>JAGFPH010000584.1:407599-433119 GCA_018207615.1 Philaenus spumarius
ACAGACAGTGTAGAAAAATCTATAAACAATAATCACGAAAGCTAACTCACAGTGTTCCCAGATAGATTATCATTAATGATAAAAGCTATTCTCGTCTGAAAATTTAGATTTTTTAATAAACGAAGAGTACACAATCCTGGGCGTATCAGTCGGTTAACACTGCCATGTGTAAAGATATCAACGACCAATTTTTCATCGTCACTTAACTTGTTTGCTCGCTGAGAGCGATTGCTATAAGATATATCAAAAGTAAAACTCGCATTTTTCAAAATGTGATTGACTAGAACAACTTGGGTTAGTTGGCTACGATCTTTGTACTGGAACTCTAGTAGTCAAAACACACATAACAAATTTTTATCTCATTCTCACTTTATGCTGTCTACTTTTTAAATTATTGTAAACTATAAAACAAATAAACAAAGAACTATGTTGAAGATTTTCAAAGAACCAAACAGCTGTTTGCATGTCTTGACCACCGGTATTCTAGCTTTCTACCGGAGATAATGTCAAACAATTAACACAGAGAGTCTGACCGTCATTAATGACAATAATTACAATAAAAGCTGTAATTTCAGTAATTAGACAGAAGATGGACCACTTTCACTCGACGCATGCCCAGACCAGGCTGTTTAAAGAGTTTAAAAGGGCAATTAGAAGCGTTAGAAAATTAATAAGTTTGTACATTTCTGTAGTTTTTTCCAGCTGCGGTACAAAAAGAAGGTTGATGTATTTCACACAATTTTGATAAATGATACATTGTTTTGTTCGTCTTGATCTTCTTTGTTTAATAGAGTAAAATGAAATAAATTGCCTTTGAATATTATCAAGACGGGTATCAAATTAAAGGTCTGGACGAGGCTAATTCAAATATAGTGGGTTATTTTTTTCAAACTTACCACCTCTATTATTTAAAGACGGGGCAGTTACTAGTGTCGAAGGAACCTGAGATAATCTATTTACTAAGTCCCGAATCCCTCCTCTTACTATCAACCTGAACTAAAAATGTATTAATCCTTAGTCCGTCATGACGTCCAAGCAGTTTTATACTGTGCTATGACGTACACTATACTGTAGTGAAATGTAGTGTCATATCTTGTCAACTTGGATACGAGCCAACCACTGTATGCTATACTTCCGCCATACTACCCTCTTTTACCAATAAAGACGCAATTGACGGTCTGTTAACTAACACGTTTAACGGTTAATAGAAACATACAGCTTGTGTTACGTAAAATTGAAATACCGAATTTCTGTGGTAAGAAAATAAAAATTGCCATATCCATTCGTTCCCTACACGTATAAATTTGTGTTTACAGTCATTTTTCAGAATTTTGAATATTTACTAAACTAGACAGTTACGACGAAACTATTTAAAACCTTGCGAATGCGATTTGGCCAATTGTTTTGAAATAAAGGAGAATATTTAAAACGACAAAGGTTATAATAATATCAAATTTGTATCGTAACTTTGTAGCTACATAACCATATTGAAAATTTGTGATTCCAAATTACTTGTCAAACTAAGTACTTAAAATAAACGGTCATAAGCTAATCGTTCTATTAAAAAATGTTGAGTTTTAAATTGCCAGATTTTAATAATCTTTGTGACCTTTGAACCTACTTACTGACAAGCGCTATACGCTGCTCCCCTCCATGTTCATTAGTATAACTGCCTTAAACTAATCACTCGACTTGAGGTGCCACTGACTCGAGTGTTTACCGCGTCAATAATTTATCTATGAAGGAATAAGTCTATTTATGCTTGGTACTTAAATGCAAAGTTATTGGCAACTCACCCCTCCAATGTTCAGTTTTCGTTTAATTTTTGTGTTCACAAATGTGTTTTGTACGCACTGCAGTACAATTTTAATTAAAAATCTTGTTGGGCATTTGTGGACCCCGAAACCGATAAAAACTAAAAAACGAATAAATTAATTCAAAATGAATGAACTATTTAAGTTTGAACAATATAAACGCAACTATTACATTAGCGATCCTGGTACTCGATACTGGGATTGTGACGAGGAACAGCTGTACTAACTATACCAGGTGTCTTAAAAGCCCCCTCCCCCCTTTAACTTTTGTGTTTGTTAAAACAAACAAATACTAACTTAGCCCAAAGTATCTTTTGAAGCAATCGGAAATTTTGAGTGTCCTCTAAAAATGGGGGATTTTGGGGGCAACTCAAAATTTTTAAATGGGAAGTATGGTCATGTGATACCTCATTTTAAAGGTCTATTTAAGACTAAGAAAATTACATAAAGAAAATAAAAATCGAACCATCCAAAACAAAATGGCGGCCCTAAACGTGTTGAAATAAATCGACATAAAGTTGCTAATATCTCGAAAAGGAAGAGTTTTCAGAAAAAACTTCACGAGACAAAAAATGTTTATTTCAAAGCGTTTGACCTAAAAAAATTGCTTTCAAATTGATTTTGTAAATTTTATTTTTTACAAAATTGTTTAAGATGTAGGAGTCGACTCTCCATACTCCCCTCTATTTTCTCTGTCTGCTCATTATGTAGACACTCGTGGTGAATGGAATAGATCAAACACATTACAACACATAACCATTTAACGCGCCGCCGTATTCACTGCACTATCAGCTGATTACAATAGTAAACAGAATGATAACATGCGATAAAGTCGACTACAAACAGTTCAATGAACCTTGTAAAGATCTGATAAAGATAACAGGTAAGGTGCCCGCCTCGACTATTGTTTCTACGTTTCCTAGAGGAATCCTATAAAGTTAGAACGGCAAACTAGTTTCTACCAGCCAGATAGTCATCTTTACTTCTCTATTATTACCGATAATTGCTATGGCTTACTATTATTATCTAATAATTAATTAACCGAGTCCGTTAGCTCTGTCATTACATAGTGTCCGAAATATGTCTGCCCGTGTGGGTTGAGTTTATTACAAGGCTGATTTTGGACAGCGCAAAAGATAGCTTCGCAATTGCTCTTTTAGGCTCTGGTTACCGCTTGGTAGATAACTTTTTATAACACAAAATATGCTTCGTTACTGAGAGATCAACGTACCTTATGCCGAAGCTGAAGGCCTCCTGCTCGATTTCGGATAAATATGATGAATATTCGTGTAAAGGTAATTTCAACCCAAATAACAGCATGGGAGTGCACACTTACTGTGGTCAGACGTCCTTCTAGGTCCCGAGACAAACATACATATTACCTTACAATACATAAATAAAACATATAAAGGGTGATCTTTTTAAGTGTGTAACCATTGGGATCTTATTTGAAGTTTAAATAAGGGACTCCACCTTAATAATTATTGATGTGGGCATTCGAAACCAATTTGTGATTTCTGTTTTTAATCGCCTCCATTTTCAGCGGCTAACTTTAAAACTTCTTGTGGAAACCCCAACTATTACAAAGTAAAAACATAATAATAATATTTTAATGCTCTGTCGAGAGTTATAGATGAAATTCGACTTGAAATTTCGATTTTCTAAAGGCTCTGTAACTCTAATACTCTTAAGTAACTGAGCTAATAATAAATACTTTATTCATTTTATTTTAAGCCTCTGGATTATTATTATAAATATATTTATTGTATTTACCTTTTAGGTCTGTTTAAATAATCCTATTTGAATGTTATTAGCTACGGCCGTTTCATTTACACAGAGACATCATCAGGCTTTGCTCTCGTCATGAATACAAACTTCACACATTAAAAACACAAACACATAAACACAATACACATTTAAAAATAGTAAAATCAGTGACTTTAGTATTTTTTAAATGTGTATTGTGTTTTTAATGTGTAAAGTTTGTATTCTTGACGAGAGCAAAGCCTGTTGATGTCTCTGTGTAGACGAAACGGCCGTAGCTAATAACATTCAATAGGATTATTTAAAGAGACATAAAAGGTAAATACAATAAATATAATAAATACTATAGTTCCCGTTTAAAAGATGATTGAAATGACAGGTTTTATCAAGTCGAACTATAAAAAGTACAGTTTTTACAAAACGAATTAGTTTTAATTGTTGTAGCCTAGGTAGTCAGTTAAGTTTTCCACCGATAACTCTGGATCGACCGTTACAATAGTACTTTCATGTTTTTAATTTGAACAGTAATTTAAACTTTGCTATAAAATCAACAATCTCTAAGAAAATGTTGGCATATTTTTTTTATGTTATTCATGTTGTTATATTGTCTCAATTAAAATGTCTCCAGCTTTAACAGCAATGTTTCTTAATGCCTATAAATTAGGTCTATATACTTCGTCATTTCTACATAATTGTTTGCACTCTTTATTATTATTGTAGATATAATACATGTACATATATTTTTATTTTATTTTATGTATGCATATTTTGCTATCGTATAATAGAATGTGTTAGTTGGTTCTATATTTGAATGTTACACATACAGTAGTCTTAGTTTTTGCAAATTAATAGTTTTATATAAAAAAAATTGTTTACTTTGATTTTTATTATTACATATATATATGAGTATAGAAATTCTTTGAAATTGTACATAATTTACGATAACATACTGACATGTATTTTATTTTAGTTCTGCGTTTGAATATCGAATACTATCACTTATTTCCTGTAGTTTAGGCCTAGTTACATATCTTACTCGTAAAATATCCTAGAAATTAACCAATCGTTCTCATTATTTTTAATTTTTAGACATAATGCTATAGGTTTCTTTGTACTATTATATTGTTATTGTCAACTCTATTGGATGTTTGTAAACTGAGACCACGCCCTACTCTGTGAGAGGGTATAAATATGTAGCATAGCACCTTGTCTCCTTAGTTATAATCTAGGTGTAGCTCATGTGTCACTGAAGATGACTACTTTGTCGTTGAAACGCCTTTGAATAATAAACGTATTTTTGTCAGAATTGTGTTCTGCATTTTTATTTTTACTTTTAGAAATAATATTTCTATTGAAAAATATTGCTCATCTTAAAATAATAGCTAAACATGTTCTGTACCTAAGGCGTAGGCCCCTATGTACAGGATGAAATAGACTCCCTGCTGCACGAGTAACTAGCGAAGGAATAAATGTAGACAATTAGTTTTAACTGAAACTGCTAATTTACACCAAAAGAATCTAAGGAAAATATATATTGTTGAAGTCCTAATACAAAAGGCATATTTGCAGATACTCGTTAAAAATAAGTATTTATCGCGATTTGTGAAGAAATATACTTGATAGGATAAAATGATAACACCGAATCTCCCAACTTATACGTTTATTACACAAACGCGTTTTAGCGACAGTGTAGTCATCTTCTTTGATGCACGAGGTACAATACTCAAACTGTAGCAGTAACTAAAACGGTTAAAGAAAATACATTAATTGAAATAGTGTTTTAAGTATTATTGTAAGTCGACGCTGTAAGGATAGACAACGCGTTCCATTGTCGGAAAACCGAAAAAAGGAACCCCTAATTGTAAAGAAACAAAGTAAGGCTTTACACATAATTTATTTCTTTGTCCATCAATGTAGGTCAACGTTTTCACCAGTGTACGTAGTTCAGGTTTAAAGCTCGTGTTTTGATTATTATAATGAAAGGGTAAGGGATGATAGCATCCCCCACATGTGTCGCCTTTGTACAACCTTGCACCTTACATGTTTAGACAGTAACTGTAAAGGCTATGAGAACTGGGTGACAAAGTTGATACAATGATTTTGAACGAAACTCGTTTCATTTAGATTAAAACATCACAAATTTAAGAATAGATCATATTTAAGTTACAGTATGAATGGTTAAACCGTTGTAGTTGATTTGATTTATTAGCTTCATTCTGTTACAAATAGCATTGCTGCAGTAGACATTTGAGTTGTCACATGGTCACATATACAACATGCAAATGACAAAAATATATATAGAATACAACACAATACAAATTAATTGACATATAACACAAATTTAATACACATATAATTCAAATATAATACAAGTAAAACAAATAAGATATACATAACTATTTCACATCAATCGTACAATAAACATAAAAACTATATTGTCTACTAGCTGCTCGATCCGGCTTTGCACGGATAGATAAATCAAAGTTAAATGTATATTAACAAACAAAATATATCAATAAATATATTACACTATGTATTTCTTATGGGGATTTTTAGTAACTTTGATCCCCACAAACCCTACTAAAATTACAATTTTTTTGAAAACCTTCCTTAGCGAGGACCTAGCCCTAGAGGAAGTTACATACAAAACATCATTCCCATCCATTCCATGTTTTTTTTTTAGTAACTTTGATCCCCCCAAACTCCCTTAAAATAATTTTTTTTTTAAACCTTTTTTAGCGAGCACCTAGGGCCCTAGAGGAAGCTACATACCAAATTTCATTCCAATCCGTTTGGTGGAATTTTTAGTAACTTTGAGAAAGTATAGTGATCGCAAAAAAAATCGATGTTGAGATTTTTGTGGAAATATCCGTTTTGGGACCCCCTGAGTCCAAAAAAGTGGTTTGTACAAAATGTCTGTCTGTATGTATGTATGTCTGTATGTACTGTATGTCTGTATGTCTGCATGTATACTGTATATCTGTATGTATGCAAAGCTAGAGCGAACACTATTCGATCGATTTCAAACAAATTTGCACAAGACAATCATGTCAAGTAGTAAAAAAACCCCAAAAAATAAGTTATTATTTTTTTATAAAAAAACTGCTCTAACGATTTTGATAAAATTTGGCTTATTTGTAGCCTTTAATGTACCCTACCATATGCAAAAAACCGTGTCTTTCAAAAAATTATCGTTTAGCTAATAATAATAACTGATTTTTGGGGGGTTTTGGCCATCAAGGGGGTTGTTTTTAAAAAAATTTCAAAATCTTTTTTCGTGCATTTATACAGGCCTAATTGACGTGTGTGCTGCAAATTTGTTCGAAATCGATCAAATAGTTTTCTCTCTAGATAATAATAATAATATTTATTAGTTAATCTTCTACTTTAATAAAAAATCACCTCTCCTACCCCACCCTACAAGTCACAGTGAATCTGTTTAATAATTTAAATATGTTTGTGAGAAAGTATGTGCCAGTTCCCGGTACCGTTTATTTACTTTCTCACTATACTATAGTATGGAGAAAGTATAGTGATCGCAAAAAAAATCGATGTTGAGATTTTTGTGGAAATATCCGTTATGGGACCCCCTGAGTCCAAAAAAGTGGTTTTTACAAAATGTCTGTCTGTATGTCTGTACGTATGTATGTATGTATGTATACAAAGCTAGAGCGAAAACTATTCGATCGATTTCAAACAAATTTGCACCAGACATGTCAAGTAGGCCTGTACAGATGCACGAAAAACGGTTTTCAACAATTTTGAAAAACAACCCTCTTTTTGGCAAAAAACCCCCCAAAAAATCAGTTATTATTTTTGTATAAAAAACGGCTCTAACGATTTTCATAAAATTTGGCTTATTTGTAGTCTTTAATGTACCCTACCATATGACAAAAACCGCATCTCTCTAAAAATTCTCGTTTAGCTAACAATAATAATAATAACTGATTTTAGGTGTTTTTTGGCCATAAACGGGGTTGTTTTTCAACATTTTTCAAAACCTTTTTTCTTGCATTTATACAGGCCTAATTGACGCGTCTGGTGCAAATTTGTTCGAAATCGATCGAATAGTTTTCTCTCTAGCCAATAATAATAATATGTATTAGTAAATCCCCTACTTTAATAAAAAATCACCTCTCCTACTCCACCCTACAAGTCACAGTGAATCTGTTTAATAATTTAAATATGTTTGTGAGAAAGTATGTGCCAGTTCCTGGTACCGTTTATTTAAACTTGGATAGACGTGGTAAAAGAGAAGTGGGCATATTTTTCACTAACAATAATAGTAAAGTACCGCTTAAGGGTCGGCTCTAGTAAAACAGAAAGCAACCTGCGACTCCCTATAGCGGCGGTAGATTACGCGGACAGTGCTCATCCTAAATCCATTTAAAACCCGCAATTATTCAAATAGCGTTTTTTAAAAAATACCAAACTCTTGGGGACAAAATTCTTCATCCGAATGGCTTGGTAATTTTTCGCTCTAATTAATAGTTACAACGTAAAAATTATTTAAAATCACCCTATAGCGGCGGTAGGTTACACGGACATTGCTCAGCCTAAATCCATTTAAAACGGGCAATTGTTCAAATAGCGTTTTAAAAAAAATACCAATATCTTGGGGACGAAATTCTTCAGGCGAATGGCTTGGTAGTTTTTCGCTATAATTAATAGTGACAACATCAAAAAATATTAAAAATCAATGTTTTAAATTGTTAATAAATAATAAACAAAATATTTTTCTTAGTTTTGAAAAAGCCATTTGCATGCATATTGACCATAGCTTTAAAATTACATATCGTTTATAATTTTCCGATCAAAAGTAAAGGAAAAATTTGGATTTTAATTTAACATTGGTCTTATGGAGTGTCAGCCAACATGGCCGACAGCTAGAGCCGACCCTAGGCCTACATTCAAAACACAACAATTATTATTATAATTAATACCCTTTTTATTGTCCCGCAAACTACTAGTACTTGTAAGTTTGAAGCTTGTGAACTTTACTAATACTGTACTGTAATATTATTAACATTTAAATCAGGACCTAGAACATCCAGTATTTTATAATTCTCCCAAAAGTCCTGTTTTTGGTCAGGTGGTTACTTTCTCCTATTAGGCCTAATATCAATCAACTCCTATAAAAGCGAGTGTACGTGAGTTACATAATAAAACAGCTGATTTCACCCGTCATCTGTAATACAGTACTAAAACAAACCTAGCAAAGATTATACTTTGGGGTTATGTTTACAACTACAATCGTTATAATTTCTTTTGAAGTTGATTTTTTTAAATATGACTTATAGATCTAATCTATGTTATATATAATATACGTTATAATATTAGCTTTGAGGGTATAAACTGTATATAAATACAACATTTTATCATCAATGTATTTGTTTATACAAATTTAAAGACGAGACATATTATTCGTTTAACTTCGGAAACATTCGCACATCTTTGTATAACATATAAACATATTCAGTTAATAATTTATTTACTATAATATTAATAACTTCTAAATCATTTGATCTATCAATATGAAAAAAAACAATTAAAAGATAGCATTTTTATCTTTCTATATATATAATAACGTATGTAAATAAAAATGTTTAACAAGTAGGCCTACAGTTTTATAATCCATATTATTGTACACATTTACCAAGTAAAAACCCCCCGTCAGCGCAGTTATGTGCCTAGATAAGTATTCCTGTGGTTCTTTAATAGTTTGTTTTTTAAATGATGTGTATCTAATTAATCAGCCTGTGATTTTTCACGGGGGGCTTACTAGTATCTTAGTAAATTTGTATGTCATTTTGCTAAAGCCAACTCTCAACAATAAAAACATAATTCCATCACGCAGCTGAACCGCTGACGTGAGTTGAACTAATTTCAAACATTAAGATTGTATGTGTAAGGGTTTCAACCAACTATTTGGAAAATTGGTCTACTCACGAAGGCGCCTAGTTATTGTCCGCGAGAGGAAAGAAGTCCTCTGAGCCAGGACGGTATGCAGCAGTGTTTGTATGTTACCGCACGGCATTTGCAGGCGCTCCGCGTTGTCCAAACCTGTCGCGCCCCATAGTTTTGTTTTTGCTAATGTGGAATCCCAGTAGAACAGCCGTTAAGTGCAGGGCTATAGAATACTTGGGCTAGACCAGTCCACCACGGAAAGCTATGTTTTATTTTTTATTTTTGTCATCAATAATTGTATTACTCTAGGTTTAAATTTGATTTTATAATTATTTGTATAATATACAATATACTAATGTTAGCATACTTTTAATTTGATTCCCTGAAAAATTTCTGAAAAATTGAACAAAATGTGTCACATTATTGAAAATAATTGTATTTATTACAATGAACCACCAAAACACATACCATACTGAACCACTTGAATGACATACTGCAGTTTAATAAAATATGTGTAATACTTATAAAATAAAACACATAAAAGTTATAAATACTTACACATAATGAGTAGCTTTATATGCAGATATGCACATGACATAATAATTACTATTGACATAAAATAAAAAAATAAAAAACTTCTTTATATTAATTTTCCTTCCCTAGGCCTTAGGGAATTTAATAGTTAATTTAATTGTTGAATTTAAACAATTGAACTATTTAAATTTAAATTAACACTGTGTAATTTAACAGTCTACAAGTTTAACTTAAAATTATGTTTTATTTTTTATTTTTGTCATCAATAATTTTATTACTCTAGGTTTATATAATTATTCTAAAAATTTTAAGTGCATTTTGCTAGTAAAGATTTTTTAAATCCCATCTTGTATGTTTTGTTGTATTTGTGAGTGTTTTGACGACGTGGGTTTTATACAATGTTATTAAATTCGTACAATAATTATTACAGTACAAACACTGCAATAATTTTACGAATTTTACATGTACTTTATTTCTATTTAATACAGTAGTTTTTCTTTTTTTAGCGACCGCTAATAATCAAAACCGCGAACACCAAGCCCGCGAATGTCGAAGGATTTACTGTATATCAGTTTTTTTAGTAGGCCTATCAACAAGCTTTTGCTAGTTTTGTATATAAATTTAAAATGGTTTACAATTTAATATTGTATAGTAATTTAAGAACTTGTAAACAATATGTACATAAGTGTAAATATAATCTTACTTGTAAATACAATAACGGTTTTTCTTACTGCCTAACTGTACAAAATTTTACAGTAACAACTTTCTTTCTTAATAACAAAATTTTTTATAGTAATCCTATACTGTAAAGTTAGTTTTTAAAACTGGAAGGCTTATCAAACCTTAATGGTTTTCTCAACACTATTAACACAATTAAATAGCTACAATAAAGTAAAATCTCAATTGGCTATTTTACATGTTTTGCCACAGTGAATGTGACCGCAGAAGCGCCTGCAATTTTTTGAATAGGCAAGAGCTCAGGGGACTTCTTTCCTCTCGCGGACAATACCAGCGTGTAAGAAATATATTAGTAGAGTTTGTTTGCACCTCGTCTAGCTTGATTGATCTTGCGCCCTCGGGTTATAGACTGCAGTGGACAAACTACAACAAACTTTTTTTTTAACCACGGTTATTGAGTTATTCTTATTTCTAATATTTAAATGGTCTCCATTTTGGAAACGGTTTATTGGATCAATTTAATCTATTGAGTCGCTCTATAGACATAAATTATTCAGTAAAAAACAAAATGGTGAATAGCTGGTAAAAGAAGCTTTTCCAGACCTGAGTTTATATGAACATTTTAAATTAGTTTCACCAGCGGAACAAGCCCTGAAAGTTTTTTTGAGGGGCTCACTCTACAAGCTACAGATGTTAGTTATTTTAGTTTTAGTTTAAGAAGAATAACTTCTAAAGTTTAGGAACTGGTTTAAGTAAGTTGTACCTAAAATATGGACTCTCCCCTAGATTTCATTATTATTATTATTATTATTATTATATGGAGAATCGATCTTGCATAACAGTACAGACAAGCCTTAACTCTATTCATTATTCAATCAAATCACAACACTTCCCGCTAACTATCAACGCTAGTATCGCACAATGAAAAGAAAGAAACTTCCCGTTGCATTCAATTATCCCTTTGGCCAACTGGTAGACCTACACAAAAAGGGTTCAAATAATTACAGGATGATCAGATGTCACGACGCGACGGCGGAAATGTAAGACAATTGTACAACAGATTTAAGACGGACCTAAAGACCGGTAATTGTAGACCCAAGCCACGAGCCGACACCTGCTACGGAACAGCTGTTACGCAGGTTTACCGATCTAATAAAACCCACTACGTTATACGAGTATTTACGATATTTGGTTTTACCGGAGTACGCGCTTCGAAGGAGGTACAGAATGGACGGGAAAAGAGGTTATGTTTGTGGTTAGGTTAACAGCTGGTAAACAGTAGCGTCTAGAAAACAAATAACATTCAGTTGGGTTTCTCATTTGTAGTTAAAAAGTTCATCTCAGCATGAACTCTGCCCCAAAGGAGAAATATCAACAATTAATTTATGGTAACAATAAAAACCAAACCTCTCACTTGTACTACCTATGGAAAATATTAAAGTACCCAAACCAATATTACATTCAATAAAACTTTTTACAATTAATTGTACGTTTTTTTTAAAGCTCGACTTGGTGCAAACAAATAATAACATACTCTCATTGTGTTGGGTTCTTAACTAAATGCTTCGTGATAAAATAAATTATTGAATGTAATTAACAATTAAGTTATTCGGAACATCAACAATTTTAAAATAAAGATGACATTTCATCAACATATTCAATGGTATGTTTAAAATGTACTACATAAACAACTTTAAAAATGTTTGAGATATCTATACACTGTTTACCACTAATTTCATTTTCAAATATAGCATTGAAATCGTGTACCGCACGACCCTTGCAATTTCTAATAAACGGTACCAGATAACTGCCACATACTTTCTCCTAGTTGAAACTTTATACCTTCCCAAGAGTAGCTTAGGAGATGGTTATTTAGAATTGCAAAAGTAGGACATACCGTCGAAAATATTGCATGTAACACACGTCCATATTATATTACTAGCTGACCCGGCAATGCTTCGCTATTGCATAATTATTTTGGTGAAATAAATGCGACAAATGATCGTGATTTAGTAACTTTGACCCCCAAACCCCCCAAGATTTCGAATTTTTTAAAACCCTTTCTTAGTGAGCACCTATGGCCCTAGAGGAAGCTACATACCAAATTTCATTCCAATCTGTTGACCCGGCTTTGCACGGATAGACAAATCAACCTGATACTAATAATTAGCCCAAGTGTTTTAGTTCATTGTAAAAAAAAAAAAAATGTTCATTGTAGGCCTAACCTAAAATTATATTCAGTTTTTTATCCAAATCAGTTGTTGATCAAAATCAGCTGTTTTAAGCTTTTCATACGAACAGCTGTTTTTTGTGCCCATGATAAAATCAAAAGAAATCTTTCTTCTTCTTATTTAAGATTGACCTTCCATAAGATTAACATTGAAACTTTGAGGGCCACTGGGGTGTAGCCCTTATCACTAAGGGGTATGAAAAATAGATGTTAGCCGATTCTCAGACCTACTCAATATACTCACAAAATTTCATGTGAATCGGTCAAGCCGTTTCGGAGGAGTACGGGAACGAACATTGTGACACGAGAATTTTATATATAAGATTATTATTATTATTAAAACTATTCTATCGATTTCGAACAAATTTGCACCAAACATGTCAATTAGGCCTGTATAGATGCACGAAAAAAGATTTTGAATTTTTTTTTAAAACAACCGCCTTTTTGGCCAAAAACCCCCAAAAATCAGTTATTATTATTATTATCTAAACGAGAATTTTTAGAAAATGCGGTTTTTTGCATATGGCAGGGTACATTAAGGGCTACAAATGAGCTAAATTTTATCAAAATCGTTAGAGCCGTTTATGATAAATTTTTATTTAGAGGTTAAAGACTCTCGTCCAGTCTGCTAAAGTTGGAACCTAGCTATTGGCGTTCGGTTATCTTCCGATATGCACTGCTACAGTAAAGACATTAAACAACAATAAATATTATGTTTATATTATATATAGATTCTTTTATCGCGTATAACAACATCCTCTATATACGATACAGTCATTACGTACTCGGATTAAGTAATGTACCAGATTAAAGTAATAATGAACTGTCTGTGATGTAAAAAGACCAAGGTCCGTCCGTTCTTGTTCTCTGCTATAATTAGTCAATAGTATTATGATGGGTAAACATGCAAGTGCTATCTTTATTGAGCATAGTCATGGAGATACAACTTGGGACTATAATTATACGATGGTGAGGTTTTACTTATTGGGTCTGAAGGTTATCAGGTGTTGGTGAGGTTATGGTTGGTTAAAATTGCTAAATATATTTTAATGAGACATCTGTTTGAGTCAAAAGTACAATGCCGTCAATAGAAGTTACATAGGCGTGGTGGTGATAGAAAGGTATAGCTGTATAGATTAACATTATCTCTTGGAAACCTCATACAAGTCAACAAGTACAACAAATACAATTATACTGTACCACACAACAAACATGAAAAAAAAATCAAGTTGATCAAACTAATACTATTTATTATATTGTGTTGATGTATTTACAAAGAACAATAACTTTTGGTGCCTCTTTCTGAAAATTTCTTCAGGCGAGTTATGACAAAATAACGAATAACTGGGTGGCATCAAAATTCACACGTATGAGCGCGCACATGTCACCAGAAAAAATCTACCGACAGAATAGAGGTAGAATTATATTAGTCACGCATGCGCGCGAAGTTATTACTCAAGATATAGATTGCATTAGTGAGCGGTTTCTTTTTTAATTTAAAGTATGGATCACATAACTGATAGGTTTGAGTTAATGTTGTTCTAGTTAAAAGTACGAATAAATAAATAAACATTACCTACATCTAGTTATAGATTTAGGGCTAAACATATTTTAAGCATTGGAGGAAAGTTGTGTGTATCTGAAGACATGTACATACTATTAAGGGTGTGTGTGGTTCAACAAGAAGAAAACTCTGATTTTCAGTTCAATTAGTTGGGGACATAAAATCGTCAAATTACATTTTTGTTATCTTCAGATGTAAACTTAAGGTGCATATTTTTACAGATAGGCTAAAAGTATTTCCTGATACAGAGACAAAATTTAAAATGAATACGCTCAATATGTGCTGTTTTATTCCTTTCAATTTTCCCCAATTCACAAAATTGTTGAAATTCTTGCATAGTTGTGCCTAAGACAGATTGCTCAAGTATTGTAATAGCAAAACTCTTTTATTACGTTTTAGTTTCCTAACCTATTAATTAAACAAATAAAAGAGCACTGTGACTGTGACGACAAAATCACACTGATTTGAATAAAACCCCCGAACCACAAAACAATAACTAAACAACTAAATTGTAAGTTATGTTTTATACGTTACCCTTATGTACATTTCGATGACATGGTCATCATCCTCAGAGGGTTTTAACACTACTCATTTAGTTGTTTAGTTATTGTTTTTATTCCTTGTTTTGTGGTTCGGGGTTTTTATTCAAATCAGTGGAATAACCTACTGTTGTACAATTTCGTTTAATTTTGTTAGGGGTTGGTTGCACCTTAGGCTTGGTACATTTAGTTATATACGAAATAGCCAATCGATGATGTAAAATTTTAATATATAATTTATCGACAGTAACAATTTTTCTACAGTAAATCTTATTTAATCATATTAATGAAGTAGGCCTGTAACTTTTAACACTCGTATAAACAAACACGCACTCATTTGTTTCTTTTTAAATCGATATAATTTTTATTATTTCCCGATTTAATTGCTTTGTAGGCCTACATAAATTTACTTCCGTTTTCACAGTAATAAAACTCTACATAACAGCCCAAAGGCCTTTGCTGGTTAACTAATCTGACACCAACATATCTAATCAAACATCCACACATTTTAGTTTTCTCCCAAACAATTCACGCAGTACACGGTAGCAACCGTTATTTTTAGGCTCATGATTTTTTGTATTTTATATTACCGAAGTACTATTTTACCTGTTATTTAATCTGTCTTCCTTAGGTTATTTACGAAGCGTTTCTAGACCGTAATCCCATCTTCAAGTGTTTTCTCTCAATATTATAGTCTTCTATAGTTATACTAGTTATCTATATTATAGCATATAGTTGTACAGACAGACAGATGTTGTATAGCGCAGACTATCCAGAAAGAATATGGCTTAGTTTTACTTACATAACATTTGTTTTGGTGGTCAAGTTTGAAGGACATCCGCTCGTAATCTGTACAATCATCTATCAAGAGTCCACCTGTATTACCCGCATGTTAGACAATTACCTAGCAGCTAGCAGTAAAGGCACGCGACGACCGCGACAGGTGGGTTCCTAGCACCTGGCTCGGCTTTAGAGATTTCTTCAAGGGTAAGACATAGGTTAGGTTGCTGCCCTCTACTATTAACATAATCCCGGGATACTAATGACGATCATATCTTGAATTATAAGGACCGATAGCAATCAAACTAACTATGTTTAATCGTTGCTTAAAATGTTGGAAAATCAGCAGAATAAGGATTCCGTAGGCCTAACTGTTCCACATTAAAAAAGAAAACTTTATTGTTTTATTTAAGAACTATACAAAATTGCACAACCAAATCTACATACAGTGTGTTAAAATAAACACTACTGATATTGCAATACAGCAGTTTTAAATGTTTTATTTTTAGGCACATACACAAAATAAAATGAAGCTGAAAGCATTAGTTTTTGAAACGCTCTCCTTTGAGTTTTAGGCCACTCTCGTAGTTGGTAAAAAAAAGGAGTTGTTCACCATGCTTCTAACGTATCTAACAATTATTTCCTAGCGAAACTCGACAGTGGTACTCGGTGGCTCGTTTCGGAGATGCTTCATCATTCACACATAAGCGTCAGGTGAATGGTCGATGGAGTAGAATGGGTACGAAAAGTTTGTTCCCCAGGAAACCAAGCGGTTGCCAGACTGTCTTTGAAGTAAAAGAATAGTGGCTACAGCTGTGTTACTGGTGGCGTCATCTTGCTGGATCCACTGGGAAACTAAAAAACTAAAACCAGATGCTAGCACGACAAAACCTCTTCGGTTATCTATCTGTAACGTTTTCATCCCCGTTAGATGTTCTCTCTGTAACGTACCTGAGTAACAGCATTCCCGTTATCACCTTCAACAAAATACAGACTCAGTATGACTCTCCAGATACAGCTTACCCGCTATGTTGTTGCTTCTGTACGACATCGTCAGGACGTTGAAATCCAAGAAAACGTGACTTTCATCTGAAACCCAACATTCTGAAGAAACCAAGGTATTTCATAGTTCATTCGTATAATTGAGGCCCAATAAACTATGCTGTGCTGTTTGTCCCTTACATTTAAAGATTTACCAATTTGTAAGATAAACGGAAAGCCACCAAGTTTTAAAAAAACAATTCTCTAAAATTTATTGCCTGTATTTATTTTATAATGTCCGGTGAAGGCTTCTTTTCGGAGTCTGCAGGACTTGCTGAAGAAGTCTACCGTGGTTTTCATTCGGCTACACATCCTTTACACTGAAGTCAAAACATTACGACAGAACTTGTCAACAACACTTATAATTTCGGGATTTCGTGGCAGTTGTTTGAGAAATTGTTCATGAATCTGTACAGCAGTTCGCATCAAACTAAGACCACCGAACGACCTGAGCTAAAAAAATATTCTACGATAAAAACTTTCTCTGAACCATTACTGCGTTAATTAACATCAACATGGCCTGACAACAATCAACATGTAATCAGCTGTTCTAAAAACTAACCACATCTGCTTTTACAAAAACTTTGTACATCATCGCGCCTTTTCTTGGACCAAAATATTATCGTTTGGCTTAAACAATTGGTACTTATAACGAAATCAAGTATTCAAAGAGCCTTACACTTACAATTCTGAGTAACAAGCTCTTTAATTGTCCCTCCCATGCATTTGGTATAGGTCAATAGCTTGTTGCAGACAATCCGTCAACGGCTTTTACACAAGTGTTATCAATGATTATATTTTAAAAGTAAATCTCTTTATCCAAATATGAGCCATCAATATTTTCCTAATAATTCGTCAACTTTGTTAAACAGGACGTTACAATTTCGTTATTTTCAATAATATAACAATTAATACAAGGTGCATCACAAGGGTTCATTCGATTTTAAGTGGCTAATATTTATTAAATCGACATAGAACCTTCAGCGGTCATTCCACTGAATCCGTCAAGTCAGAATACGAAAAGTATAGCTCGCAAGCTACTTCTAATTGACGAAAGAAAATAGTCATATATTTTTTATTATACAAATACAAATAAATTTATTTCAGTGTCTTTTGTAACCAAGTAGTTTTAGTCTGTTAGTTAACCAAAATTGTGAAATGGAGTGACAGACCTTATACAGTAAATATAAATTCCACTGGTTTTCTCATGAAATACGAAAGAATAAAAATTAATATTTAATATAAGGGGTAGTTACCCCATTTCACTCCTTAGCCACAAGTATTAGGTCACACCGTAAAAATTAGAAATGAAAACATAATAACTTAATGGATGGAAAACGTAATAGCTGACTACAGAAATTAAAATAAATTTGTTTTGTAAGGGGTAGCTACCCCCATTTTACCCCTTAGCCACAAGTATTAAGTCAAACCGTAAAAATTAGAAATGAAAACATAATAACTTAATGACTGCAAAACTTAATAGTTGACTACAGAAATTAAAATAAATTTGTTTTTTAAGGGTTAGCTACCCCATTTTACCTCTTAGCCACAAGAATTATATTTCACCGTAAAAATTAGAAATGAAAAAATAATAACTTTAATGGCTGGAAAACTTAATATCTGACTACAGAAATTAAAATAAATTTGTTTTGTAAGGGGTAGCTACCCCATTTTACCCCTTAGCCGCAAATATTAAGTCACACCGTAAAAATTAGAAATGAAAAATTAATAACTTAATGGCTGGAAAACTTAATAGCTGACTACAGAAATTAAAATAAATTTGTTTTGTAAGGGGTAGCTACCCCATTTTTACCTCTTAGCCACAAATATTAAGTCACACCGTAAAAATTAGAAATGAAAACCTAATAACTTAATGGCTGGAAAACTTAATAGCTTACTACAGAAACTAAAATAAATTTGTTTTGTAAGTGGTAGCTACCCCATTTTTTACCCCTTAGCCACAAAAATTAAGTCACACCGTAAAAATTAGAAATGAAAACCTAATAACTTAATGGCTGGAAAACTTAATAGCTGACTACAGAAATTAAAATAAATTTGTTTTGTAAGGGGTAGCTACCCATTTTACCCCTTAGCCACAACTAATCACTAGTATTAAGACCATACAAATTACAAATTGAAACATATAATAATATTTGAATGGCAGGACGAGAGTATCGGAGAAAAACTTAATTACTGACTCCAGAAACTATAGTAAATTTGTTTTGTAAGGGGTAGTTACCCTATTTCTACCCTTAGTCACAAGTAATCACAAGTATTAAGTCAAACCATAGAAATTACAAATTAAAAACATACTAATTTAATGGCCGGTCCAGAATATCGGTGAAAACTTAATAACTGACGACAGAAATTAAAATAAATTTGTTTTATAGCTACTTCATTTCACCCCTTAGTTACCGCAGTAATCACAAGTATTAAGTTACACCCTACAAATTACAAATTAAAAACATAATATTTTAATGGCCGGACGAGAATATCGGTGAATAACATACTATATCCATTAAAATAAATTTGTTTTTGTAAAAATGTGTACTTTAAAAATGTGACTTGATAAAACATTTCATTTGAAGCATCTTCTAAATGTGAATTATTTTTAGCTCCAACACCCCAAGTTGCTCGAGCTTTTTTTAATTGAAAAGTCTAATTGCACGAATACAAAGTATTATATTCACAAATAAATTCTAATATCCGGGTTTATAAAAAAAAACACACACACACACACACAAACACACCCCTGTTTGTATGAGGACCTCTCTTTTCTATCACTTGTTAAATAACATGAAAGCGAGGACCTACCAACTCTGTACAGTCAAGCGAGGTCTTTTTACGTTTTTATTTTTTTAAGGCAGTCAAAAATTTATGATTACCGTAAATGACCACTTATATGTATACCTTATAATAAAAGGATATGGATGCAATTTTTTAAATCCAATTTGGCCTTATTTTAAAATCTCCCGCATACAACACGAAAGCGAGGTCCCAAAACACATATATGTTCAATAACGAACAACCGAGGTCTTGCTGTCTACCGGTTTGTAACATGAAACCGAGGTCTTAACGCACTCGTATGTTTAATAACGGACAACCGAGGTCTTGCCGTCTACCGGTTTGTAACATGAAACCGAGGTCTTAACGCACTCGTATGTTTAATAACGGACAACCGAGGTCTTGCTGAGGGTTATGTATGGATATTGGATAATGTATTTCTGGAAAATAGTGGAACACTACGCATACATCCTTTCTCACGGGAAGAAAGAAAAGCGGAAATGTCCCTGACTCTAACATCCGTTTAAAAAAATTATCTCTCGTGTCTTGAAGTCTTGTGTCATTATATTTAGGATTAGCTCTAAACCACGACAAAACAGTACTTAGGTTCTCCTCAATATAAATTATAAAAAAAAGTAGAGTATAATTTATATTTAAGGGTGTAAGGCCTATGAACAAAAAACAAATTTATTTCCTTTTTTTGTTGGAAACAAGTTCATTTAGTCAAAACCAAATGTGGCATTAAAAAATCGAAAAAAATAAATTGCGGCCTAAGTGTGACCTTAAGTGTACATTTTGAGCATTCTTCATGCAAACTACAAATGGAAACGAAAAACACCATAGCAATGAAACCAGCCAGCGACCTTGTAGTGACTTGTAAAAACTCTTTTTTTGCACTTCTGGTGTCATATCTGGTTTTTGAGCTGAAGTACCATAGCTTTTATTGTTTTCAACATTTTCTTTCGGACTTATTTTCCTTTTTTATTTCCTTATTTCCTTAAAACGGAAATTAAAATCTCTTATAGCAATTTAACATGGGATACAATTTTAAGCCTATTCCGAGTGATATCTGAAGTTCTATTGGACCTATTGACATGCAGTTTGTGTCAAATGAAAGATAATTAACTCTATATTTGCCCATTTGCCTTAAAATTGTACTATTCCTTCATTTAATATTTAAAAAATAGAATTTAAAATATTTTCTATTTATTATCATTGTTTTTACTGATCAACTGAATAGCACAGATCAGCTAATTATAACAGCACATGTTTGGTTATCATAAAAATAAATATGTTTATTGTTAATTCAGTAATCAGCTGTTTGCTCTAATATTTCCATTAACAGCATTATTTCAAACTTAAATCAATTATTAGTATTTTTTACTTTTAGGTTAGGTTATTATTAAAGTGTAGACCTGAGCCTTGCTGACTACACAACGGGCTCCAACGGGGGGAAGGGGGGTTGGATACATACGGTAACAAGACTCTTCAATTAAAAAGTGGTATTTTTAAAAGCTCTTATTTACCTTGAGGAAATTACTTTAAATAAAACTTGTCGGAGTTAGTAGGCCTATAGTTAGTAACGATGTATTGGCCCGGAGAGAAGCGGGATGAGGGTAAACCAGAACCTTTCCCCTACTCTAAGCACCATAGCACCATCTAATATCAACAAAGAAGGAATTGTGAGTTAATTAAATCAAAGTGTGTAATTCGTGTTTATTTACTAATAAAAGACATTCTGCCACATTATGACATTTGTTAATAAACTTTGAGCTTGACGAGTGAGAAGGAATTATTTAAAAATAATAACAATACAATAATTCTCACACATATACGTTGATTGATCAAACGCATTTCAACGACAAAGTCGTTATCCTCAGGGATACATGAGCTACAACTATTTGTTATCAATTTCCATTAGCCTGCATATAATCTAGTATTTGTTAAATATGTTGAAATAACAACTGCAATTGTAGTTGGCATTGTTTTATACGTAATTTTTTTAGCCGTCAGAATTACATTGTCCAACTATTAAAAATAAGGTGGAATGTTTTGTACAAATTCCAATGTAACAAAAACAACAGTCCAGACAAATGACGTGAAAAATACATTTAAAAGAGTTAACTCTCGACAAAAGTTTTAATCCTGGAATTCCTTTATTGGTGCCCCTATCCTAAGTTTTCCCCGATGCACTCGGCGCTGCGCTCCAAAATATGAGCAAATTCGCTATTTTAAGTTTTTCTTGAATAACTCTAAACTGACTTATCAAATCAAAAAGATATCTATTAGATAAATAAAGCACTTTAAATTTTGCTTAAAATGATACCAATTTCATCCATTTTGGTTCAGTTGAACCGGTACTAGAGTTTATACAAAAAACACTATAAATGGTAGTTTAGCTGCCTTGGACTCTGTGCTCAATGTCCAGCTGTCCATCCTATAGGCATGCAAGGGGACTGAATGTTTGTATGAACGTTTTTATACACTAAACTCTAAGCACAGAGGACAAAGTAATACAGAGTGCTCGAAGGATAGGGTGATGTGTTTCGGTAATTTCGTTAATATGTTAGCTGGAAGTTAGCTAGCTAACGTTGCCAAGCAGTGCAGGCAACACAAGGCTCAGTGTCCTTTTTTGTCGCCGTAGTGTTTAGCGCCTGTCCATCTCCCCACTCTCTCACACATAGTTCAAAACGGCAACGTCGCTAGCCTCTTGGCTGTTCCGGTACTAAACCAGCGCTTCAGTAAAGGCGAAACACATCTCTCTATCCTTCGAGCACTCAAGTTTCAAATTTGTGTATTCAAAATAAAACACATTTAAATAATTGAATTCGTTTCTGTGTATATTGAATTATTTTTTTTTTTAAATATAGCAATCTAGTTTTACAAAACCAATAATCTATTCAATTCTTACTTAAACTTATATAACAAACTACTACACTCAATCATTATTTGAAATATTTTTATAAGGTTACATTTATGTAATTAGCACTTTTTATAGGTTATACAGTATTACTAATAGTTTCGTAAACAGTAGAACTCGCGAAAAAAAATTTAATCTGACTTTACTGCAGATTTTTATTAAAATTGTCGTAGCGGAGCTACTTATATTTCCAATAATATACTTCGTGAGATTCCCCGGCATTCGTACATACACTCCGGCGAAAAACAGCGAAATAATTTTCAATCATTATTTTTGGCTCTCAAAAGGGCCAAAACTCAAATCGAAACAGCAGGTATAAATTCCGAACCTACTTCTCGGTCCACAACATGGCCGACATCACATCGCACAATCGAACTAAATTCCACAACAAACTTCTTGACCCTTAAAAGGGCCAATTTCTGTCAGCGTCTTGCGATTTAAACTCGCCTAAATATCCTCAGAGCTTCACTCTACAATGTCCCCGGTCGGTATAATATCATTCTGGCGAACAGAGGCCTGTTCGACCGCCAAGGACTCGACGATATCGGCCGGCAACACTTCATAATCTACGTTTCCTTTTTATTCGATATAGGTGGTCATATGCAGTTATAAATAATATTTGCCATGGCAATTTCGCGGAGTTTATGAATAATTACGTTTGAAAGATAAGGTAAAGATCATTTAGAGAATAATATTTTTAAGATGTTCAATAAAAAGGACCGCCAAGCGTTTCAACTATTTTTTAATTGGACACGTAGCTTGTGGAAGTGAGTTGTGGATAATTCGTGTAAAGAGTTTCATAAAATAGTCTTCATTTTTAAACGTTTTATTGATTTTAATACTTTCTTGAGAAAGCTAATATTTCTGATGTGATTAATAATTGTTCAAAACGTGAATTATAGCTTTACACATTAGTTTATTACACTTATTTTCTTTGTTCAAGAAATTATCCATCGTATTATAATTTTTATTGATTTAAAAGTAAATCATAGCTTTACGCGTTAGTTTATTTCACTTCTTTTTTGTTCAAGAAATGACCTACCGTATTATAAAGTTTTAAGAGTGGGAATTATAGTTTTGTTTTTAAGTGTGGACAATATTTAAGAGTGGGGATAATCATAGCTTGACTCGTCGGTTTTTCTTTTTTTTAAAAAAAGATTTTTTGGTTGGATTAACCCCTTTTCCACCAATAAATTTTGCAACTATTGAATTGAACTGTTCTGCCGGATTGTTGGTCTTATCACAGACTATAGAAATTCACCAGACCTCACTGTAATAGGAGAACGGGTGCAGTATAGTTGAGTCAGTTTTTGGCCGCGAGAGTTCAGGTGCAAGGCTACTGTAACATATTAGCAGAGCTACGTTGTCAGATTGAACGAGTGATGGGGTGGGGGTCCGTCAAGGTCAGGTCGTTGTCACTGCCGGAAGAGTCGTGCTACTTAGGGTTGTTGCGATATCGGGAAGTTTTAGATATTCGATATCGATATGATATCAAGCTCTTGTATCGATATAACGAGAATATCGATATCAGCAATATCGAATGATTCGATATTAATATTTCTTTGTCAATCGTAGTCTTATTTCCTACTTGTAAAGTAAAATATGGTTATTGTTTACTTACGTGTGACCAAACGTAATGATACATTTTGCTTATATTCTTAAATTACACACCAATCTAACTCTAAAAACTCAAAAAATATCACAGAAAGACTGGAAACAAATATATAAATTAGGAGATAACGAAAATTCCAAACAATATAGGTTAAATTTAACTATAATTGTTAATTATTGTTTACTTATTTGTGAACAGATGTAAGGATCAATTTTGTTTAGCCATAGAGTCTAAAACTACGCATCAAACTAACTCTAAAAACACAAACATTTTTATAGGAAACAAATATACCTCTATATTTTTATAGGCTCTTCTATACCTTGAAGAAAACTCCCGAGTGTACAGTGTGATTTTAATAAAAAGGACCGAGTACAGTCAGTGACCTTGTGGTGGCGAGGAGAGAAGCGGGGGGTAAAAATCCTAAACTGAAAACATCAGTCTCAGAGTCTACTAAACGCCCACTTGGCACCATCCAATACAAAGATAAGAAATTGTTAGTAAATAAAACCATGGTCCATTCAATGAATGCTACAAAAGTGGGGTGTAGAGATAAATGGAAGAAACACAATGTTTGATTGTATTTGGTGACTTTGTTTGTATTAATTAATAACATACTAAAAGTCCCCTATCCTAGGAGGTAAGCGGAGTGCAGGCGGGAAGCACGTACAAGGTTTCTTTTTTCGGGTTTTTGCTTTATCTCGAAACTATCTTCCCAGCGATAATACCATAATGTACAAAACTAAAGCTGACCAAATATGCCACAAGATTCATTCTAATCATTTTGTGGCTATCTCGCATGGTTTGCCAGATATCTGCGCTCAAAATCGCTTATTGTTGAAAACATTTTGCCTCAGTTTTTTGCCTTATAGTGTAGTAATTTTAAACCAAAATCACCCCATTACCTAAAAACAAACTCTTATAAGCTAAGGATTTGGTATGTATGTTGTATTTAGCTACTGTAATAACATACTAAAAGTCCTCGCAAAAAAAACCTGTGCTACGGCCGCCATCTTGGAAAACGGTGTCAAAACCATAACTCAAAAACTATTCATCCTATAAAAAAAAGTTATAAATAAAAAATGTTTGTCACAAAAAGAGCTACAATTGTTTTTTAGCAGTTTTTAATAAAATTAACTGTTTAGCCATTAAATGCAATATTTGGAAAACAATTTTAATAATTTGTAAAAAAAACTAATTAATTAAATAATTTTGTTAAACCTCAATACGAATTTTTAATTATTTATAATCGATACATTTAGTGTAAAAAAGTATTTTCAAAGCTCTAAACTCTATTATTATTTTTATTTTTTATTTCATTACAAACCAAAATAATGAATTATTTTTCTGACCAAT
>JAGFPH010000584.1:444184-460895 GCA_018207615.1 Philaenus spumarius
GTACTGTAGTTCAGTGCTGTGGAATGTAGATTTGGAGGATACAGAGACAGCCATTTAAAGGATATAGCATGGGACGAAATAGGAGAGGTCCTGCGACAAAATAGTAAGTACTGTAGTTCTTTTTTGTACTGGTTTAAGCTAAACAAAACTTTTGTATAATATTTTGTTCGGTTTGTAACCGAGTACAACAACATGAGTTCCTCATCACTACTCGAACTACTATCGATGTCATCCAACCAAGGCACTTTTTTAGTAAACGCGCTAACGCACCACGAACCACTTGCCATGTTTTTACCTGTTTCAACCGTAGACAGCAATTGAACTGACTTGACATAGCTGTAACGAAGTCCCAATACTTGACAGAAGTCTGTGGCGGTGTGAATTGCACGTCTGTCACGTAACATAGTGTGACCGTGGTGTGAAAAGGCCTTAAAGTTTGGTAGAATTGTTGCGAGACTCCCTGAATTCATAATTTGAACAGGTAAGTAAAACTACGGGAAATCTGTGCCAATTATATAATCTTACTGGCCTAAAGCAAAGATGTTACCAACTGCAAACATATGTATTTAATCGTATTACGATCAAACAGCTGTTGTGTTTTTACATCATCATTAATTAAAATCCAACAGCTGTTATGAAGAACTTCTTTAGGCTTGGTTCTCACTTCCGCCCTTTAATCTTGTATATTTTAAAAGCATTAAGGTGTATTATGGTGACCAAGGTGATTCATAATCATAATCTGATATTTTCAATATAAACAAATGCTCAAGCAACCCATAGAAGAGCTGTCTTAATTATATTATTTCAATCATTTTATAAACCTGTGATTAAAAGACAGTTTATAAACTATCCGGAACTAACCAGAAGCACCGAATAATGCGGCTCGTGCTGTTGAATGTAGACTACCCACTGGGAGTAGTTTTTCCAATACAAAGCTATAAAGGGCACAAAAGGGGTTATCACAATGGTTAACCAATTTCATGGTGACCCCATGGACCGACTTACAACTATTATTGAGAATAAAAGTAATCGGTTCGTTGATAAAGTACTTTTATTTATAACACTAGATTTCCCAGTACAAAGGTTTTGGGCGAAGTTGTAAACATAACCTAAAAGTCCAAACTGGGCTATGTTTTGTGTTAAATTGTTGAAGTTAATGGGGTATTTATAAATGTTCATTATTCCTTCTGCACAGAGGGTCTCGAGAGGAATCTGTCTTCACAGGCAGGCGTTTTACTCTCGCCAGAAATACTTATGTAATACAAACATAGGCCTAAAAATGCTTCTTAAAGAGTTACGGCTCATGTAATTTGTGAACTAGATGTCTGCTAAAAGTTGTGAATCAAGCCTTACTGAAATTACTAGCTCAAAAATGAATAAGTTTTATACGGTTTTAACCTGAAAAATTGAATGAAATATTTACAAGAACATTTATCTTCTGTACTAAAGGGCTTCTCCCCCTTAAGGGTCTGCTGTAGTGGCGGCCATCTTGGATTTGTATCCCATAAGAGCAATGTTAAATTTCAAACCATTTATTTCGTTTACTTTTTATCATGAAATTGTTTGCAAGGTCTCATTTTAAGCACAGTCAAAATACGCATCCGTCTTGCAATTTACATTTTTTATTTTTTTTATTTTATGTAATTGTCATTTTGTGAGTACAAAGTTTGAATTTGTTTCCTAACACAATACAAAAATAATAATGAAAAATAATTTGCAAGCCGGATCCGAAATTTTATAAAGAATATTCAGTTTTTTTTTCAACACTCAATTACAAAAGATAGACTTATAAAATGGTTTGAAATGAGGCAATGCCAGCGCAAGAAATTGCACTGTTTAGATAGGGATATAGTGAGAGGCGCTTGCATTTCCGATTGCTTTCTCGTTTACTGGAGCAGACCCTTAAGTAGAACAGCGAAAACATACACTTCGTACTAACGTGTTTCGGATGCCATTTTTAATTTAAAATGTTGAGACTTCTTAAATTGTTCTTAAAGGCCTTATACCTCATAAATGAAAGAAATTGACGGCAACTCCTTTTAATAAATGGTTTAATTAAGAAAAAACGGGGGGAATAATTTATTACTTTATTGGGGTTTTCGAACAATTATTTCTATATTTTAAGGTCAAACGTAAAAATGTAAAGCATTCTTAGAGGTCGAAACACGAGATTGCTAATGCAAGTTTCAAAAATCTCGCGGCCTGCGATTCAAAACCTACAAAAGTCGTCTCGTGCACTTACTCTAGCACAGATCCTTTGATGGTGCTTAGAGTAATTGAACGCTAAGTGGACCATTAGCAGACGCTGAGACTTATGTTTTCAGTCCAGCATTGCCCGTCCGTACCTATTCTAATACAGCTCAAGGTCACTGACTGTAGGCCTACTCGGACCGATTTTATTAAAATCACACTGTAGTTTTTATTTCTTTAAACTGGCAGTAAACCGAGAAACTTCTGCAACAAAGTTTTGAGATAAATTAGATAGTTCTCTCTATCTATTGAAGATAGAGTTCTGCTGCTTGTTTCGTTTATTTTTCAAGTATAAACCGATATAAAAATATTAAATTCACCCATTTATTTTGGACACAATAATTTTATTAGGACCTTATTTAACCTTCGGAGGAGATGTCACGTTCACACATTCCTGAACCGTAAAACTCTAATTTCGGACTCTAATGTTTAAATAAACTCTTTTCGTGATTCAGATAAGAAGAATACGTCTGTGATATACAAATTATACAATGTCATAAAATGCTTGGACTTCTAGCCACCATTTTGTGTTTTTAATAAAAAATAAAAACGTTTAAAGGTAAATTATATGGGGTTGAAATTTTGAACAATAGTTTGCAAGAAACTAGGAAAGGCTACTGCAAGCTTCGCTAGCCAACCTTCACGTCGAGAACGGATATGGAATAATTGCTGCACCTCAAACAGTTTACGAGATAAAGTCGTTTTAAATTTGCATTGTTTTCCCATAAGAGAATAGACACGTTTATGTATCTCTTCTACTGTGGCCGTTCAAAGTGTAGTCGGGAACGGAATATTCTTATATGAACCTTACGCGTTTCAGAACTTATATACCATCATCAGAATCTTTGCTCAAAAGAGATCGTTAAACATTAAAACATACACATTATGCAACATACATGATGCCGCGGGATAATTCTACAGGTGCGCAGCGCACCTCTGCGTTTGAAGGAAGACTCATTTATATATTCAATTGTTGGCTTGGATACTTAAACTCGTAAACCTGTTTTAAAACAATATTTCAATGTGTTTAATGAATTTAATACATTTCAATTAAATAGTCTAAAGCTCTCAGGGTTTAGTTAGAATTGAGATAGTTATCAGGGTTAGGTTAGTATTTGATGGTTGAGTGTTTTCCTTATACAAAAACATATTTTGACATCTCACACGCCTTTTTTGTCCAGCTAAGGAAAATACGATTTCAGCTTGAAGGCCACTTCCTCCATCCACCCAAGCAGCACCACCTTTCCCAAATTAAAGTCAGAAATAACATTTTCAAAGTCTTTAGTGAAAATAAAAAACAAAGCCATTTCATAATTAATATTGAATTATCTGAAATAAAAAAAAGTAAAAATAGCATTGGGCCTGCTATTTAAAGTTAATTATGATTTTTGTCTGAAGAAAGATGTTGTACGAACACTGCAAACTTTGCTTGCATCAACGTAAAAATTAAGAACTACAAAATCCCAAAGAGGTCATGGTAATGTATTCTAAAAAAAAATGAGAAGAAAAAATTCAAATATTTTTACAACAATCATTGTTCAGTATACTTATAAAAAATAGAGTCGTCAAATTTGGCAGCAACAGAAATGTGGTAGAGTATTACTTACAAATTTACTTTCCTGAGTTTCTTTGGCACAAAAACAACTTACATCTCTTCAAACTGTACATTTTGCAAACGCAATTTTCACTGGCCATAATAGTGAGTGATATAGTACTGTTTGCAGAAGTAGAACTATGGCAGTTTTTAACAATCTTCATTTTTGAGAATGGACTTTACCGTCCATGACCGCTGGTGATCATCAGAGTGAAATACATCTTCAATGCTGTTGTGACATTGGGAAAAGTAGAATGCAAAAGGCCTAAAAAGAAACTGTAATCGATAAGTTTATTATAATATTAAACTTTTTTTCTGTCTAAGATAGCTCATACGCATGCTCCTGGCGGGGCCCTTCCCGGGGCACTAAAGTGGTTGCTCTTTATGCTTTATCTGGCACTGAGCGTACCCATAGTCAGCTCTTCCTTCAACAACAATGCATTATGTATTACAAATATTACATCAGTATGACAGAATATCAATAAAAGCTTACCTGCTAAGTGGAGAATAAATTTATTGACAGCCAATAAATCATTTGGTAACAGATTAAATTGGATTCTACGGTTCAGAACAGATTGCTTGCATTCAACAGGTCCCAGTTCCCACTCCACGCACCATGCTCTGTGCACCAGATGCTCAACTAGGCGGAACTAATCGCATCATATTCAATTTATTTTGTGAATCAACCCTTCTTTTAGCGATTATTTGTGATAATTATAGCCGCGGGGAAAGGGGATGTCGGCAACTTTAGCAGTTTACTTTTGTAGATTTCTCAACAAAAATTTTATTGTTTTAAGTAGAAGTGATGAAAGTTTATTTTAAATATAAAAAGTTTACAGCTAGTTTTGTGCGTCAGTTAATTTGTGTTTCAATCCGGTTTTAATACAATCGCAATAAACAATCATTACATGAAATAAATTAATGATTGCTTAGGAAGTGAATGAAAATATCAGAATTTACTTAAACTTCTCTAATAATACTACTTGTTTAGCTTAGCCATTAATTTTACAAAAAAGTATTCCTTAAAGCGAAAAGGTAACCGCATATATTTTGTTTTGATTCATTCAGTAAAAATCAATATTCTACAAGTGTTATTTTCTCGTTTGAATAACATTTAATAGAAATAAAATATTAAAATTTTGGAAGTCAAAAACTATTTGCCAGCTTTTTGTGCACTAAACATAATGGATTATGAATGAACTCACGTTTGCCATAAATAGTTATGGCAGTCTCAGTTTTCCTTTAAGTCGCACTTTTTACTCCTCGTACACACTATTATTTAAAACTCTAAAGAATTTATTCCATTCCAGTAAATATATACAATTTTTTTAAAGTTGATTTTTCAGAAAAACAGAAAACATTGTTATTTATTGGATTTTTTTTATATTTCTCACAAAACGTTTTTGCTTTATAAATGGAAAAAACTACAATAGGAAATAAAAATTTCAAAATTTGTGTCTTTGTAAAAATACCGAATTTTGTATTATTATAAATACAAAATGTAGAAAAAAAGTTCTTTGCCATAAACTATTAAAAAGTAAATTTCAATAAAATTATTTTTGGGACATATATTATATATGTATGTATTTAAAAATTAATAATAATTTCAAATTGCTAAATAAGTATATATATTCATAGGATCATTTTTACTTATTTTGACCCAAGAAAGTTGTGTTACGACTTTGACCAATATTTGGTGTGCTCAGGGTAGCTCAGTTGGCAGAGCAACAGGACGGAACGCTAAAGGTAATGGGTTCAAATTCCCGGTCTTGATCAAAATTTAGTCAAATCCTGAAATTGGTAATTATTCATTATCATACATCAACCTAAAGTGCGTGGACTCAAGTTTAAGAGAAAAATACTGAGATTTACAAATAATTTTAAAGAAAATGTATGCCTATAAAGAGTAACAAATGTTTGTTCGTTTAAAATAAAAAATAAATAAATACAAAAAATGTTTTTCATATTGGTATAATAATCAGGTGTTTACTCTAATACATCTGGACAGCTGATGATCATATTCTCTGGGACAATTTGTTGTTCAGTTTTTTAGGTTAGGTTTTGCTTAGGGGAAGCTTTGTTCATTTCTTTGGGCCAGTTGATCTTCTGTCGTTTTTAGTTTTTAGACTGATTGAATTTTGGGCCAGTTGAACCCATCTCGCCTAGGCATGCTGCTTTTGGCAAAATTGATGCGGAAATGGGGCTTTAGCAACATGTTAGAATATAATTTGAAAACTGTCGCTGCTATTTTGTCTTTGTAATAAATTACTATTATTTATTCTGCCAGTTTTAATTTAGGCACTGTAGGAAGTACATTGCTAGAGAAGCATTTTATTTTACTATTTATAGGCTTATGTTTACTTTGAAATGATTTGTAATTTTCAGTACCTCCCCTTAAACTTGAGGCCGTGCCTTTTAGATTGTTACTAGCTAACCCGTGCGAATGTTTACCTGATTTAATAGGTGAATTTAATTCAGTTAATTATACATTTATTTTCGTTGGTTTATAAATAACAGTTCATAACGATTTATAAGCTTTACATTGATTTAATTTATTTGATTTTACTTTCTCACTATACTATAGTATAGAGAAAGTATAGGCCTAGTGATCCCAAAAAAAATCGATGTTGTGATTTTTGTGGAAATATCCGTTTTGGGACCCCCTGAGTCCAAAAAAGTGGTTTTTACAAAATTTCTGTCTGTATGTATGTATGTCTGTATGTATGTATGTCTGTATGTATGTCTGTATGTCTGTATGTCTGTATGTATACAAAGCTAGAGAGAAAACTATTCTATCGATTTCAACCAAATTTGCACCAGACATGTCCAGTACGCCTGTATAGATGCACGAAAAAAGGTTTTGAACAATTTTGAAAAACAACCCCCTTTTTGGCCAAAAAACCCCCAAAAAATTAGTTATTATTTTTTTATAAAAAAACGGCTTTAACGATTTTGATAAAATTTGGCTTATTTGTAGCCTTTAATGTGCCCTACCATATACAAAAACCCGAATCTTTCTAAAAATTCTCGTTTAGGTAATAATAATAATAATAACTGATTTTGGGGGGTTTTTTGGCCATAAAGGGGGTTGTTTTTCAACATTTTTCAAAACCTTTTTACGTGCATCTATAAAGACCTAATTGACGTGTTTGGTGCAAATTTGTTCGAAATCGATCGAATGTTTTCTCTCTAGCTAATAATAATAATATTTATTAGTTAATCGCCTACTTTAATAAAAGTATACAAAGCTAGAGAGAAAACTATTCAATCGATTTCAACCAAATTTGCACCAGACATGTCCAGTACGCCTGTATAGATGCACGAAAAAGGGTTTTGAACAATTTTGAAAAACAACCCCCTTTTTGGCCAAAAAACCCAAAAAAAATCAGTTATTATTTTTTTATTAAAAAACGGCTCTAACGATTTTGATAAAATTTGGCTTATTTGTAGCCTTTAATGTGCCCTACCATATTCAGAAACCCGCATCTTTCTAAAAATTCTCGTTTAGCTAATAATAATAATAATAACTGTTTTTGGGGGTTTTTTGGCCATAAAGCGGGTTGTTTTAAAAAAAAATTTCAAAACCATTTTACGTGCATCTATGAAGTCCTAATTGACGTGTTTGGTGCAAATTTGTTCGAAATCGATCGAATAGTTTTCTCTCTAGATAATAATAATAATGTTTATTAGTTAATCTCCAACTTTAATAAAAAAAACTCTCCGACCCCACCCTACAAGTCACAGTGAATCTGTTTAGTAATTTAAATGTATTTGTGAGAAAGTATGTGCCAGTTCCTGGTACCGTTTATTTGTGATAGATTACACTTGCATTATGTACTAGGTTTATGTACCGTTAGTTTTAGTCACTTGAGAATGGGAATTGATTTGTAATCATTAACAAACAATAACTTCAAACAGAGAGTACACTTGCATATAGAATGTAAACAATGTAACTAACAGCTGTCATGTTAGTTAAACAGATTGTTAATAGATGGTGCCTTTCATTAGGAATAATATCAACTATCGTATGAAAGTTTTAATTTTTTTTTTTTAACAAACACATTAATTTTAAGCTATTTGCCTATTTTTTTTAAATATAGGGGGGAACATAAGTTTTAAAATGATGTTTGAAGCATTAATTTTAATGAATAATTAAGAGAGGTTTGGCGTTGCCTCAAAAAACATCTTTGAGAAATAATGTATGATTATTATTATTATTAGTAACTTCGCAGTTTTCACTTAATATTACTTATCAGTTCAAATGCAATACCTTGATGTGTTATTATATTGTGTGCTTCGTCTGACTACGCCACGGTTTTGACGAAACAACTACAGTATTACCATTCTGAGTAGAAGATCCCTTCCCAACCACCCTGTCTGTATACGTTTCCGTTTAATGTAATCATTACAATTATCAGTTGACGATTTGTGTAACAGTGTTGAACAAATTAATATGATTAAGATATTCCACTATACAGGGTTGTTCCAATAACGTCAGGATATGACTGAATTACAAGTGAAAAACATGGACCAAGACCGAGATTTCCAGGACCAGGACCTTTAGCTTTCTGTGCTATTGCTCTACCAACTGAGCTACCCTGATCACACCAGATATGACACAACTTTCTTCATCGCTATTTAGATATATGTTTATTATTTATTTTATTATTGTACTGCAAATAGAACAAAGGTTGATTTCAATGTCGTTTGAAACGAGGTAATTGATCTGTTAGTTCACAAAAATGCAGAAAACCGTACAAGTAAGATAATATGGAAAATATCTGCGATCAGTGTAACTCAGGTGGCAAAGCATTAGCACGGAACGCTAAAGATTCTGGGTTCAAATCCAGGTCTCGGTCCATGTTTTTTCACTTGTAATTTATTTAAATTAACCTTTGCTGGGGAAGTTTATAGCGCAAAAACTATCACAATTTACAAAATAGGTTCCAATTATGGTGTGTTGAGTCAAAACGTGAAAAATGTCCTATAAACAAAAGCCCAGGATTGCTTAGTTTCCCAGTTAGCAGAAATTTTTTATTTTGTTTTGAAAAATTAATATGTTTGAAATGGTTCGTTTTACTGAAATCAAATTTACTGTAGTTGTTAATAACCAAAGTTCTAATCAAAAATAATCAACCTGATTTGTTCATTCATTTAAAAAAGGGTGACTGTTTTTAATACTGTTTAAACTTTAATAATAATTAAAAAACTGCTACCGATATATAAAGTTTAGAAATGGAAAATCTCAGTCGAATTGTTAGTGGGAAAAATTTAACCAAATGGGGAAGGTTTTTGGAAAACTGAAAAATGAGTTATAGCTATTCAACTACATTATTAAAAATATTGAATTCGTTTAAAATTATTATTCATTAGAAAAGTAGTAAGAAACACTTTTATATGAAAGGTTTTCTTGATACTTGATAAAACCGACCAATAGCGCAAGGAATTAAAAACTAGAAGTTGAAGGAGCCTTAGTAGACACAGTAAGCATGCCAAATATTGAATACACTTCTCTCTAAAACAATTTTTGATAGTTAGTCCTTACTGTAAGGGATGGGAGTAAACCAATCTCCTGTAGGCCGAGCAGAAAAGAATTTTATGGTAAAAGTATACAACAATAGTAGTCAGAAAACTTTGCGGAGATCCTGAACAGATCTGTTTCTTACGTTTCAAAACAGTCCACATGGTTTCCTTTTCGCAGACCAACTCGTAGTTTCAACTCAACCATGTTGCAAACAATTTAACAAAACCACTTGAAACTTTTTTCCAACAAACGACCGGTCAGCGCGTCAGTAGCGACGTGTAATTTCAATTTCAATTTCAATTTAGTGAAATTATCACAAATCCTTTCCCAAGGAATTCTCTTAATTAAACTCTATACACCGGAGTCTGTCCGTCACTCAGGAGCAGATGTTTTCCGTTTTGAGGACAAAAAATCGGTCGAGCACAACACAAAAGATGTAAAGTAATTGTAGACGGGAGTATAAATATGTTGTATGTTGTGTAAGGATTTTACGGAACCAAACTGGTTTCTTTTACAGAACAAAGCTGAGCTTGTTAGGTAAGGTTAGGTGCTGGGGTGTGTAGGCTACTCATTTCAACGGTAAACTGCATTAAGAATAATATAAACTTTGTAATAATAACAATCCACATATATGATTTGAACTGTGCACTTACTGCCGATGTATATGCATATATATATATAAAACAAAGACGGGTTAGTTACACCACTTATAACTCAAGAACGCGGCTGAACCAATTTTTATAACCTTTGATTTGTTGGATTTATCTCCGCCCCGAATAGCAGAATAGCTATTAAAATATCGAAAAATTTGGCCGTGCAGGGTTTAAACAACCCCTAAAACAATAAATATTGTTTGTTATAGATCTCAAAAACCCTACCGCCTAGGAACGAGAAATGTGGTACACTTATTGCTCATAGGCGCTAGAGGCGCAATAAAAAATTATATAAAAATGTTTGGCCTTAAAAAGTTAAAACAATAAATACTATTTGTTATAGAACTCAAAATTCATACCACCTAGGAACGTTAAATTTGGTACGCATATTACTCATAGGCGCACTAAGAAAGGATTTTAAAATGTTTGGCCTTCAAAAGTTAAAACAATCCCTAAAACAGTAAATAGTATTTGTTATACTTCCCTTAAAGTCAGAAAGCTTAAATTTTGTTCATTTATTTCTTGAAAACATATAAAAATTAAACAAGTTTTACATTTTGTTACGTGCAACTAAGGGGTGAAAATGTGATAACTTCTAAAAACAATAAATAGTAATTTTCATTCTTTAATTAAAGCTAGAGAGCTGAAATTTGGCACTTTTTGGTTTTAAGAAAATATTTAAAAACGTAAGCTGATCAATCCTATCCCGATCTATGCATTCGCATATTAAAGACGTAGGCTATCTGGGCAATCTGCAACATTCAGCTAAGACTGCTGTGATTTACCAGTCTGCAGATTTAGCGGTTCAAAAACAAGAAGCTCTTCACTCTGAATTCTTTATTTTTAAATTATTCAGCATACATACCCTGACAAGTCAATGAACAATAAATTAATTATAAACTAAGAATATACATAATAATCCACTTTTCATGAAATAAAAGATGAAAGAAAATGAGAGAGAAATATTACAAAATTATGTAACATAGTGATGCAAAAAATTCCCCGTAGTAAAGAAACTAATTCAACTAATATTCATATAAAATAAATCCTGACTGACTACTGATTCATATAGCCCAAATTACTTGATAAAAATAAGAAAAATTAAAGGTATATTCTTATGGGGTCTTAGAAGTACAATAAGAAACGATTTTGCAAAATTTTAATTTTAAAGTGTAAAAATAATTCAAATTCAGGTATTCTCTCCCAGTCCTTTAACAGATTCGGATCAAAAGCTTAGCAACACGTGTTATTGCGATAGCAACCAACTTAGCAAATTTAGAATCAGTTTATTATTCTTCAAAACCAAAAGCTTTTTAGGTTAGGTTAACAAAATAAAAGCAATCAAACAAGAATCAGAGAAAATTATTTCTGTATTCAACATCTGTAGTTATCTCTATGTATAAAAATTAATGTGTGTTTTTTTGTCCTCTATAGACTCAAAAACTGTTCGACCGATTTCACAAACCATTTTCCAGTTTTCCATATTAATGCCAGAAGTATTTAGATATTCCTACAGTCCAAGGGGTTGAAATGTGCTACCCCAGCAATCAATATAAATTAAACTAACTGCATACAAGCTATACAGCTAAAACTGTGTACCATATTCTTAAGTGATATAAATAACAATTTGCAATTCGATTACTTAACTCAAATGGATGAAATGGGATAACTACACTTAAAATTAAATGATAACTAGTAAATCCCCGTGAAACATCACAGGCGGATTAATTAGATACACATCAGAAATACACCATTTATACAAAAAACAACACACTTTATCTAGGCCTATCTAACTATACAGGCGGGGATTTTACTTTCTCACTATACTATAGTATAGAGAAAGTATAGTGATCGCAAAAAATATCGATGTTGAGAATTTTGTGGAAATGTCAGTTTTGGGACCCCCTGAGTCCAAAAAAGTGTTTTTTTACAAAATGTCTGTCTGTATGTAGGCTATATATGTCTGTATGTATACAAAGCTAGAGCGAAAACTATTCGATCGATTTCAAACAAATTTGCACCAGACATGTCAAGTAGGCCTGTGTAGATGCAAAAAAAACCCTTTTCAAAAATTTTGAAAAACAACCTCCTTTTTGGCAAAAAAACCATAAAAAAATCAGTTATTATTTTTTATAAAAAAACGGCTCTAACGATTTTGAAAAATTTAGCTTATTTGTAGCCTTTAATGTACCCTACCATATGCAAGAAACAGCATCTTTTTAAAAATTCTCGTTTAGCTAATAATAATAATAATTTTTGGGGTTTTTTGGCCAAAAAGGGGGTTGTTTTTCAAATGTTTTCAAAACTTTTTTTTCGTGCATCCTTCAGGCCTAATTGACGTGTTTGGTGCAAATTTGTTCGAAATCGATCGAATAGTTTTCTCTCTAGATAATAATAATATTTATTAGTTTATCTCCTACTTAAATGTCGCCTCTATTACCCCTCCTACAATTATGAAGTCACATTGAATCTGTTTAATAATAATTTAAATATGTTTGTGAGAAAGTATGTGCCAGTTTCTGGTACCGTTTATTTATTTTTTCACTGTACTATAGTATACAGAAAGTATAATGATCGAAAAAAAATCGATGTTGTGATTTATGTGGAAATATCTGTATTGGGACCACCTGAGTAAAAAAAAAAATGTTTTTTTACAAAATGTCTGTCTGTATGTATACAAAGCTAGAGAGAAAACTATTTGATTGATTTCGAACAAATTTGCTCCAAACATGTCTATTAGGCCTGTATAGATGCCCGAAAAAGGTTTTGAAAAAAATTGAAAAACAACCCCCTTTTTGGCCAAACAACCCCCAAAAAATCAGTTATTATTGTTTTATAAAAAACGGCTTTAACGATTTTAATAAAATTTGGCTTATTTGTAGCCCTTAATGTACCGTACCATACGCAAAAAAAACCGCATCTTTCAAAAAATTCTCGATTAGCTAATAATAACTTATTTTTGGGGGTTTTGGCCAAAAAGGGGGTTGTTTTTCAAAACCTTTTTTCGTGCATCCATACAGGCCTATAATTGACATGTTTGGTGCCAAATTTGTTCGAAATCGATGAAATAGTTTTCTCTTTAGCTAATAATAATATTTATTAGTTACTTTCCTACTTTAATTAGTATCCCCTCTCCTATTTAGTACAATTATGAAGTCACAGTTGGGGCTACATACGGGGGTTGGCGTGCGAAGCACGCAATGCACTGTGTATTGAAAATACTCCCAATACTGGGTTAGCGTGCAATGTACTGTGCGTCGCGTCGGCGGCTTCTCATAGTGTTCAGTGCAAGCTCACATGTGCGTCCTTAGTTGTGAACATGTTAAAACGGTTTAAATTCAAATCCCCGGTCCTTTCCTGACCCCCCCCCCCCCCCCCCCGAAAAGTACAGCCTCACTCAATCCTAAAATGCAATTCTTAGATTTAACCCGAAAAAACTAACCTTACTTGAATGTAAAATAAAGATTATTATACGAATAACATTTTACTAGCTGACCCGTGCGAATATTTCGCAAGTTAGGTGTAGGCCTATATACTTACCTAATTTAATTAATTATTTTAATTAAGTAAATTACTTTTATTTATTTACGTTGGTTTAATTTTATTGATTTGTGTGATAGATTATACTTGCATTTAGAATGTAAATAATGTAACTATCAGCTGTCATGTTAGTTAAACAGATTGTTAATAGATGGTGCCTTTTATTAGGAACAATTACAGTGACTAGATAGAGACAGTCATTTGACTGGTCATAATGCAATTTTTTTAATTACATTTAATTCTCAGCTTATAGACATTTTCGTTTTAAAAATTACAAATTTTCTGAGATAACATTTTTCTGAGACAACAATTTAATATCGAAATTACAATTCTTTGATTTTGAGGTTAGGCAATTCAAGATTTTCAAGTTTAAGTTATTCAAAGCCGAAAAACAGGTTTCATTATTAATTTCCCTCATTCTTTCAGTTAGGCCTACTTATTAATGTGATTCTTGTCTTAGATTGTACCTTCACCAAGACTAAAAGAAAGAAAAAATAACGATGGCAATTTAATTTGAAAACTATGAACAAACGTAGGGCTAACACGGACGAAATTATAGGTTTGGGCCAAAAACAGTTCTTAAAATAGTGTAATACTAATATTTATTGCATTTATCTTTTATATTGATAAAAAGGATTAGCCTATGTTATGAACTTTTAAAAATGTTGCAAATAAAAGACTTTTGGCATGTACTTACTTCTGAAATATGCGCGCTGAAGCGAATCCGTAGAGTGGCGGGAGTAGCTTATTCTGCTGTCATTTCTTTATTAATATGGTTCAATATCACATACTTCAACACAAATCGCTTTAAAATACCTATTACGTTTATGTACAAGTAAAAACTAACAAATATCTGTTAAAAAATCGGTAACGTCGCTTTTAAACTAAGTGAACGTGAATTAATGTAATGTAAACAGATACGAATTTAGGAAAAACATGACTGCCGACATCTTAACCAATAGGAAACAAGACCTCACTTGGCCACACTGTCTCTATCTAGTCACTGTAGGAACAATATACTAAGTATAATATACAAGTTTTTTATTAAATTTTTCTAACGAAAACATGAATTTTAAGCTGTTTGTCTAATTTTCGTCAATAGAGGGGAACATTAGCTTTAAAATGATACTTGAATAATTAATTTTATTAAGAATTTAGGGAGATATCTCTTAACGACAAAAAACACCTTTGAGAAATCTTATAATATCAAAGATTAAAAATCTCAAATTTGATAATCACCCAATTTTTTTACTTAAAAATTAGGGATTTGTTAGTCTTCTTTTCAATACCGTACTTTTTAGATTTTTGGCTTACTGCTGGCGATGTCCTCATACAAAAATGCTTGGTTCAAGTAATAATTGTTTCTTTTTAATATAAATAAAACTCTATTTGTTTTAATATCCCATACTAAATTCCTCCAAATGAACCATAATTATTGCCTCTCACGCAACTATTATGAGTAAGGAATTGCGGATGGTCGCATGTTTTCCAAAAGTACTTTGGAGCTAAAGACCCATTTTAAAGTAGTTTTCGGTCGACCAGCAACAATAATGTAATCACTGTATTGGCTACTCTAAGCTACCTGAAACCTTCCCAGCACTGCTACCGTCCATTACAGTTCAACTAAGGGCCGGTTTCTAGGACAACCATTAAATCATTTAATCCTTCATTAAAGGCAACCTTATGTTGAGTCTGCTAATTGACTATTAAACTCTCATTAATTTAATGTCCCAATATCGGCCACTTAATTATTTAATCGTGGATTAACTCAGTTGTTCCCTTCCAAAAATACAATAGGCTTATTGTTCCTATAAAATACAGTAAGCTTTTAGCTAATCATTACCGTGCAATATAAACAATACAATTACGACACCAAAATGTAAACAGTATCATAAATGTTTAAAAACTGTTCTTTTCTCCAAATAAACTCAAATGAGAAGTAATCTTTGAACTAGTAAACAAAAATTCAGAAATTGAATTTTAATAAAATTTCCTCGTTATGGAAAATTAAAAGAAACATATTTTCTATATATTATCAATTTTTGGTTTCGTTTAGAGTCTTAAATTAAATGGAAATGCCATGTAATATGTATTTTATTTCGACGGTCTCAGTCGCGAAAATATATCCTCGTGTCTTGCAAACGATGAATCTAAACAAAATAAACATTCTTCAAAACTGCAATCACTAACAGAGTTCCTACAGAATGTTTGTAATTCATTCCCCTGGCTTTTTTTCTGAACTTCCCCGACCAACTAACGCCCTATTTTGAATTATTTTACGACAACATTTGCCTTACATTTTAGTAACATAATTAACTTCTGTTGCATAAATTTAGCCTCCTCCTACCATACATCAATCATCCACGGATGACAAAGACAGCACTAGTATTTTACTCCAGCACAAATAGACTTAATTTAAATTAGGCATTTTGTTTGCTAAGTGCTACTTCGGTGTAAGTTAATTTTTTGTCTTGAGTTTTTAGTGTTTCTGATATAGTGCTAAACAATTAGAGAAAGCTGTAAATGTTTATTTTTAGTGTTTAGATTCCATGTACGCCAAGCTTCCTTTAATCTGCAGCATACCTAAATCCTAAATTTCAAGTTTTAGATTTTATTAGAACAAACTATGCTCATATAAAACATAAAATAAAGATTATGCTATCATACATTTCGTAACTTAAAAATTGGCTGAAACAATTCTTTAAAAAAACTACATAGATGGGATTTTTTCAGCACTTTGTTTTGACAAAAGCCTTTTTTAGTGTTTTTTAAAAGCAAACGCTATTTACAACAATTTTTTAATCAGACGCTGTTTAGTACTTTTTAAAACAGGCACTGTTTAGTATTTTTTTAAATCAGGCACTGTTTAGTGCTTTTTAAAATCACTGTTTAGTGCTTTTTTAAAATCACTGTTTAGTGCTTTTTAAAATCACTGTTTAGTGCTTTTTAAAATCAGGCACTGTTTAGAACTTTTTAAAATCACTGTTTAGTGCTTTTTAAAATCACTGTTTAGTGCTTTTTAAAATCACTGTTTAGTGCTTTTTAAAATCACTGTTTAGTGCTTTTTAAAATCACTGTTTGGTGCTTTTTAAAATCACTGTTTAGTGCTTTTTAAAATCACTGTTTAGTGCTTTTTTAAATCACTGTTTA
>JAGFPH010000584.1:461654-475327 GCA_018207615.1 Philaenus spumarius
CTATTTAGTACTTTTTAAAATCAGGCACTGTTTAGTACTTTTTAAAAATCAAGCACTGTTCAGCATTTTTTAATAGCAGGCATTGTTTAGCTTTTTTAAAAGCAGGCACTGTTTAGTACTTTTTAATAGCAGGCATTGTCTAGCTTTTTTAAAAGCAGGCACTGTTTAGTACTTTTTAAAAGTACAGTAAATGATTTTGTTGTACTTTTTAAAAGCAGCCACAACTTAGTACAGTCAAATACAGACCTGAAATTCGATAGATACAATACTTATATTTAGGTTACTTTAACCATTGAAGAAACAACAAGTGTTGTTTCTTCAATGCTTTAACTTATTTATGATATTTTGAGTTAAAAGAACTAGTCGGTAGAATGTTAACCCAGAACAATACACACTAAAGGACACTGTTTTACTATCATATTTTGTCTGATTGATAAGAAATCAAACAGGATTTGACAAATTGTTTTTGAAATTTGTAATACAAATTTACCAATTTGGAGTTATTTCTTAAACGACCGCCATTTATAAACGGCTTATTGGGTTAAGGAGGTTATTTTACATTAACTAGTTCTTAACGTAATTAAGGGCCGTGACAAGTTTGAAGTCAATCTGTTAAACCTTTCTAGAAAAATATAAATTATGTAGTAAATAAAAAATATAAAATGTCGGCTTGGCGGAAAGGTTTAAGAACCTATAATTATTATTGGAACTTTATTACTGTAAATGATGCAATAAACAAGTAGATGAATAATTATTAGCCGTCATTTATGAAACACTCTGTATAATATGTATCTCAAGTGTTAGGTAGTTAAGGGTCATTAACAACAATCTTTGTAACAGCGACGATTGCTTGTACAACCATAAAATGTATCGTTGCATTGACTTAGTCCATTATATATTATATTATAGTAATGTATTCAATAGCACCTTAAGTAGCACTAGATAGTATAAATAAAACTAACCCGAATGACTTGCATTTTTTCACTTTGTGCGGCTCCCAGCGTGAGTGCTTAGTCAGCAGAATTTATAAAGGCCGTTTCAAAGGTTGGCAACATTTGTGTGTATTTGTTGCTTTAACAACTTGATTCCAGCTGGTGATGTGTGAACTACTACCCCGGGAGAGTATATTAACAATATATCAATTCCAGACATCTCTATAAGGTGTTATAAGCGTATAAATACCATCTTCTGTCGGTTGTTTAATAGAGTTAGCATGCAATGCTGCTTACTATACAGTTCTCAAAGGACAAAATGATACTTTACTTTTGTATAGTACGACCAAGATATCATGTACACACATGTCTTCTTCCCTTCCAGCTGATCCCTACTCCATGCCTACTCTTTTGCAAAGTCTATAGCTCATACTGCCTTGACCGTGTGTTTTATTGGTCAGTGTGTTCAGAATGTCTTCGATTTGTTTAAGCACCGTTTGTACTTCGATAGATGCAGCACAAAATGTCTTAGTTTTGAAGAATGAGTATTGACCACAGAATCTAAAAGGACATTAAGAGCGGAGTCCTGTAACAAACCCGAGGTTACCACCCTAGTTTGCTAATTTGTTAAATTTACAAAATTACACAATACATTTTTTTCCTCAAATTTTAATTTGTTTGTCATTATTATTTTATTGTATTAGTAATTTTTGCAAATGATTTTTTTACGTAATTACAATATAAAATAAAATGTAGGTATAAGAGTTCAAATCTTCCTTACTTAATAATTCATCATAGTTTAAAACGTATGGTAGCCCCATTAATACCCATTTCTGGAAGTATAATGGGCAGATTTTCATGCGGTTTGTTTCAAATAAGAGAAAATGTTTTCATTATATATAAAATAAACGGTACCAGAAACTGGCACATACTTTCTTACAAACATATTTAAATTATTAACACGTTCACTGCTAAGGACGCACATGTGAGCTTGACACTGAACACTATGAGAAGCAGCCGACGCACAGTGCATTGCACGCCAACCCCCATATTTGGAGTATTTTCAATACACAGTGAATTGCGTGCTTCACACGCCAACCCCCGTATGTAACCCCAACTGTGACTTCATAATTGTATTAAAGGAGGAGAGGGGATAGTATAGTAAAGTAGGAGGGTAACTAATAAATATTATTATTATTATTAGCTAGATTGAAAACTATTCGATCGATTTCCAACAAATTTGCACCAAACATGTCAATTAGGTCTGTATAGATGCACACAAAAAGGTTTTGAAAATATTTGAAAAAAAACCCACTTTTAGGTAAAAAAACCCCAAAAAATCAGTTATAGCCTACTTATTATTACATAACAAGAATTTTTAGAAAGATGCACATGGTTTTTTGCATATGGTCTTTTTATAAAAAAAGACTGATTCTTTGGGAGCTTTTGTCAAAAAAGGTGGCTGTTTTTCAAAAAATTTCAAACTATTTTTCGTGCATCTATACAGGCCTAATTGATATGTTTGGTGCAAATTTGTTCGAAATCGATTGAATAGCTTTCTATCTAGCTTATTATACATACAGGCATACAGACAGACATTTTGTAAAAAACACTTTTTCGAACTCAGGGGCTCCAAAATGGATATTTCCACAAAAATCTCAACATCTATTTTTTTTTTGCGATCACTATACTTTCTCTATACTATTAGTATAATGAGAAAATAAAAATTATGAAATTTGTATTTCATCAGTATAAGGAGGGAAATATGGTTTGCAGGTCAGAGAAAGTCATAACTCTTTTAGTAGGCACGGTATGGAATAAATTCATCTAAATATTATTTAAAACTAGTGTTTGAAACAATTTTCGATACAACCAATCCTTACTACAAGAGGTGACCAAAATGAGGTTGTAGAATGCAGATTAAACAATTCCTTTAGTAAATACAATCTTGAACCCATTCAAAATTGTTATAACCTTTCTAAATATTCCCATAATATTTTGTCCGAAACATTTTGTGTGTAACTGCAATTAATTCTTAATGGAAGGGACAATACATCTGTTCAATGTTTAGTTTATGGGATTAAATTGGGTGAACCATGAAATGTACCTGCGCTTCCGAACCGAAAGGGGAATTTGATATTGTTTTTGCAGCTTGAACTACTTGAACATCCTTATATTTAATTTGGCTCGCAAACAACGAGTCCGGATCCTCAGACGGTCATAACTATTGGTTACCCTAGTTTGAAGGGGGAGGACGAAGAACCCGGCTGTCATTTAGAGTCAGTGCGGAATAACGGTACGGCTACACTTATCGGATTTGGTCCGGTCCTCTCCGTCAAGAAAAAATGCGGAACAATGCTTCTCATGTTTTTAAATGGAAACGGCTACACTTGTTCGGTCCGGTCCTCTCCTCTCCGACCCGATGCGGAAGAATCCTTCAGGGAGCGTTCATCCGCATTTTTACGAAAGTGAAAGGAACGGACCGGAGAGGATCTGACAAGTGTAGCAACGCTCTTCCGAAATTCGGCAGTGCCTCGGGTGTTTCCACGAGTACTCGATACTTTCCGATGTCACGTGACTATCACGTGGAATCATTTATTGCAAACGTTATTTATTGTATGGTTTTATACTGTTTCAATAAATAGATTATAATAATCTACAAAGTTCAGCTGCAATAAGTACTAGTCATACATAGTTCAATGACTTATACATTTATATTACCTAGTACAACATAGGGCTCTTTTTTACGTGTCTTCTTCGCTTACCTTCCTTTTTGTTAATGGGATGTACCCATGTTGCTTGTCTTGCCTTCTTCACATATTGTAGACTCAGGAGAAAGAATTCTTCATCTGAACTACTATACACTGCTCGTCCATGTCTATACTTGAAATGACGTCGGTGGAGGCAGAAAGATCGGGCATCCTTCCGAATTTTCGTGCCACTTCACATAAAATACGACTCGGACCGGTCCGGACCGAATCTGACAAGTATAGCCATACCTTTAAGGCTCGGTTCTCCACATTCAAAACGACGATATTGGGTACCGATTTCAATGTTAAATAACCAAAACATACCTTCACTATTAAGCATTTTTTTTTTTTTCAAAAAACGAAAGCTGTATTTTTTTCTTAAAGTAAAATAGATTGTGGGTGTTGATTGCTAAGGATTTTGCAATATCTCTTTTTGCAACTGAGTAAAAAATTAATAAAGTTTACTATTTTTTACTATTTATTTCACACGTTTAAGAAAACAATAAAACGGTTTCTAAAAATGTATTCGGCAATCAACATCCGCATATGAGAGTACTTCAAAATAAAACCAAATTTTTTAATTTATTCCACGAATTAACGGGGAAAAATGACTTATTCTCTAGCATTGCTCTTATGGGAATCAGATTAAATATGGCGGGTAGGGTAGCGCCCCCTTAAGGTATAATAAGAGTCTTATAGTCTGCCTTGGACGGAGATATTTTGACATTAGTGGTACAGGAGACGGCGATAAAATTTAGCTCCGCACTGATTAGTGACAGCACCAACACTCTGAATATAAATGGCGACCATAAACGCCTAAAAACGCTTGTTTCTCTGTTCAGTTTGTACCAACCTAATATGACTAAATTATTTGAACTGCACATAAACTAAAACTATGGAATTTTATCTTTAAAACGTTATATTACACATCTTAGGAATAAATCGATTTCTGATAGTAAAAATCGATTTAAAAAATGCTTCCTTATTGGTCCAATCTTAGACCAATGACAAGCCTTTATTCTAAATTCTATATCTCATAACCTAATGTAGTCACAAATGATTTAAAAATACCACTTGAAAGATAAAAGTCTGATGAATCCAATGCTGTGGTTATCTTTGTGACAATTGACAACTGTGAGGAGTTGCAGACCGTTGAAAATGATGAAGTTTTACGTTCTTAACGTTGCCATGACGCACGGAAGACAGCTGTTTGACAGTCTACAATTTTGAAACAATGATTACGTATGTAAATATACTTTTTACAAAAAAGTTTTAAATACAAAAATTAAAGTTTAATTCATTTTCTTTCCAACGGTGCCAGTTGTATTACGATTGGATGATTCTAAGTGAATTAATTAATTGAAAAAGCAAATTTATGCAAATTCTCGCTAATTGTCGAAATAGCTGCATCTTGCGCCTGAGAGAACGTCACTTAGGGCAGTCTGCCACTGTGAGGGTTAAGGTTCTTCTACACCTTGCTTAAAACAGCAAATATATACACTTCGTACTAACGTGTTTCGGAGGCCGTTTTTCAACCTAAACAGTTGTGTAACATCTTAAATTGTTCTTAAAGGCTATGTGCTTTTGTCTTATATCTCATAATTAAAAGATATCGACGGCAACTCATTTTAATCAACGGTTCAACTGAGTAAAAATCGATTATTTTGAATGCATTTTTTGGGGGTTTTTAAGCAATAATTCCCATGTTTCAAGCTAACACGTAAAAATATAAAGCCTTCTTTATAACTTAAAGTAGTTTCTTAGATTATTAATTTATAAATGGTATCCGAAAACGTTATTACGAATGCATGTTTCAGCGATTTTGCGGCTTGAATCAGGCCTTTTTGTATTAAAATCATACTGTACACTCGGGAGTTTTTTCGAGGTAAAGAAGAGCCTTAATACTATATGCCTAATACAATGATAATTCCAAAGACTTAACTGATTGGTTAGCCTAGTCTGGCAAAGAGTCTAGCTGGCAATCAGAAAACGCCCAGATTTTTTGTCCGCTTTTACGAAGTATTTTTGTTGTCTTCGTTGGAGTGTGCCCGGACTCTGTGTCCTACATTTATTTATTGAACTAGCTTACTAGCACTAAGTCTTGCGCTTGTGTTTTTCGCGTTGTACTTGACTATTTTACACTGAACAAAAATGTTCAGCTCTCAAAGAACCTATCAAATACCGGACATTTATAAATCCCGGAAGCTTCCCCAAACACGATATCGAATGCCGGGGTAATCTCAGATGTATGGTAAGCCTAGTTATCGGTGTTGTTCAGCAGCTCAAGAACTCTTATCCCCCTGACCCCCACTCTTGGAGAAAGAATCTGCGAAATACAAAATGTATTCCAGGACAACATGGGTATTATATTCAAAGGGTTTCCAAGGCAATTAATGTCCTTGGAATAGAATACAGACTAAAATCGTGTATCCATCCTTACTAATGCGAGTACAAGCATGTTCAAACCTGTCGATCTACACAAGAACTAAATTCCCATTTAATCGACTCTCGTTCGAAAGCAATTCCATAATTACTGGCACTTGTACATCTGCTCGTCTTCCGACCTGAAGAAATAATCGAGTAAAAAAAAAACAAACAAACAAAGAACATGTGGCAGGAAATACCACATAACATTATAAAAGAAACGCCATCGGCTAAAAGTCGAGTTATATCATACCATGGCCTACTTAACACAACAGCTGACTTGATAGTGGAGTTACAAACTATAGTTATGGCATTCACATATGATTAAGTCTTAATTATGTCTGGTCCGAAGACCGCGCATGCGTGGTGTGACGGGACCAGCCGTGTTTATTAGGTGAAGGACATCTTGCGGCTGAAACAGCTGTCTACGGAAATTTTTTGAACTCGTCAGTGATGAAAGTTCTTGCGTAACTAGATTAGATATTCGCTGAAAAGAAAATGGCGGATTGTTTCGCACATTCCATCGTAATCTGAACTTATTTCGTGACGTAGTTTTGTATTTTGTTACTACTGTGAAATTTGTATTAGAAGTTTCGCAAATTATTCTATCTTGCGAATTATTCAATTTAAAACAATACGTGAGCTTTCTTTTCCGCTTTTTGTATTTTTAAAGATTTTACCCCACAAACTCCTTTTTATTTTCAAAGAATTAAAAATATTTTTCTTGCAAAGTAGCACCAATGCTACAGTGTTATTTTTATAACAAGCGGAGTCACGCAATAAACAATGTAAGAAAACCAAAGGCCAATCCGAATTTTTTCAGAATTTACTGCTGTTTGTACGGCTAAAGTAATATACCGTAGTTAACTGTTTACCTAGAGACATTACAATCAGAAAAACACTGAACATATTCAGTTAAAGTTTCAACATTGGTTATTGACCAGAAATTACTGGAATTTCAAGGTAACTTGCAAATACTTATAAAATACTAGCTGACCCGTACGGCGCTGCCCGTGGTTGTTGGTATTTTCAGTTTTTTTGACGTAATTGTAATTGTTTTTAAGTGTTCGTTGAATACCTGTGCGTATCCTACTGTGGTCATGAAAAAAAGTCTACGCTATTTAGGAAAGCACTGAAAATTGTATTCCTGTAAACTACTATCTAACATGAAAAAGCTTTAAATATATCGTTTTAATTTATAGTTTTTACTAAGTTTGACTTTCACTTAATTTCATTGACAATGTTGCGAGCACGTACGGCCTTAGAGGAAGCTACGTACCACATTTCATTCCAATTCGTTCTTATAGGGATTTTTAGTAACTTTGACCCCCCCCTCCCCTCCAACCGCCCTAAAATTTCGAATTTCTTTTAACTTCTTCTTAGCGAGGGTTTAAATTAGCTGGGGGTCGTAGAAAAGATATTTGAATCACTTTGTAACATCCGCGTTAATTTAGGATGTAACAAACTGGTTCAAATAGAGTTTGTAATTTTAAATGTATAGGCCTAATTAGTATAAGATATATATTGTTTAGTACTTAAATATACAATATACAGTATATATCAAAATAAAGCTACGAATGTGATATTTTAATGGCATTTAGTTTAATTCAGATGGTTTGTTTAGTTTTCAATAAAATATGTTTAAACTCGTGTATGTTTATGGTTATGCATGGTGTCAAATAATTTGTTTGTTATTATTATTATTGATAGCGAAAATATGTTTTGAAAAGTATTAAAAACTTCATAGTTGTGTTATGATATATTTTATATAAACAATATTTTAAGCAGCATATCTCTAAGTAGGCATATATAGATATTTAATAACCAATGTTTGAGTTGAATTATAATTCTGTAAGCATTTTTATTTGTGTTTGTTTATAGTTTTTCAATCTAACCTTAAAAAGCTGTTGGTTTTGAAGAGTATTAAAGTGATTATAAATTTGCTAAGTAATGTTGCTATGGTAATACATGTAAACAAACATAAGCTTTTTATACGAACAGCTGTTTTTGTGAGCTATGGTTTTGAGTTCATACAATAAATGCTGTTGAGTTTCTTCCAAATTTGAAACTTTTTCGGGAAACTTTTCAAACTTTTCTTTACCTATAAACCTTCTATGAACTATTACAAACATTTTAAGACCAAAAATAGCCAAATCGGTCCAGCCGTTCTCGAGTTTTAGCGAGACTAACGAACAGCAATTCATTTTTATCTTATCTTCTAAAGCGAGAGATAATTTTGTTTGTCTGCTAAATGGATCTGGAATCTCCGTCTAAGGATTTTTCATTTTTTGATTTTATATGGGGCTTTTGGCCACGAGAAATCGATTGGAAATGGTCACCAGTCTGGGAAAATTCGTTTTCTACGTCTTTTTATTAAATTAAAAAGTGCAATTTGTCCATTTTAAACAATACAAAGCACAGCTGATGCAAATGTTTTCAATGCCATTACAATAATCATCTGCTTTCTTTTAAACTGTATATATTTTATTAGAGGTAAGCCTAATGTTGTATCTATTTAAAGTTACCATGGCAACGAATACTTCTGCTAAATAAACATACCCTTTATTTAGTTGTTTAATGTTATAGGCCTAACCTAAACGATGTTCACGGAAATTTGCAATAATAGTATTGTTATTGACGTGAGCGAACTAGGCCCTAGGAATAAATCGATATTGAAATATTAAACTTTAATTTAGGCCTGACTTATTTCTGAGGCATAGCGTTGAGATTATGGTTAATCCTTTAAACTGTATTTTTATTACAGGTAATCCTAATGTTGTATATACCCTTTATTTAGTTGTTTAATGTTATAGGCCTAACCTCAAAACTCAATAATCCAATATTTATTATTTAAATCATAGCCCTGCTTATAATCGAGCTTTAGCTCGGTCTCCTGGTACTATAAATAGATAAATTAACAAATATTATTATTTTGGATGCTCTGTATAACTTAATATGTGAATAATAATTTAGCGTTGAAAGTTTTGTAAACTTACATGTTTTTGTCTATACATGTATATAATATATAAATACTAGAATATGTAATTGTTTTAGCTGATTTATGTAAATTTGTATTATTTATTTCTCACACACTTTTGCCTAATTTGATTTGTTTTATTGTAAACAATAATTTTAAGTTGTGCTTTTTTATGAAAGTAATTATTTTTATAAAATCATGTGCTGCAGGCATACAGCATTGATTAAAATATATTTATAATGCAGATTTATTATACTTAATTTTAATCATTTTGATCCATCGCTAATTGATGTAAATGTTTAAAAAAAAAGATTTTAATATTAACTGAAAGTAGGCCTACATGTAATTTTTGTACAAATAAATCTAATTATTTATTATGTATAATTAATAACTTAAAAACGTATATTGAAAAGCTATTATACTCCAATTCGCCCGTATTAAAAATAATACGGATTTGCTTTCGGGAAATTGTTCATTTTTTTAAATTAAACGAAATTATGATTAAAAAGATTCTACTTTTCAGAATGTTGATTTAAACGACACTAAGCTCTAGTATGCGCCATTTAGTTTGTCTTTTAATAAACTTTACAGTGATGTGCCTCATGACCTACCTTAACCACCACCAGACAAAAATCGTAGAAGGTCAAATATGTTTTGTTACCAAAGTATGTACAAAGTTTTGACAATTTATTTTAAGTAATAACATAATTAAGGACACAAAGAACGTTTTTGAATACATTGTATACAAATATGTCAAATTTTTCAATTTAAAATTAACATTATTAAAAGGTCTAATTAAATAGATTGTCATTTTTTACCTAAATCATTAGTAACAAACAACAACTAAATTTTCCAATTAAATAAATACCTAATAAGAATTCTACAATTTTGCCACCTCTTATCCACATAATATATACCTAATACAATTTTTCTCTATTGCATAAAAAAACACTGTCAAAGTATTACCATCTCGCTTGTAATTATACCAGCTGACTATACCAATAAACAATTTGTACGTAGCTAATCGGAATAAATCTTATCGAAAATAAAGAATTCGTAAATAAGGAATGTTATTTGGAAAAAGAATTTATTGGATAAAACCTTTTATAAAAAAAAAACTAAACAAAAACAAAACATTATTGTTATGGTTTGAGTATAAGTAGCTGATGGCCTGCCTAAAGATACCTAAAATTGTATTAATTTGGCCTATTATACTATTTTGTTACTATTTTGTACGGGCGTACGTACAGGCACTCGGTTTTTATAGAAGTTGATTAAATTAAAGAAATAATGTGTTGATAATTTTATTATTGTAAAAAAAAAACATTTCCCGGGGGTTGTGGTTTTGGGTTTTTCACCTTTTTAAATCTTTAATATATAGGCTATACGTTCCCGATGCTAGTAGTACCCGCTCAGTAAGCGAACAAACTTACTTTATAAAGGTAACACTCAACTAGTGGGTGGTCCAAAAACCAACAATTTTAAAGTACTTAAAACTTTATGGACTGTTAACCATACCGACTTTATAGTTAACCTCGTAAAGCCGTATTTACGACATTATGAGGCACCATCCGAACTATACTTGACAATCCGAGGGCTTCGAAGATATAAATCTAGATCTAGTAAGGGAGGGGGAGGGGAAACGACGCGTGCCACCTGCCTTCCCCCTCCCCTCGACAGTCTTCCTTATAACGCCTAAAAATTATCCTTCCAATTCTCCAAAGCCCGAGCGCAAAAACAAGAGAATATCGAGACGACAGCAAGAGAAAAGTTCGGCAGACTTGTGTAACCCTCCTTCGAAATAACTGGCTTTTATTTTCCACCCTAAGCGCGCAGATGCGAAGCAGCCAACTCCGTAAGGACAAAAGAATCCAAAGAAAAGGAACCTTTCTTATACGGAATATTGTGTAAGGGTTTGAAAGATACGTGTTAGAGGTCTATTGTAAATAGGAGCACACCTGCCTGGGCCGAGGAACAGCCGGCCTAAAGTACAACCTTACCCAACTTCGGCCCGAGCCGACCTAACCCCAATAGGGTTGTCTTATTTGGGTTTCAAACTGCAATTCATTGCGTATAATCTAATATGGAGCGAGTATCGGACAATGGTATAATCTGTAATGTCTGTCGTTCTTAGTGTCACCGGAACTTCCGAGTAAAATAGATTTCTCCCTACACTCTTAGCACATGCCAAGGCCTTCTATAATATATTGTCCGTAAGTCAGGACATTTTGCTTTTTGTACTTCATACTACCGCTCTCAGCTATGCACTCTGTTTTGCTATTACACGTTCTTCGACACTTTGTGACAGAGTTATGTACCACGAGCTACAAACAAATTAAACGTGCTGCAAAAACTTACTCTTGGCGTTTTTATTAAAAAAATACTGTGTTTAAGTTATTCTAATTTTAAATGGCCGCCATTGCAAAAAGAATTATTGGAAGGTAATTTTTTTAACTAGGTCTTTATCATAAGTACCGTGCAAAATGTCAACTCACTCCCGTTAACTCGTTCTAAAGATATAAATTATTTGGTAAAAAAATAGCTGATTAGTGGTAAAAGAAGCGTTTCCGGAAAGCTTCGGAATATAAATAATTCATTTTTATAGTCTTAATTTATTAATTATATGCTTCTTATATTGTGTCTTTTTAAACATGTTATTTCAGGTACACTTAAATAAGAGTTATGCTTTACCCACAAAAAGATAGAACCTTTAAAAAACCTAAAAAATCTAATTTCAAATCCAATTTACACAAAAACGGTTAGGTTCATTAAAAAAAAAAAATATATATATATATAAAATAAATCAAGACGAAATTATGTATACAATCTGAAAACGTAAACAAAGTATAAATATTCACGTTGGCCGCCATATTGGAAACCGTGATCAATATCACAATTTTAAAATAACCAAGCGGTGCAAAATTTATACTAATATAAAGAGGTAAAGTTTGTTTGTTTGTATATAGGGGGGGATATCTCTGGAACTATTGAACCGATTGAAAAAATAGTTTTATTAATAAAAAGCTACACTATCCCTGAGTAGCATAGGCTATAATTCATTTTGATAAACACTTTTTTTATTTCAATATTTGTAAATTTAGTCGGAACAAATTCTTAGGTTAGGCCTAGACTGATGAACCAACACATATTTCTTGAATGTATTTACATTCATTACCATAGCAACCCGTGGAATAAAATAACAGATAACAGCTGTTTGCTCTAATATTTCCATTAACAGTTGATTTCAAACTTTGAAGAAATTATTTGTATTTCTAATTTTTATGTAAGGTTTTTATTAAAGTGTAGACCTGAGCCTTCATGGTTCTTTTAACCTTTAAATAAGAGCTGCTATAAAAAGTACGAAATAATTTGATTTGAACCTTTAACGTTATTTACCATCTTAGCATTGGGGTTATTATTAATCCTACACCTTTATTATAAAGAAAACATAACATGATTATGTATAGAAGGTTCCAACGGGGTTGGTGTGCGGAGCACGCAGGGATTTCCCCTACTATACAATAATTTAAAATGAGAGATCACACATTATGTTTTCCTTGTTACAAGTCGAGATATGCAGATGTTTCCACAATTTTTATTCACTCACTATTTTAAATGCCTAGTTACTAAATGGTTACCATGAAAAGTGTATTTTTTAGATGTTCTGAAGTTACATACTTTACCGACTCTAAAACGTAAACCAGAAACTTCGCTGACAAATTAATATTGTTAGAAATTAACAAACAAACAAAATTGAACTAGTGAAAAGATGGATAACTTTTTCGAGACTTTGGCTCGTCCGGACAGAACTCACGAATTGAAAGAAAATTAAAGTTAAAAATTAATTTTTATTTGTTACACTTAGTTAAAAATTAAGTGCTGTCAAAATCGGGTTTTGACACATCCAAAAACTATACCCACACTGTATTTTCAAAATGTTGACCCAAAAACGTGATCCCGAAGCGCTACGACTTTTTAACTGTCAAAATCGGTTTTCCTGTACCCACAAACTTATAAAACGTTACCCCACACAGCATTTTCAAAATGTAGACTCAATATTTTTAAAATTTCGACCCAAAACGTGACCTCGACGCGCTACGACTTACGCTAGAAAGCTCAAAAGCTTTTCAACTCTCCGTAATAAAATGACGAAGATTTGGTACCACCAGAAGTTTTCTACTACGTCTGTGAGTGCTTATATCGTATATTCAGGAAAACAGACACACACAAAACTATCGCATGATTTCAATACTTCGGACATTCTAATGCGAGCTGAAGTAAAATGCAGGTTAATTTTCAGCCTTTTTGGTTAGGTTAATAACCAAACTACACACTTCACTGACACCAAACACTCTAATATGAACTATCAACTATTGTTGACGAAATATAAATCAACAATAAACGGTACCATAAACTGGCACATACTTTCTCACAAACATATTTAAATTATTAACACGTTCACTGCTAAGGACGCACATGTGAGCTTGACACTGAACACTATGAGAAGCGGCCGACGCACAGTGCATTGCACACCAACCCCCAAGTATTGGGAGAATTTTTAATAAAATGTAGGTATAAGAGTTCAAACCT
>JAGFPH010000584.1:475337-499481 GCA_018207615.1 Philaenus spumarius
GCACGCCAACCCCCGTATTGGGAGTATTTTCAATGCAACGTGCATTGCGTGCTTCGCACGCCAACCCCTGTATGTAACACCAACTGTGACTTCATAATTGTATTAAAGTAGGAGAGGGGATAGCAAAATAGTACGTTAAAGTAGGAGAGTAACTAATAAATATTATTGTTACTAGCTAAAGAGAAAATTATTCGATCGATTTCGAACGAATTTGAACCAAAGACGTCAATTAGGCTTGTACGATAAAAGCGAAATTTTTTAAAATTTTTTGAAAAACAACCACCTTCTCGGCCAAAAAACCCTGAGTTATTATTATTAGAGAATTTTTAGAAAGATGCGATTTTTTGCATATGGTAGGGTACATTGGGCTGCAAATAAGCCAAATTTTATCCCCTACAAATAATAACTGACTTTTTGGGGGTTTTTTGGCCAAAAAGGGGGTTATTTTCAAAATGTTTCAAAACTTTTTTTCGTGCATCTATGCAGGCCTAATTGACATGTTTGGTGAAAATTTGTTTGAAATCGATGGAATAGTTTTCTCTCTAGCTTTGTATACATACAGACAGACATTTTGTAAAAACCACTTTTTTGGACTCAGGGGGTCCCAAAACGGATATTTCCACAAAATCTCAACATCGATATTTTTGCGATCACTGTACTTTCTCTATAATTATAGTATAGTGAGAAAGTAAAATGAATAAAGTAAACGTGCAAAATGTAGATTCAACTTAGTTAACGTTCATTTACAATTTCAACTATAAGTCTAAGTGAGTAGAACGCGATCTAAGATTAACAAAATCATTCCTGCAACTAACGCTGCCAAATTTTTAATTGATAACAATATCGATAGCCCGCTAGGAACTCTGATACGAAAATTGAACTATGTAATAATTACATGGATTCTGTTGGTACAAATTAACTTTATGTATTGTTGGTATACAGGGTGTCCCCGAACTCTCTGAATATGTTTTGTGGATATGTTCCTGGGATCGAGACAAACATATTTCACAGTATAAACATGGGTCTACGGGGCTTATTTGTCGTCTGTGTGTCTGTATGTGTTTTTTACAAAATATTTTATATTTTTAAAAGTAGGAAAGATATTAAGCTCAAACTTTGTATACCTATTTGATGCGTAACCTTTTATCACTGTACGAAAAATTAGAACATTATTTTAAATATTTCAAAATGGCGGCTGTTTATAATTTTTAATGTCAAATATCTCAAAAACCGTCAACTTTACAAAAACATTACAAGAGACAAAAAAGTTGACTTTTTTAATGACAAACACAATGGTTTTTATATTTTGTCTGTAGCTCAAAGAATAACAGAGATATTGTCAAAAAAAAGGGAAAATGTACTTCTTGGTAGTTGTCAACAATACCCAGAATAATTACTCTAGAAACAAAATATTTTAAAGTTACTATGAGCTAAAATAATCAGTTATTTGCATAATGTTCCGAGCACTTCCTGAGCTGATTCTACTAGCAAAAAATAATGAAAAAAGTTCATCTATTCATATAGGTCCGGAAATGTTTCGTTAGCGAGTTACATCTGGCGAAAGATTTCTCCCATGTTTCAGATTATTCACAGAAACGAATCTGTATTGAAATATGTAGGACGTTAATTAAGGTGTGAAATTGAATTTAATTTACGTAATATGAGCATACAAATTTGATAAAATAGGCCCAGTTCTGTAACTGCAGTAATTGTTGCGATATTTGACCCAAAATGCAAAATTCTGTCGATTGTGTTTATCATTAAAAAAGTAAACATTTTTGTCTCTTGTAATTTTTTTTTGTAAATTTAGCGGTTTTTGAGATATTTGACATTAAAAATTATAAAAAGCCGCCATTTTTTTAATATTTAAATAATGTTATAATTTTTTGTACAGTGATAAAAGGTTACGCAACAAATAGGTATACAAAGTATGAGCTCAATATCTTTTCTACTTTTAAAAATATTAAATATTTTGTAAAATTCGCATACAGACAGACGAAAAAATAAGCCCCGTAGACCCATGTTTATATTGTGAAATATGTTTGTCCCGATCCCAGTAACATATCCACAAAAGGGGTCCAGAGAGTTCGGGGACACCCTGTATATTTGTGACAAGTTCGCATAACGGGCCATTCCATTGTGACATCACCTGCCTTAACCTCTATGTCTCAGATTTACATGATTTTTTGTGTATTATGCCAAATTAAATACACAACAAACCTACTTTTTCATAATATTAACTCGAGTAGTTTAAAAAAAATAGATTTTTTTAAATTCCTGAAATAGATGAATTTCACAATATATTGGATTTACACAAATGCTCATAGATTTAGAACCGTTGGCGATAGATGGATGTTGGTTAATTTTAACGCTTATTGCATGGGCTTCCATTTTTTGATTTACAGAGTGACTCAGGAAGACAAGGAAAAAATTTCAGGACGTGTTCTACTAATGAAAATAAAGAAAAAAGTTCCTATAAACATAGGTTCAGAAATACTCCGTTCTCCAAATATCAACCATTTTGTTTTTTGTACAAAATAATTCATATCTAGAGAAATGTTGGACTAATTGAGTTCAAACTTGGCATGAAGTTTAATCTAACAATAATCTATCTTAAGAAAAATAAGCGATTACATCCAATAACGCGTTTCAAAATGGCGGCTGTTTGAAAATTTCAAACCTAAATTACTCAAAAACCGTACATATAAACAAAAAATTTCAAGACTCCTTTTTTGTAGTCCTTTTGATTTCCTATTGGATAGTGTAACTATCAAAACAATCAAATGAAGGATAATAGTTAACTTAAAGATAATAACAGCATACGTATCCACAATATTGTTGTATACTGTGTTGGTATAGTGTTGAACAAACCAATTATTACACATAACTATTATCCTTTATCCGAAAGTTTTGACAGTGAGTAGAACTTCACCGTATAGGGTTATCCAAACAGTGGAGTTTCTTGCAGCTAAACGCTTTGACATTGCCTCATTTAAAATCATTTTATAAGTCTTTATACATTATAGCAGCTACTGAACATCTAGATTTTGTATTTACTCGAGATCCCATCTTTCCCCACCTTGATATTTGACATGAATCTTACCAATATATGTCGGAATAACATATATATTTTTATCTAACATAATGTTTTTTACATTTTTTAATGTATTTTTGTTTATGTTTGAAAATGTAAGAGTTTTAGATTTAAAAAATTTGAAAACCCAGTATTTTTTCGAGGTTGCCATGTACATATCAAATGAAAGTCCATAGCTTTTAAAATGAGCTATCAAACATTCCTCTAGCACCATTGTTTGAGTACATTTTTGTACCACAGTTTTTGTGGTCCAAAACATTGAGAAATTCTGCTATTTCTCCATTCTCAAAAATCGAGATTAAAAAACAACTCAAAAGTAAAAATATAAAAAAGAAATAAATAGATTTGTAATGTATTTAGTTGGTACAACTAGTACACAAAACCATGTAAATCTGAGGCATGCAGGTCCAAAATATATTTTTCATTGGGTGATTTCCATAGAACTCTATTAATACACCTGGAACGCTCGGGCTGTGTTCAAGAAAATGTTCTTTACCCAAACCCCTTGGTAGTCATTCACGGCCGCTCAGTGGATTTCAGCATTGTGCCTTGTGCGCCCTATCCAGATTCATGTAATTAGAATAAAATTGATATATTATTTATCTGCATGAACTACGGAATCTAACAGTATAAACTTCTTGTAGTTTGGAAATTTATTTGATTTGTAGTAATGAAAAATATTTAGTGTTTTAAAAGTGTGACACGAAAAAGTCACTAAGCGTAAACTTTTGTTTTGTTTTCGGGTTAAAAAGAAACTTCCAGCGGAAAAGTTTTAGATAATTAGTTGATCCACAATTTTTATCACAATTTTTTTTTAATGATGTATTTATTGTTCTGTAGAGATTGTAACAACGTTTCCCGCGCTCAACCAATTCGCGTCGTACTACTCAGTTCAGTCTTCACAACTTCAGTGAACTGACGTGACGCTTTGTTATATGACACGAATTTGATTGTATTAACAAGCTGAACTATCACTTATTATTATTTTACAGGCAGGAAGTGGTCTATGGTAGCTACTCTGGCCTTTATTTTGTAAATAGAAATTTGTTTCATTGCCGCTGTTTTTAATTAATAAACTGAATCACAAGTGGAATCAACATATAGCATGTAAAATGACACAGGGAAGAGGTTTAAAATGACACCCAATTTTAAATGATATTTCATTATAATATGAGATTAAACAGTTGTTCACAGGCATCTTACGTGTTATTAAATAAAATTAACTTGTTTAATTCCTGCCTTAGGCCAATTGATGCTTTATTTTGATCCTTGGATTGAGTCCGGGCTAAATCATGGTATTTTGAAAAAAAAATAGCAAATCTTTTTTACTAGTTGTAACTCATGTCGATCATCACCAGGAGAGGTGATCGGATGTGAACAAAAAATGTTGCCACCAAAGTAATTTATAGCATTGTTTACAAAATGAGGAATATCGCAAACTTTACTTTCACTGGAGTGTTTCAGCGACGGCCGCGCAGCGTATCGAAAGCGCGCGTTTAACCTTTAAATGTGAGAAAACCAAAGACCGTATAGAAAGAGGTTTCGAATAAAAGTTTTTAATCAACTCATTTCCAACATTTTTCTCGCTTGAAGTTCGTTTCTACCCCAATAATAAAAAAAGTTTACGCTTAGTAACTTGTTCATGTTCAGATTTTTTTAAATTTATTATATTTTGTATTTTTATAAATCTGTTAACTGACTGATCTGTACGTTGTTTACTCAGTTGGAATCCTCAATTCTTTTAAACAAGAAATATGTAAGTTTAATTACAATCGGATGATCCCTGTGCGATGAAGGAGCGTGAGTGAGCGCATTAAAATATTTTTCGGCAGAAATCGCACAGTTGATGAAGTTGACCTCCAAGTGGAGGGGAAGAAACTACTATTCCAGGTGTATTAATAGAGTTCTATGGTGACTTCATACGGAATGACCCTACCGAAAAACGAATGCGTATACGTCAATAGGAGACGTGAGCGAAGCGAGTTATAGTTAAGGTTTATGTTTTAAATAAATATATTTTGTTAGTAAATCTTCGTAATATGAAATTTTTCAATTAACATGGGAATATTAGTACTGATTGTTAGCTTGTAGACCTAACAAAGCTGTTCAGCCACCGTGCTGGCAAATACTTCGTTTTTCTATATACTGTAGTATTATTATATTGTCCGGCATACTAGTTTGCAAGTTAATAATATTTTATTTCTTAAGACTCTGCTCCAGCGCCTTCACCCTGTAGCTGTATCCAGACAGTGGAGTTTCTTGCAGCTGAGCGCTTTGACATTGCCTCAATTAAAACCACTTTATGAATCTAAGTTATCTTTTGTAATTGCGTTGTGAGAATAAAACTAAACATTCTTTATAAAATGGAAATCCGGCTTGCGATTTAATTTTAATTATTCTTTTTTTTTATTGCGTAAGGAAACAAATTCAAACTTGGAACCATGTCAACAACAAAAATGTCAATTGCATAACAAATGACCGGGATTTAAAAATATATAAAACGCAATACGTATCAACTCCTATAAAAGCGAGTGTTCGCGCGTGAGTAACATTTTTATAATAATATAACAGCTGATTTCACCCATCATCTGTAAACCCAGTGTAGATTATAGTTTGGGGTTATGTTTACAACTTCAATCATTATAATTTCTTGTGAAGTTGATTTTTTTTTTTAAGAACTTATGAATGCTATAATATACGTTATAATATTTGCTTTGATATTATAAACTATATATAAATACAACCTTTTATCATCAATATAATATTTTGTTTATATAAATTTAAAGCAGAGATAGGCCTACCATTTCGTTTAACAGCTGATTTCACCCATCATCTGTAATACTATAACAAACCCATTGTAGATTATAGTTTGGTGTTATGTTTGGGTAGGCCTAGATAAGTAGGCCTTAATTTTGTTTGTAAACAGTTTGTTTTTTAAATTGTGTATTTCTGATGTGTACCTAAATTAATCAGCCTGTGATTTTTCAAGGGGGCTTACTAATACGTATTGTAATTGTGGCTCAAATGAAACCTTGAAAACAATTTTGTATAAGATCAAAAATAAACGAAATACTGTAAATGGTTTTAAATTTAACTTGTTCTTAAAGGATAAAAATCCAAAATGGCCGCCACTACAGGAGACCCTTGGGTCTTGAACTTTTATCCCATAAGAGCAATGTTAAATTTCAAACCATTTATTTCGTTTATTTTTTACCATATAATTGTTTGCAAGGTCTCATTTTAAGCACAGTTACAATACGCACCGTTTTACAATTTACATTGTTTTTAAATGCTTTTGATTTGTTATGTAATTGACATTTTGTAAGTACAAAGTTTGATTTTTTCCTACCACAATAAAAAATTAACAATGAAAAATAATTTGCAAGCCGGATCCGAAATTTTATGAAAATGGTTTGAATGAGGCAATGTTAAAGCGTTCAGCTGCAAGAAATTGCACTGTTTAGATAGGGATATAGTGAGAGGCGCTTACGTTTCCAGTTGCTTTCTCGTTTACTGGAGCAGACCCTTAAGGCTCGGCTCTCTACATTCAAAACGGCGCAGTTGGGTACCAATTTCAATGTTAAATAACCAAAACATACCTTCACTATTAAGCATATTTTTCTGTTTTTTTTTGGCAAAAAACGAAAGCTGTATTTTTTTTCTTAAAGTAAAATAGATTGTGGGTGTTGATTGCTAAAGTTTTTTGCAATATTTCTTTTTGCAACTGAGTAAAAAATTAATAAAGTTTACTAATTTTTACTATTTATATCATACGTTTATGAAAACAATAACACGGGTTTTGAAAATGTATTCGGCAATCAACATCCACATATGATAGTACTTCAAAATTAAACCAAAATTTTAAATTTATTCCACGAATTAACGGAAAAAAATGACTTATTCTGTAGCATTGCTCTTATGGGAATCAGATTCAATATGGCGCAGGGTAAGCGCCCCCTTAATGTACTTTTTTTAGATAAGGCTACAGAAAGAATTTAAGTCAAGATATATTTGAATGTGCACACAGCAATTTTAAGATACCAATGGTTGGAATGTATCTTATTTACAATAATAATACCAATGAATACTTAAATGATAATACATTCAACGCTATCTATTGATTTTCGAAGGAACTACACTGGAAATAATTTATAAAATGTCAGAAAGTAGTTCTAAATTTAAATTTTTACACTTTCATTGCATACATAATTATTATGATTCGTGAACATATTGTTTAGTTAAGATATCGCCTCTGGGAGGCCATGAATTCTAACCTATATAAACGGGTCTTAAATAATTCTCTGACTTGAGATAACGTTGTTGGTTTTATCAGTTCATCGTTGACCAGTCAAATATATTGTTGAAATTCACTACTGCTTTCTTATTAGCAAATTTCCATAGGAAATATATGAGCTATTCCAATTACCCTTATGGTGAGACCTATGGTCGGGAGTAGTAAATGAGCACCGACCATGATCCCAGAAAACGTTTTGGGCTGTCATTAAAAATTGTACATATATTTGTGTTCGCACTCGGCCGCATTTTAGTCCGATTTAGTCAAAATGTTGTACTTGGTTGACTAATTCGCTCGGACGAGTACGTTAGCCAAACAAATCCAACAACTGAAAACACGTTTTTTACCGGAAGAAACTGTTATTTTTTAAGATTTGTTTACTAAAATTAAACTTTTTTTGACTCTATCCAAAGACATCAATTTTTGATATTATTCTGCACATTTTGTTTTTTACACGACCTTGTAGCTCGCTTGGTTCCCCAAAATCGATCAAAACTGAAAACACTATAAAATTACCCGGTTCAAATCCACGTGGGGGCATCTTCTGATCCGAACCGATTAAGTACACTGCGAGCAAAATGAAGCAGTCCATAACTCCAAGCCGCAAGGTCGTGGTGCAAACTCGCAAAGCAAAATTTTCCGCTGCGAGTGGAACTAAGGAGCGCATGTATCGAAACTGGAGGCTTAAGTGCAAACCAATTCTACTAATATATTTGGTAAACACAGGCAGCTATTCGGCGCCTTCGTGAGTAGATTAATTTCCCAAATAGTTGATTGAAACCTAAAAACATATAAATTTAAATTTTGAAAATTCGGTTCAGCTGCATGGTCGAATTATTTTTAATACTAACGACAAATCTTTACACGACTAAAATGGGCAAAAAATGTGTTTTATGAAGAAATATAGTTGCCTTGTTAGTAGAAAATACCACTCCTGTACGAGTTTAACAACTGACTTCCACTTAGTCAGCAAGTTTGGGAAAACTACCTCATATATTGATTAAATTTCTTTTCGTTTTAGCATTCAATAAGAAAAAGCTTGCATGCCTTACCAGTTGTTAAAAAATATTTTAGTCTTTTCTGTCTAGGTCTGCTTAAAGCCTAGAACTGGAATTAATAAACAATAATTGTTGAAAATCTTTCTTTTATTTCTTCTTTTCCCTTTGAATTTAGGCACCAATTCATTTTGTAATAATACATCCAATGTATTTGACTTTGCTTTGAACCACTTATTTATATTGATATTTTATTGATTTATATTGGAATTACAAACATATATACATTACATACAAAATTGTACTAATCTATATAATTTTTACTTTCTCCACCCTATACGTAGTATATGGAGAAAGTATTGTTTTCGTAAAAACGTTCGAATTTGAATTTTCAGTTGAATTATCTGTTTTGGTGCTCCCAGAACCCCAAAAAATTGTTTAGTGCAATTATCTGTGTTGGTGCTCCCTGAACCCAAAAATATTTTTAGTGGAATTTTTTGTTTTGGTGCTCCCTGAACCCAAAAAAGTGTTTTTAACGTGGTGTCTGTCTGTCAGTGTGTCAGTATGTATACACGACCAGAGGGGACACTATTGGTCCGATTTTCATGAAATTTGGTATGTAGGTACTAAACCCTAATATCTCCAGGCGTTTTTTTCATTTTTTGGAATTTTTAATTTTTAAGGGTAATTTACCCCTAAAAACCAATAAAAAACGACAAAAATGCAAATTTCTCAAAAACGGCTCTAACGATTTTGATCAAATTTTCAGTATTTATAGTGCTTAAGATGCCAAACAAAATGACACCATCCGCTTTTATCAAAACTTCGGCGTTTCATAATTATGGGGAAATGTTCAAAAATAAACAAGTTTATGTTGTCAATCTAGCATCACGGCAACGGCCGCAAGGGATAGCACAACGGTAGAGAAGACGGCCAGTAATTCAAAGGTCGCGCGATCGAATCCCGCCTGGGACAATAACTTTTTTATACGATTGACGTAGGTAGAATATTATTTTTTTGTTTTGTTCTAAAAAGTAGTAAATAAAATGATTAAAAACAATATTATTTTGACTACAGTAAGTTGGGAGAAAGTTTGTGTCAGTTAACTGATACCGTTTATTTTATAAGGTAGGCCCTATCGTATTGTTATTTCATACAGAAGTACTTGGATAATGAAACAAAATTGAATCTTAAATTTGATTAGTACTGTACAGTAATATATCTTTTAGAAGAAGAGCGTATCTCAATTTTCTTCCTTTAATTATTTATTATATCAAATTTGAATAAAAATGTCATAATCAGGGCAATCAAAACTATGTTGTTTGGAGCCTGGTTCTTTAGCAGTGTACCTTACTTAGGCACTTAGGAGTGAAATATTTCTTTGTTTTGTATAATATACACTTTTTGCATGTTTAAACATATCCTTATTATTTCAGCCTTTTTTAATTCAGTTTTTTTTTTAACTCCAGGGAGTATTATTGCAACATTTGTTTATAAATTTTACTTTGTGTTTCTGTAAATGTAGGCACTATAAATAGAGCATTGTATTTATTTTTTTTTTAGATCAGCCATATATAGTCACTTCTAGAAATACATAATCCCAACATGTAATATTCTTTGTGGCTTCTCGAGTAATTTATCTACTATTTTGTTACTACTACTAGCTTTTATATGCCCTCGAACCCATTTTATATCCACATTTCTATTGTTATCTCTGGTAAAATATTCCTAGTTAATTCTTAACCAATACTTTTGGAAAAAACATTTTATTCTTCAATAGTTGATGAATTTACTGAAATTTCATAACTTTGACACTTACTTATTGTAAGTTATAACAATAGCATCAAAATAGTTGTTTAATTAAACATTTCTAAATTCTAATTCTTTAACAACTTGGAAATTTTAATAAAATATTTTTTTTTAAATTTGCCTGAGGATAAGAAAAATACTGAAAATTCTGAAGATAATTTACCTTATGATGCTTCTGAACTCCTATTTTAAATTTATCACCCTAAACATTTAGGAAATATTCACAATATTTCTCAAAACTAATTTAAGTAATTCATGTGTAGCACTTTAGTACCAAGTGGTTATAATTATGTTTACAAATTAAATCAATCCTTGTATTATAGCTTCAAAAAATGTAAGGTTAATATAAATTAGAAGAATTAGATCTTATTATTCTGTTATTTTAATCAGTTAATAACAGTTGCAACCAATGAGTAGGAAACACACATTTTCTCAGCTCTTCTATTTTTAGCTATCCCAAAGGAATAATTTGTCCCAATGATTTATTTAGGGAGACCCATCAGGACCATTATTAGATTCTTTCTTCTTAAGTAGTCTGATGAAATGGAAAAGAGCTGTCAAGTACTTGAAGCTTGACAAGTAAAAATTAGCCACTCTATCAGTGTGTGGTTTATTTTAAACTTGAAACTAATTATCAGTTTAATTCTAAATGATTTTCATGAAGGTGCTCTCAAATTTAAGAGAATTGTCCAATAAAATTTGATTTAAAACATTTAAGTAGTAAAATAATAATTACATTACAACTTGAAGAATGTAAAAAAGTTGTCCTTGGACCACCAAACGTGGGTGCACCCTACATTATAAATTAATATAAGTGTTTATTTAAAATGTTTCAATGAACTCAGAAGAGAAATATCAATCTGAAGATGGAATAAATCACCAAAATGCATTAAGCGAAGAAAGGAAGTCATATTCATATGACTGACAAAAAGTATGTTCATTTTAAGGCTATAATATTTAGTCTCTCAAAAAATTTGATTATAACAATTCATAAATAAAATAACTTTTGTAATCTCTTCTGGCAAAATGTAACAGACTTCTTTGTAATTTACTTACAACACTAAAAATATTTTTTCTATGACCTTGCATAATATTAATAGATCATAAAGTAACAGTTTTTTTATTTTTTTTCTAAAAACTAAAGTGAAATACTTTAATTTACTGGGGAGTAAAGTAAACCATACGGATTGCAGGTTGTAATTAAACAGATTTAAAGTAAATATCTTTAATAGTTTATTTGACTGTAAAGAAACATGCAATTAAATCACAGCTGATTCATATTCATAATTGTTGTCTCATGTGTTAACTGAATCTTGTTGGACTAATCTCAATAAGTAATTGAATTGTTTATACTAAAGAGGGAAATAAAAAGAAATAGACAAAATTGGTAATATCAATATCAAACTTTCAAATACTCGTCCACATATTAGTGACATTGTAAAAGAAATTACACTATGCAAGGGAGCTATATGAAAAGAAAAGAAGCTGAAAAGTGGTACAATGAAAACAGTGATTCCTAGAGCTCTTTTAACAATTGATACTCAGTCCAAAACCTGTACTTGATAAAACTTTTGTAAATTGGTTCTCTAATTGGAAATATCTGTAAAATGGTTGAGTACAAAGGAAGTTCACAGTGCCATATCAAAATATCTACCATTATCCTCTTTTCATAAAGTGTGCCAAGGAAAATCTTTGTCTACACTTCTTTAAAAATCCCCTCCCTTCATTCACCTCAGCAGTGTCAAACAGTCTTACTTGGATGCTTAGAAATCAGGTTCAAGGCTCTTAAAGGAAGTGATCCTTCCATTGCTTGCTCTTCCTTATATTTTGCAGTGCCCCAGCATAAAGAAAACTCTCACTAGGAAACTCAGCATAAAAAACCATACGCTGTAAAATATGGTTTTTTATACACGGTAAAATAATAGCGTGCAAAGAAAAATTACACCAGTAGAAGTAATTCAGTTGAACATTATACTTCAGAAATAACAAAGGTAACAATAAATGGTCCAGATTTGAAGACTGTAATGTATCACGTGGTTTATTACGCCCACATATTATACAACAATATATACAAAATATTTTTAACTTAAACTACATAAGAAATCACATTTTCATAAAATAATTTTTCAACTGTTTTGGTCACAAAATGGCAGCAGCTTTTCATTAAACATTATTTAATACAAAATCTGTAAAAACGTGTAAAAGCTTTGTTTTAAAAAAGTGCAAGATTGTGGACTTTACATCGCGAAATGTTTTGTATAAAATTTAAAAAGTGAATAAACTTGTTTCCTAGTAATTTTCTTCTAGCAAATTACACAAAATTTGTATTTTATATTTAGAAAATGTAACCGTAACAGAAAAAGTAGATTATTTGGTTCATTTTTAGAATCCAGCTGGCTTTCTAGAGAACAAAGTCAATAGTAAAATTATTTATTATAATACAGGTTGAACAACAACAATACTGTATAATACTACTGTATAGTGACATTACTGCTTCAGTTCCTTAAATGTAAGGTGGGTGTACAAACAATAAAATAAAATAAGATTGCATACAAGAAATTTGTATACTATGTCATACAATTCTGGCAAAATTCTCTTATACTGTTTATCATATTTGTGTATATAATAATAAAATGTCTTTAGATTTTAACTGGCCACTAATGTAGACACTTGCTCAGGCTAAAGTACAAAAGGTAAACCTGCAATACAAATGCTAAATAGTTTGTTTATTACTGTACAATGATATAGTGGTGATAGGAGAAAATAATATAAATAAGCTACATTACGATCAATTGTCCTCATGTTATGAATATTTATCTTTTAAATGTTTAGAGACATGGTAACCAATGTAAAACGAATAGGGATTGAAATATAAATTTTAGTTATGTAAAATATACATAAATAATACAATGTCTTTACATTCATGAAATAATATGGATTTAACTTTCAACTGTAGAACTGATATTTCTTCCCGGTTGTATGATGTCCTTACTTTGTACCGGTATGACTAAAGAAAGACAAGGAATGAATAATAACAGAAAAAGCCAACATTAATAATCAATTTTGAACCTATTACAGCCTAAACCGTGGTGTATCTACACACCACATATAGGTCGCAAATGAAAAGAATGCTATCGAAAATTTCATCTCTGCCCGGTCAAAAAAAAGAACATTAATTTTTGGGTAAAACAGAATTTGTATTATGTTTGGTTCAAGATGAATATATATTATGTTGATAGAGTATTACAGTACTTAATACAATAAAACCATTTATCTTCGATGTATGTTTAGGCCTAAATATTTTAGTATTACAGATTTAAATTGAGAGATAAGTTGTGAAATGTGTTTATTAAATTTCTGTCGCTAAACAATGGCTGTTTTTAAAATTGACAATTTTTTTAAAGTTAATAATTTATCTATTATATACAAAATTTTGTCATTCAAGCAAAAACTCTGGCCCTACTGGTTTATAATTGGTACCATATTCAAAATTATTTCAAGAAAATTACAGTTAGTATTTTGCCTTTAGTAAAAGATTACATCAACTCTATCAGTTTACATGTACAAATAAAGTAGCAACGATGACCTTGCCAGCTCAGGGTTAAACATAACTAGAACAAAACATAACCTAAAAAAGCAAAGAATTATGTAGGACTAAATTTGAAAATTAATGAATAGTCTAATTGTGATTTGAAAAAAATAGTTACTATTTCGGTTTAAGCCTATTTTGGCTATCAGTTTTTAAGCAAGAATTGAGTCAATATTAGGACCTTTGCCAATTATATGGTTAACAGAAGAAAAAAAGCACTACATCTGTATATATGCCTACATTTAAAACATCTTACAATAGGCTAACTTTCAATTATTACAAAAAGTGGTTATATTTTACTTTTAGTAAAATCCTTCATCAATTTACAAGGATGAAATACCAGTTCTAGCGTTAATGGAAAACAAATTAAGAGAACAAAACATAATTACAAAGAATAAATGTTTAGGTAACAAAGGTTATAACTCTGAGTTAAAATATAAAAAACTCGGTCTTAAATAATAATCCAAATGATTACATATGAGTATGATATTTTACAAAGATATATTTCGTCATTTTCAAATGATATTCCTACCGCTTGTGATTGTTTATATTACAACATTGTAAAACATTAACACAACCTCGTATTTTGATTATTCCTTTTAGTCTGTTTTACAAAACACTTATTGAACACTTAGTGAAGCGCTGAACACAAAAACACCTGCAAATATCACCTGTCAGAACATCACATCTGATTCATAAACAATTAGTAACGACTAAACAATTATAGGTAACAAAAAGTAAAACAAAACTAAATCACAGTGTTATATTACATAAGTTAAAATATTTTGTTACTAGGCAGATACAGTGTCATGGGTTTTTTGTATTAAGACTAGCTCTATAATTATATTAAGTTAGGTTAGTAAAAACAGTTTAGTTTTAGATGCTTGTTATAATTTTGTATTATTATCCTACTTAAAGTAAGGGTTATCCTAGCAGTGAAGGTTAGACTTAACAAAAATAAATTCAGACTCAAGTTTTAGATAATATTTATAAGGTTTACAATAACTTTGATACTGTACCGACTCTTAGAAGATAAATAGTGATTATTCTAAAAAAACCTTCTTCATTTCTACAGCTTACTTTGCCCATTAACTAACACGACAGAGATCTGTAAATTAAGTAAAGAGACTAATTTATTTGGCAGCCAAATTGAAAACACTGTAAAGTTACAAGTAAGATATGGTTGGATGAAGAGCAAAAATGGTTACAAAAACGAACGATACTAATTATGAGCAATGTTGTGCAATTAGGCTTTGTGTTAAACTGGGTGAGAATGCTACTGAAACTTTTTCTAAATGAAAAGGGCCTGTTATGAGTAGAAGTTTTTAGGTTGTTCAAAGTATTTTCAGATGGCCGGAAATCGGTTGCGGATGATCCACGCTCTGGCAGACTGTTAATGTCAAAAAGTGATGACAATGATGTGCGAGACCTAGTGTGACCAGCTATTTATTATCAGAATGATTGCAGAACAATTGAATTTGTACCATACCACAGGCAAATTGAAAATGATCTTGATTTTCTAAAAAATAGTATTAGTGGTGATGAATCTTGGATATTTGAGAAACAAATCCCCAGAGCAAGGGGTGGCACACTTCAAACTCACCATGACCCCAAAAAGCAAAAATGAGCAAATCAAAACCATGCTAATTTGTTTCTTCGATAGTAATGGCATTCTGGAGATTTTGGCTACAGGACAGATAGTAAATACATGTTTATTGAGAAATTCTCGAAATCCTGAGGAAAAGGGTTGGCGCGTGAGTCCAGCCATCAAAGCCCTGGATGCTGCATCATGACAATATACCTTGTCATACTGCACTCTCAAGTAATTAGTTTTTGGGAAATAAAAACATTCCTGTAGTTCCTCAACCACCTTATTCACCTGACAGGAGTCCCTACGATGTTTCCTGTTCCCCAATTTAAAAAGATACTTCAAAGGACACAATCTTGAAGGAATAGTAGAAAACATTGTTTTAAATGTAAGCGACCAGTTCAGTTGAAGGGTATTCTGGTTTCTGAGTTCTAACGCTGCTATGATGAGTAGAAATCTGTTTGTGTGGGTTCCCAAGGGAACTATTTCAAAGGTGATAGAGCCCACGTATAGTTAAATTGTAAATAAAAAGCTTTTCCGAACCAATCTCATTATTTTATTAGAGATCTCAAATATCATTCTAGAAGTAATTAGTGTAAAATTACAGCAGTTAACATGTTCTTAAAAGTTAGATTTAAACACTATGGTTTTTGGGTCTAGACCCCATGATAACAAATGCAATAAAGACTCTTGTTATTAAGAAGGGAAAAATATATTTTCAATTTTTACTCTCAGATTAAATTTTGTGAAAGCAATTTCTGTGAATATACCAAATAGTATGTTGATAGCTTTAATAATCAACGGTGACTAAGATGAACAGTGAATATCCATCAGAAGTATTTTGTTAGTCCTATGGGCACCGAGTGGGACTGTTGAACAACAACATAAATCAAATACAAATAATATTTATCTCTGACAAAAACATAAAAATTCATATATTCCTGTAGCAAACATTGTAAAAATACAAGTAGTAAAATATTAACAAGCATCTAAAACTTCATTTCAAAAGTACAAAGCATCAAAATCAGGATTAAGACACACAATCTTGTTTACAAAACACAAAATAAACTATTTCTTGTGTTTATCAAATATACAAGTAGACATTTACAGATCTGCAATATACAGGGCTGAAAACAATGATTTGAAACAATCTTCTCTTCTATATAAAACAAATAGTAAATTTAAAGAAACTTGTACGTATTTTCTAATTGAAATAGGAACTGAAATAATCGAATCTATTTAAAGAAAAAGTCGAATTCTTAACATAAAATATACACCATTTTGTTATTGTGCTTTGGTATTGGCTTACGTCTGTTTACAAAAAGTATATGTTACAATAAATATAATAGAATTTGATTTAGTATGATGTATGGGCTACATTTCAACATTTTAATGAATTTACCCGTGCTTTTTTACTAAAAAACTATAGTAAATAAGGTTGAACACGCTGTAAAATTATATGTGCAGAATCATATTTTAAATTCATAAAAATAACTCATTTTGTAATATTTAAATACATTGCTCAAATTTCTACCTTCATTTCACATTCTACTTCCTAAAATTAAAATCAGTTTTTGAGTTAACATTTAAAATGTTTAAATGGTTGCCATTTTGAAATGGATTATTGGAACTAGTCGATTTTCTTTTTCAAACTAGGTTTTTACATTGATGAGTAAAGCAAACAATTTCAACTCCATGGTTAAGGTATACATTATTTAGTAAAAAAATTTTGTTGGAGGTACTTACACATACTTTACAGAAAACTTATAGCCTATCCAAACTTATGGGGAAGCATCGAAAAACCTGCTTTCTATTTATTTGTTTTTGAAGTGATAACTTCTATTGGCCCGTTGGGCACTTTCGCTTGACTACGTTTCTGAAAGCTCGCGGTACACAAACTTTTTGCGTAGACACGAGTCAGAGAGTGGAGAGGGAATATTGAACACATTTACATTTATTACCATAGAAATCAAATTAGCACATAAGAATTAGTTAATATAATATAACAGCTGATTTCGCCCATCAATTCTTAAACAAAACCCAGCGTAGATTTATATTTTGGGGTTGTGTTTACAACTTCAATCATAAAAATTTCTTGTGAAGTTGATTTTCATAAATATTGGTTATACAACTAATGTAGGCTTCTATAAGTATATGTTATATAGGCTTCTATATGTTATAAGATTTGCTTTGAGGTTATAAACTGTATATAAAAACAACCTTTTATCATGAATATAATCGTTTATACAAATTTAAAGATGTTATTCCTATCGTTAACTTCGGAACCATTTGTACATCTTCGTATAACATATTTAATTATTAATTTCTTTACTATAATATTAACAACGTCTAAATCATTTTGCTCTATCAATTTGAAATTTAAAGTAACTAAAAGATAATAATTTCACCTTTTTTAAATATATAAAAACGGATATAAATAAACAATTTTAACAAATAGGCCTACAGTTTTATAATCCTTATAATTGTACACATTTACCGAGTTAAAAATACCCGTAGTCGTAGAAGTTATCACTTCCAACGTGTGGTCTTAAGCACACAAAATTTAATTTGCTGGTAATATGTTTAGGAGTCATCACATGCTTTCTATAATCCCCACCAGCAAAGTATAATGTATTACTACTGTTGGATTAATTTTGAAAAAATTTATTTTGATTTGTAATACTGATTTAGATAGCAAGGTTCGATTGTAAAATTTTTAAATTGTTTTGAGATAAATTTATAAACCAGTAAATATGACAGAGCAAATATTAAGAAAAGAACAATTAATCGTTTGACTGTAGGTAGAAACTGTGATAAAATTAATATTTTATTTTTTGTGACTAAAAATATGAAATTCCGTCAAGACTATTTACTCTACTAATTGTCTATTTACTCATAGACAATTAGTTTTTAATTGTCAGTGAAGGTTACACTGAAAACAGAAGGAATTTTGATCTATATTGAAGTATTCATTTTTGGTTGATCTGTGGTAATTTCTTGTTTAAGTTTTTGTTAGGTTTATTGTTAGGTACGGCTTTGTGTTTTTGTTGTAGAAGTAAAGCCAACTCCTTCCTATGAGATTTTATCTCTTTAAGTAAAATATATTTATTTAATTTCATTTTATAATCCTGTTATAGATATTGTTTATTTCAACTTCAACATATCTAGTAATACACTTTAATTTCATTATAAAAATTATGCCTTTGATTAATTTTCATTTGTTTGGCATGTTGTATTAATACAATTTTTACTAAATATTTTGGATCAGCTAGCGCTTGAGTCTAAATCAAACTTCTCTGGTTTATTATTTTTCTTACACAAAGGAAGTAAGGTAGAGAAATAACAACTGTTGTGCTTTGATCATTGATTATTTGAAAGCAAACTAAATTAGTATGCAATAATATTAATTCCGGTATTGATTGCCTACAGGGTGTTTTAGAAGTATTGTTGAAACAAGTGCAATTCATGGGTTAGTTAGTTTTAAAATTTTCATACAAATTTGTTTGGTACGTGGAAAAGAGTACCCCGTTGGAACAGATAAGCAAAAGTTAGGCTATAACATTATTTACACCATACTAAATCAAAAATAACAAAAAAAATAAATAAATATTAACTTAGCTAAAAAAAGTATTAAAAATCTCCTAATCATTTAGTCCTAATTATTGTTACTAAAATATTTCAAAGCTTACATCACAATTGTGTTAATTAAAACTTGTATGATACAATATAACAAAGAGTTATCATTACTTTACACAAACAGAACTAAGATAAACGTCTTTCTGTCTCTCCGAATTAAAATGATTTTAGCTACAACAACGAGATAGACCACTGGGGCCTCGACCTCGACATCATGCTGCTAATAGGTTCTTTATGTGTTTTGGTGTTGCTTCTTCGTTTAAATGTTTGGTTGTGTACCTGTAAAAAGAAAAATTAATAGAGCAAATGTTAAAATATTACCTACACATTTAAAAGTATTTGCTAAAACTCTGAACAGTCGCCACGCCTTTTCTACATGGCCATAATTAATGGTGTTTGGCTTAAGCTGTTGGTGTTTATGACAAGAAACTTCTTCAAGGATTCAAAAGCCAATTAAATACACCCTCCTAATTAACAACCTTTCAAATTGTCACTCATAATCATTTGGAAAAGTTCATAACACTTCAGTATTTTTAGACAATTTGTCAGCGGATTATACTATAAAAACTTGTTATTTTCGATAAGATTAATGTTAAGCTAATTAACGACAACACCACATGTTTATTGATGAATAGCCAGATGATATTACGAACAGCTGTTTCTCTAAATTTAAATCTAGACTAAAGCAGCAAATAAGAAATAATAGTAACTTTTGAAGTTGTGGGTGTATTTCAGTAATTTTAAGTAGTGCAATATTGACCCTTAACACCTCTAAAGTTCCATATACAGTTGAACTTGGTTATAGCGTCAACAAAGGGCTGCGACATAGCTATGTGGAGGCAAGGGGGCGTCGCCCCCCCCCCCCAATAATCTTAAAATCCAAAAAGTTGGAAAATCTGAAATTTTGATTTTTGGATTAAATTACAAGCAAAACCCCTCAAAAACTCCAACTTTGGGTTTGGAAAGTTTTTGTTGTTAATTACCAACTTTCACAAATAACAAGCAAGTTATACTTCCCAATCCAAAAATGTTGGGCAAATCCAAATATTTCTGTACCAAATAAATACATTGTCTCTTTTAAATGATGTTCTGGGAAATTTAGTAAGTTTCAATCCTTGTTAGCCTATTGTGGCAACACTGACATGCCATGCACTGCTCCAGGCCGCCTGACCAGTGTTGCCAGAATGGGTTTTTCCCAAATTGCGGAAATTTTAAAGTTTGCGGAAAATATTGGGAAAAGAAAATGGTTAGGAAAATGTGGGGAATGTTTTTCAATAATGTGATGGACATGTTAATTAAAATTCTTGTAAAATATTTTGAAGTACTCAATACAGCACCTGCAGTTTTAAAAACCCTACTTATAGAAGTCCATGTTTAAAAAAACTGAAAAAAATAGGGTGAGCCTACAGGGCCCATTTCTACTGGGATTTATTCCACACAATATAGCCCAGAGCCCCCTTCTGCACGTTTGGAACCACCACACAGAAGTTGGGAAATTATAAATTTTGCCCCCCCCCCCCCCACAATAATTTGTTGTAGCAACGTCCCTGACGAAGGAACCGAACAAATGTGCTCCTTTATCGAAAAGCTATTTGAACACTGTTAAAATAATAAAACTTCAATCAAACAAATATTGAGCTGGACTTATAGGATAAAAACAGATCTCACAAATAATATATTTATTTACTCACACGTCTCTCAACGACAACGTCACACCATCTTCAATAATGCACGAGCTACAATTGGCTTTAATCGTTGAAAATGGCGTCACTGTAGTTGAAATGCATTTGAGTAAATAAACATATTATTTGTGAGAATCTGTTCAAGTTGTATTCTATCAAATAAAACGTACAAGAAACATAGTTTCGCACTCTGCAAACTTAATATTAATTCTTACCTCAGTGCATTAAGAAGACCTTCAGATCTAACTGCAGGTTGGTCTTTTAACAGCTTCACACATCCTTTCACATCTACATTGGATGCTTTGACAAACGCACCGTGCGGATGTACATGATCGTACAGGATAACTAACCCTACCATCACTCGGAGTACAAACAGCTGGGTCTCTTCACGTTGGAACTGTGCTATTAAGCTCCTGAAATAGAATATTTCTTTTACTAACAGGTGACAATTGTATCATTTTCAAGGAATGATAACGTACGGTACAAAAATACAAACTTAGATTTGCTTCCTATCTATATAGTAGGTTTCCTCTCCAACAGACTTAAATTGTTTCTAGTTTAATAACGTACCTTTATTGAAAAGACGTTAACTTCTATTCCTTTTTTCTGTCTTTCTTTCACAGATGACCGGTTTCGATCTATTAACTTTCAGATCATTATCAAATCAAATATTACACTAGTTCAGTTTATTGGAACTTTGTTAAAATAAACACATAGCACATTTAACACAAACACAAAACACAATCACGAAACATTTATTAAAAACCTGAAACATGGAATTATTGTCATGAATCGATCACGTACGTACAGTTTGTAGACATGTCCTACCCTACCCTTCACAATTTATACAATGTCTACAACCTATACACGTACGTGAACAATTTCATGACAATAATTCCATGTTTCAGGTTTTTTAATAAATGTTTTATGTTTGTGTTAAATATGCTATGTGTTTATTTTAACGAAGTTCCAATGAACTGAACTAGTGTAATATTTGATTTGATTATGATCTGAAAGTTAATAGATCGAAACAGGTCATCTGCGAAAGAAAGACAGAAAAAAGGACTAGAAAATGACTTCTTTTCAATAAAGGTACGTTGTTAGACTATTAATATATCCTATTCAGGAGGCTAAAATACCTAAAATGATTAAACTGTTTCCTCTAACAATAGTTCCAGCAAATCACAAAAAATTGTATCATCTCTCATATCTGTATTAGTGATGTTAGTTTCACAAACAAATTGTTAAACTTGAACTATTTTTCTGAAGAATTGAAATAACCACAACTCAATTTAGAATAGAATATAGATTTGCAAGGAGAACTATATTTGTACATATGTCGTCCTAGAGTTTGTTTTTAGACTCGATTAAGCCTTGCCCACACTTGGCTCTTCAACTCTTTCGATTCCTTTTTAGTATACTCGTGTAATGCAAATTGTACTAACTGGATCTTACATCGCAATGTATGATTAGTGAACAAAAATTAATCAAAAGAACATTTAGTTGGAAATGGTATATAATATAATAATTGAAGTATGTATTTAAAGGAATATTTAAAATGTGTTATAAATGATTGTTTGTTTCAATAATAATAACTATTAATTTGTGAGGAAATATTTAGTTCCAATAGTTTTGATAGTTATACCATTAGATAGGAAATGAAACAGAGACAAAAATTTACTCTTGACTTTTTTATAAAATCTTTTATTTTTTTGTTTTATTTTAATTCATTTTGAAACTGATTATTGGAACAAGTTGATTTTCTTCTTCAAACTAGGTCTTTACATTGATGCGTAATATGCAAAATTTCAACTCAATCGGTTAAGCTGTCCTGTACAGATAAAAACTATTTAGTAAAAAAAACTAAATAGCGAATATATCCTAAAAGAAGCACTTCCGGACATATGTTAACAAGAAGTTTTTGCTTTATTTTTACCCATAAGACCATCCCCTGAATAATCTTCATGCGCTACAGAATCACCCTGTATAAAATCAACTCCTATAAAAGCAAGTGTACGTACGAGCGTATGTGGAGTAACATTTAAAGAAGAAATAAATAATAAATAAATAAATAATATAATAGCTGATTTCACCCATCATCTGTAATACACAAACAAAACCTAGCGTAGATTATACTTTGGAGTTATGTTTACAACTTCAATCAATAATAAAGCCTGTAGTATTAATAAATTCTAAATCATTTGATGTATCAATATGAAATAAAAGGCAATTAAAAGATAATATTTTTATCTTTCTTTAAATATATAAAATAATATACATAAACACAAAATCTTAACAAATATTCCTACAGTTTTATAGTCCTACCGACTATAAAACTGTAGTTTTGACTATGTGTAGTTTTTATTGTACACATTTACCGAGTTAAAAATCCCCGTCACGCGAATTTACTAATACAGACTATAATAAAAAGAATTATGTAATATATTTAGAACATCGACAAGAATTATAATACAAAGACTATATCTACGAACGTAAAATTATTTAAAATTGAACAACTGAACTTACGGACTTTCCAACATCCGAAGACAAACTTTTGCCATTGTACTGAGTGTTTCTGTAGTGTTCTCTATGGGGATGTCTGTGTTCTGGTAAACAAATAAAATATAGTCAAATTAATACAATAACCTAATGTTGTCAACAATTTATTTTGAGGCTTCAGAATGTTTAATTTAGTTATAGATAACATTTTAACAAACACTCCTTTTTCTTCCACATGAATAAGGTGAAAAAAACCAATATGAAAGTTTTTGGCACACAACTCTAAAACTTTTAGTCCTGATGGCTTGGCCATAAAGTTCTATCACACTAGTTCGTAACTAATCATATATTTTGCTGTACAATACCTGGCTGACAGTGCAACTTTTATCACGTTAGTAAAAAATCTTTGGTGTCTGTGGGAATTGAACCTGATAGTTTTCAGTGACATTACCTCTAGTTACACTCTTAGCTATATTATAAATTAACATGGAAGTGAGAGTTTGACTTGGGCACTAATGGTTACGCATCCTCAGAGAGTTTAATAAAAATTATATTAATAACAACAAAACATAAAATACTAAATTTGCATAGTCCTAATACTAAAAACTACCCAATAAACCAGTTAAGTTGTCAAAAAAAAAGATTGAAAATAGCAAAATTCTCTAAAGAGTAATTTTCTTGGAATCTGTAGATTTTGAGTGTAGATTAAGAGTCCGACTTTGCACCTGCACCACTAGTGGAGTAACACCCTTAAAATAGGAAAATTGGCTACTTTTTACATTTTTTAGCGGTTTAATGGTCAAAATGACTTCTGTAAGGGCCCAAATTAGAGCTTAGAGCATAAGGAACAACAAAGAACTAATAATTTTTCAATACAAAATTAAATTCCACAAAATGGTAAAAAAAAAAAAGTTTTGAGGTGAATTTGTTTTTGTAAAATATGAATAACTCTTATATA
>JAGFPH010000585.1:15690-28483 GCA_018207615.1 Philaenus spumarius
TACTAAAGCTCTAGTTTGCGCCATTCTGTTTCTCTTTTAATAAGCTTTTCCATTGTGTTTTACATGATCTACCTTTATATTTTGAAATTTTTAACCCCCCTTACCCCCCACCCCCACCCCCTCCCCAATCATAGAGGGTCAGATAACTTTGTCCTGTTATGCTACACAAGATGTATACAAAGTTATGTCAACTTATTTTCAATAACAAAAATAATAAATGGTGGTCAAAGGGACATTACGAACACCCTGTACATCAATAATTTGAAGCTTAAATCTCACCATACTCCGCGAAAATATTAAATGTGTAAGTATTACAAAACGTAAATGCCTTGAAACCGTTATGGTGGGTTTTACAGCCATTTTATATTTACAACTAACAGCTGATTTATTATTAATAAAATCTCACCTTGTGGTTTTGTAATTAGACAGCTGGTTTTTTCCTGCACACTAAACAACAAATTTAACCTCTGTTTGAAGTTATTGTTAGTTGATGATGAATGTTGAATTTTATTATAATACTTGTTCGGACATTTGCCATCATTTGTGTGTTAAATTATTAAACGCGACGTTTCGGGAATACAAATCAATTCCCGTTCTCAAGTGACTAAAACCATTGAAGAAACAAGTTGTTTCTTCAATGCTAAAACTAACGGTACATAAACCCAGGCACTAAAACCTTAAATATCTACGTGATACAGCTCAGAGCTAAGACTGAGAAGTCAAACACACCAACCACAGACAAAACACAAAACAAACACTGAGCACACTCAATTGATCTCAGTCTTAGCTCTGAGATGTATCACGTAGATATTTAAGGTTAGTAGTAATAGTAATTGAAGTTTTAATTTGTAGTTTTACTTCGTTTACTCTTACATAGGCCTAGTGCCTGGGTTTATGTAGTTTTAGGCTTGTCGCACACTGGATCCGCTCCGTTCAGTCCGCTCCGCTCCGTTCCGTCCGCTCCGCTCAGTTCCGGCAGTTTTCTCACACACTGCGTCCGCTCGTTCCGTCCGGTCCGCTCAATTTTATCGTTAATATTTAGCGCCAACCGCCATTAGACTGTCGTTGTTCGCATGTAAATTCTTTGTGTCGGCTTTTTCCATTGTGTGATTATGAGTTCCAGCAGTAGCGACGAAGAAACTGCTGTAATAGCATTGGCAATAGCTGCAGAAGAGGATGATCAAGTATCAAGGAAAAAAGAGGATTGTGGGTGCACAGTATTAATGCCGCACGGGCTAGTGAGGGCGAGTATCATACGCTATTTTCAAGATTGAAAAATGACAATCAAAGATTTTTTCAATATTTTCGTATGAGTTACGAAAAGTTTATAGACCTATTACACATCCTAGAACCTACAATTAAAAAACGTCATACAAACTTTAGAAGAAGCATATCACGGTTGGCTGTGACCTTAAGGTGAGATAAGAACCCACATCATAGAGTAATAACTTCGTTTTAAAACTTCATTGAAAACCATGTTATAAGTAAATTGAAAACCATAATTTTTTAAGTTTATAGTTTTCTGGTGTTAAGTTAATTTATAAAATATTTCTTATGACTATGGGAGTAGTAAAGGGTGTCAAAAAGTCTTAGCTCACAATACAGAATCATATTCTATGCATTAAAATAAATGAAAAATGTTCAGCAACTCTTTTGCTGCTTAATTTAGTCACAATCGGCCATTTTGTTTTTTTATAAAAACTCACTAAGAAATAGATAAGACAAGGAGTTCAAATTTTGTATGGTACTGTTAGAAGTGTACCAAACATAAAGACTTTATTTTTATTACTTTCAAAATGGTAGCCATACAAAATGTTTACTGTAGAATCTCTCAAAAACTGTTAAATTTGCAAAAAAAAAATAGATAAAATATTTTTCTTTTTTAATGACAAACAAAATGTTTTTTTTCCATTTCTATAGGTCAGGGATAACAGCGTTATAAACAAAAACTGAAAACATAATTTCATGGTAATTGTCTACAACACCAAAATTGTTTGGTATTTGATGTATAGTATGTTGTCCAATTATTTCATTTAAAAATAAATGTTTTCTTAAACTCAAATGATACTAAATAATACAGTAGAGAAACTCACTAATTCGAAATCCAAGGGAAAGTATTTTTTTCGAATTAAAGGAAGTTTGAATTATCGAGACTTTGAATTATAGAGGTAAACCTTTATTTTAAGAATCGATAACAAAACACTTTTTAAAATAAAGTTTAAGTGTATTAAACTAACAATACAACTCTGTCTATCTGTACACTGCGCATGCGCGGTGCTTCCGGCCTTCCGACCTTCCGCCAAAAATCGCTCGCTCTTCGAAAAGTGGCGGAAGCGGACGGAACGGAGCGGACGGAACGGACGGAGCGGATGCTATGTGCAGTTCCACATTTGATTACATGGTTTTCGATTTTTGGCGGAAAGGACGGAGCGGAGCGGACGGAACGGAGCGGATCCAGTGTGCGACATGCCTAAGTCACTTGAGAACGGGAATCGATTTGTATTCCCGAAACGTCGTGTTTGATAATTTAACACACAAATGATGGCAAATATCCGAACAAGTAATTATAAAAATTAAAATGTAACCTTTATGAAGTTAACTAGTAAATCCACGTGAAAAATCTTAGGCGGATTAATTAGATATACATCAGAAATACATCATTTATACAATATACTATTTAAACAACACACTTTATCTAGGCCTACCTGACTATGCAGACGAAGATTTTTAACTCGGTAAATGTGTACAATTATAAGGACTATAAAACTGTAGGAATATTTGTTAAGGTTTTGTGTTTATGTATATTATTACATATATATATTTGATGAAAGATAAAAATATTATCTTTTAATTGCCTTTTATTTCATATTGATAGATCAAATGATTCAGAAGTTATTAATAGTATAGGCTATATTATTGATTGAAGTTGTAAACATAACCCCAAAGAATAATCTACGCTAGGTTTTGTTTGCGTATTACAGATGATGGGTGAATTCAGCTGTTATATTATTAAGTTAAACGAATATTTATTTATTCTTTTAAATGTTACTCCACGTACGCTCGAACGTACACTCGCTTTTATAGGAGTTGGTTACTAAACCTGTATATGTATGTTAGTTTTTAAATTTTGTGATTTTGTTCATTGCTGAAATATTTTTTTACAATAAGCAACTAATGAGGTTAGATGTTTGACGTGTGTAGCCTACATACAAAACATAATGAAAAATGCTCGTAGGCCGGAAGCATTTTTTTAGTTTTTCGTACTAGAATTATTTTTTGGTGGGATTTCATATAATATAAACGGTACCAGGAACTGGCACATACTTTCTCAGAAACATATTTAAATTATTAAACAGATTCACTGTGACTTCATAATTATTGTAGGAGAGGTGATTTATTAAAAACTAGGAGATTAACTAATAAATAAAATATTATTAGCTAGAGATAAAACTATTCGATCGATTTCGAACAAATTTGCTCCAAACACGTCAATTAGGCCTGTATAGATGCACGAAAAAAGGTTTTGAAACTTTGGAAAAACAACCCCCTTTATGGCCAAAAAACCCCAAAAATCAGTTATTATTATTAGCTAAACGAGATTTTTAGAAAGATGCAGTTTTTTTCATATGGTAGGGTACATTAAAGGCTACAAATAAGCCAAATTTTACCAAAATCGTTAGAGCCGTTTTTTTATTAAAAAATAATAACTGATTTTTTGGGTTTTTTTTGCCAAAATGGAGGTTATTTTTCAAAATATTTCAAAACCGTTTTTAGTGCATCTATACAGGCCTACTTGACATGTCTGGTGCAAATTTGTTTGAAATCGATCGAATAGTTTTCGCTCTAGCTTTGTATACATACATACATACATACAGACATACAGACATACACACAGACATACATACATATAGACATACATATATACAGAAACTCTTATTTCAACACTTATTAGAGGCATGTTTTACCATTTATTCGTAAACAATAAAATTCAACTCAAAGTGCAATATTTTGTACAATGGAATGTTAAAAACACTGTGGAATACAAAAAATGTACTTAAATTCTTTACACAATACACAGGGGTTGCGTCAGCGATTTTTTAACAGTAATAATTCTGAAACTTTCAGCGCTCCTAGCGGTTGAACGGTTAAGTTTATAAAAAAAACACCAAGACTAAAAACGTCTTAAAATTGCATGTAAAATCCAAGTCCATATAAAATAGAGGTTTCTATTAGAAAGTTGACCGCGATATTGGAAAATGGCGGGCATTTAGAAATATTTTCAGTACATATTTGTTAATTTCTCATAAAACAAGGAAAGGTTCCCCATTTAAAGTTTGCTGTAAAATTAGTACATTCTGAGATCCCAATTAAAAAAATCACATAAAATAGAAAATGTTTGAGAGGCTGTATCTCATAAACGGTTGGGTTTAGGAAAAAATACAAAAGAATAAAAATGTCTTAAATTTGTGTCTCCAATCGAAATTGTGACTCAAAATAAAAATAGGGGTTTTCCATTTGAAAAATTTAAGTTGGCCGCCATATTGGAAAAATGGCGGAGTTTTTGGAAATTTTAATATTGTATTTTTAATGTAATGGAAAAAGTAGGGAAGGTCCCCCATTTAAAGTTTGTTGTAACTTTTATAGTTTCCGAGATCCCAATGGTGGCCATCTCGAGTTTATCACCCTGTATACTGTGGTTCTATGGGTCAAGATAAATAGAAAATCAAGAATAACATTTTTTTCTAAAAACGCTTCATTTTAAAAAATATCAGTCATTTTTTTCTTTTACTAAATAATTAATATCTAGAGAACGGTTTAACCGATTGAATTCAAACTTGGCATGAAGTTTAACCTAACAATGATCTATCTTAAGAAAAATAAACGATTATATCCAATTATGCGCTTTAAAATGGCGGCTGTTTGAAAATGTCAAACCTAAATTACTCAAAAACCGTACATTTTAACAAAAAATGTCAAGGTAGCTTCTCTGCAGCCCTTTCGATTCCAATTCGATTCAAACAGAATGAATATTTTACAACACAAATGCCTAGTTCAGTTTGACGTGCAAATTAAATGATGACTCAATTAATTATTACAACAATGTAGTATTAACAACAAACAGCTGATTCAGACTGGGTGATAAATTATAATACCAACTTACAGCTGATTTCGTAAAACAAATAAGTACATCATTTCAGTACATTTCTTTGTTAAAACCAAATCAGTAAAACGTGTTTTATTCCAGTTTCTTAAGAGTTTTTACTGTCATACCTAATCGTAAAACTTAACATTTGTACATCATTTTAAAGGTGATTAAATGAGGAAATTTCATTTGATATTGCCTTAGGTTTCATTTATGTAGTAAAAAAGGGTCTTGAAATGTAACCTAAAACATTTACTTACCCAACTTCTTATTTTATTTCCAACTTTGAAAGGCATTATTGTTGACAAATCATTACAAAAACCGTTGGTTTTATAGGAAATGTAATTCTTGTTCCAATGGTTTTAATTGCAATTCGATACGTTGATTAATTTTATTTTTATCAAACTAATAGTAAGGCAAAATAGCATGATTTTGAAAAAACAGAAAATACGCGACTACAGCCAAACGGTTGAGAATCGGACATGGGTCCATATGAATTTTTTTATTCCACTTAGTGAGTAGAACACACTGGCGAAGTTAATGGTGTCAGTAGAAACTCACCCTGTATATATAATTTGTAATGACATCCCAAAACTTGGTCTGGCTACCATGATCGGTGCTTATGTACTACTCCCGACCTTAGCTCTTGCACAAGTCATCACTGAACAAACTATTTTATCTGACCTAGGAAATAGGTTCTCCGATAACAATTATATTCCTTGTTTTGTAAAAGTGCGTCTTAGGTAAATGTGTACACATGTAACTACGCAGCATGACTACGTCATCACTTAGCACTATGGGTTCATTCAGTCAAACTTGACAGCTGTTGGTGAAATAACATCAGCTGCTTCTTATCTTTAAAATTGAAAACTAAATCAACCTTGGTGAATGTGATCAGGAAACGCAGTTTACAAGATTTATCATTATAACCTAAAAATTTCTGATCGTGGACTTTTAATAGCTATGAAAATACTTATAAGTTTTAAAACAAAAAACGTGGAACCCATAAAATAAATATTGACCGAGCATAAGCGAGGTCTCCGTTTTAACTCGACCGTTCGGCATTTCGTCTGTGTGTCTGTGTGTCTGTCTCACGATTACGGCCAAACGCCTTGACCGATTTTGATGATGTTTTGCATGAATGTTCCTTATTCCTAGGCCGAGCCATATATATATACGGTTTTTTTCATTTTTCATTTTTAACCCCTTAAATAAAATAAAAATGGCGGCCGGATCGTTTCTCTCAGTGTAAGCTTTTTTCCAAAGCCAGTTTGTGGCTTAACCGTAAGTCGAATTTAAAAAATAATAGAATTTTGCTAGAAGCAAATTAAATTTTAAACGAAATTGTATTCTTGATTTTTTTCCGTATCTCTAACGGTAAGCTCACATAATGGCCGTAAACTTCGAATTTGTTAAAAATCGTCCAAGGTTTTGTATTTCAACCATGTTTTTTTATACGTTTATTCAAAACCAATTCAAAAGTGTTCCATAGCTTTTTGTAGATAAAAGTTTAAAGAATTCATATATGTCAGTAAAAAAATTATTGAAGTAAAATTAAGAAAGTTATTAGGTCAAGAAACAATCACGTTCAGTAACGAAAGGAAAATTTTTAACTTTAGGCCTACATAAAAAGGAGTAAAAATTATTGTAATTTTTTTCATAAATGTAAAAAAGTTTCGTAATTTAGTTCTAAATAGAATTGTATAAAAATATTTATCAATTTCAAATTTCTTATTTTGAAAACACCAGTTTTTATGTTCCTATTACAAGACTGCTATCAAAACTAGGCCTGTTTTGAATAGTAATTTAGGAGTATATCATTTGCCCGAAAATGACATATTATTATAAGAAAGTGTAGAGGATAAATCAAAGAATTGAACTGTATACCTGTAAATTATCATTGTAAATTTCGTAAAAGTATTTGACTTAGCTTCACTTGAATTACTAAATGAGATGAAACAAATGAAACGTCGCGGAGACAAAGGACATACAAAAAATGACCGTAGGACATCGTGGGAAGTGTTGGTACATGGGTTGAGATCACTAACACGACGCTTTAACATCGTTCGTTTTCATTATTTCTAATATTGGAATATGATATGGAACTTAAGTTAACTTATGATACATTGTTAAGTTTGAGTTATTTAAGTATGTAAATATTTAATTGTATGTTGTCCCTCTATAACGCGATATTTTTAGTTATCTTACGCATTATTAACCTAAATAAAACACAATGCCTCTAAAAGAAAATCTTTAGCAGTTAAAGCTCAAAAAAAGAAATAAAAACGAGAACTAGAAATCCCGGAATCGCGGGAATTGTAAATAATGTTTCACTGGCTAAACCTTGTGCTTACTTCCTTACTGGCACACTATTTTTAACCTAAGCTCAAAACCACATTTGTTATTTCAACGAGCGAGGTCTACTGTTCACAGAACTACTAGTAGTAAGGAATGCAATAAAGTCGTTGGGTGAACTATTCATGCATCAATCGTCTATTGTCTAGTTAAAACGGCCTATTTCATTGCTTTATAATCAATCCGGCACGGTTCCGTGACTTTAAATAACCCGCCATGCCAACTGGCAAATGTCATGATATTTATATCCGGAGGTTCTTTGATGCAAAACTACTTAGAACGTCCTCAGACTCTAAACGTTTGCAGAACGGGGATTCGACCACGCAGCCGCTGACGTAAGTTTAGCTAATTTACAAAATTAAATTTATATGTTTTAGGGTTTCAACCGACTATTTGGGGAATTGGTCTACTCACGAAGGCGCTGAATAGCTGCGCGTGTGTACGAAGTATATTAGTAGAATTTGTTCGCACCTAGGACTCCAGCTCAGTCTCACGCGCTTCTTCTCTTCGCTCGCAGCGGAAAAACTCGGCCGTCGGCCTCGGTTCAAAAGGTGCCCCCACGTGGATTTGAACCGGGTACTTTTGTGGTATTTTACGTTTTGATCAATTTTGGTGGAACCAAGCGAGCTATAAGGTCGTGTAAAAAAACAAAATGTGCAGAATAATATCCTACATTCACTTATTTTGGGGACATTAAAAAAGTTTCATTCTAGTACGAAAAATCTAAACAAATATTTAATTCCGTTAAAAAAACGTGATTCCGGTTGTTGGACATTTTTGGCTGACGAAGTCGTCCGAGCCACTTAAACAAACAACGTGTACCAAATTTGGACCAAATTGGTCTTAAAATGCGCGTTGGAGTGCTAACACAAATATACATTATATATAAACTTTGTTCTGTATGTATAACCGTGTTCTGGGGACCATGATCGGTGGTCATTTACCACTCCCGACCTTATGTCTCACCATAAGGGTCACTACAATAGCTCGTCCATCCTATGGGAAATTCGCTGACAAACGTCGAAAGAAGAAACTGTTATCAATCGTTTATTATGTCATGTGAGAAACTTTTGGGTTTTTTCTGTGAAAGGTAGCTCTCATAAAGGCTCCTTTCGGGGCTGTGCTGGCTTCTGAGACCTAGAACGGCCGCTTTCGACGCTTTGTGATTATAGGTCGCTTCACGTACATCAGTCCCGTCACAGCTCTGTTAGTTCAGTCTCAGTGCCGTCACAGTTCAGTCTAGTCTAGTCACAGTCAAGTGCAGTTTGATGTATGAAAATGTGATTAATAATTTTACTATTTATTTATTATTAAACTAGTGGACCGGGCAATGCTTCGCTACTGCTTGATTTACCTAACCTAAAATTATATTCAGTTTTTGATCCAAATCAGTTGTTGATCAAAATCAGCTGTTGATCAAAATCAGCTGTTTTAAGCTTTTCACACGAACAGCTGTTTTTTGTGCCCCTGATAAACTCAAAAGAAATCTTTCTTCTTCTTCCTTAAGATTGACTTTCCATAAGATTAACATGGCAACTTTGAGGGCCACTGGGGCGAAGCCCTTAACATACATAGAGCTCATTTTAAGGGAAGCACAACTTCAGAGTGAGCTCTGTAAAATGACACCAAAAACATCAAAATCGGTTTAAAACTCTAGGAGGAGTTCTACTCACAAAATAACCCCTAGCAAATTAATTATGTATAGATATAATATTTATTAATTTATAATATACAATTTATTTAAATTATTTATTTATAAGCAAATATAAATTTATTAATAGCATAAAATTTATTTATTTATTAATCTATTTATTTAATCTATACTAATATTATAAAGAAGAAAAATTTGTTTGTTTGTATGTAGGAGGTAATCTCTGATCATTTTTTGAACCGATTGAAAAAATAGTTTTACTAATAAAAAGTTACACTAACCCTGAGTAACATAGGCTATAATTCATTTTGATAAAAACATTTTTTATTTCAATATTTGTAAATTTGGTCGGACAAATTCTTAGGTTAGGCCTAGACTGATGAACCAACACACGAATTTACATTTATTACCATAGCAACCATTTGAAAAAGTAACAGGTAAAACAGCTGTTTGCTCTAATATTTCCATTAAAAGCTGATTTCAAACTTTGAAGCAATTATTTGCATTTCTAACTTGAAGGTTAGGTTTTTATTAAAGTGTAGACCTGAGCCTTGCTGGTTCTTTCGACCTTTATTATAATTGCTGTTATAAAATATACGAAATAATTTGATTCGAACATTTAACATAATTTACCGTCGTAGCTTTAAGGGTTGTTAATAATCCTACACCTTTGTTATAAAGAAAACATAACATGATTATGTGTATAGAAGGTTCCAACGGGATTGGCGTGCGGAGCACGCAGTGGTTTCCTCTAGTTTACTATAAATTTATTAATCAAAATTTACTATGAACTAGTGGGCTTTTAAAGGCAATAACAAAATTATTTGTTAATATTTTGACAAAATACAGAGTTTTGGGTATTTATAATAAATCGTTTTCATTTTTGATAATCCAGACCAGTTATTTTTTATATGGAGCCATGGAGCTTCAACTTAATTATATTACTGCAAAACCAGTCTACATTAGTTTAATTAAGTTAACGTTATTTAAACAAAATTGAAGCATGGACTGAGACTGAACTGTGACGTGACTGATATGACTGACCTACGACGGGACTGAACTGTGACTGGACTGAGACTGAACTGTGACGTGACTTATATGACTGACCTACGACGGGACTGAACTGTGACTGGACTGAGACTGAACTGTGACTGGACTGAGACTGAACTGTGACTGGACTGACACTGAACTGTGACTGGACTGAGACTGAACTGTGACTGGACTGACACTGAACTGTGATTGGACTGAGATTGAACTGTGACTGGACTGAGACTGAACTGTGACTGGACTGACACTGAACTGTGACTGGACTGACACTGAACTGTGACTGGACTGACACAGAACTGTGAATGGACTGAGACTGAACTGTGGCTGGACTGAGACTGAACTGTGACTGGACTGAGACTGAACTGTGACTGGACTGACACTGAACTGTGACTGGACTGACACTGAACTGTGACTGGACTGAGACTGAACTGTGACGTGACTTATATGACTGACCTACGACGGGACTCAACTGTGACTGGACTGAGACTGAACTGTGACTGGACTGAGACTGAACTGTGACTGGACTAACACTGAACTGTGATTGGACTGAGACTGAACTGTGACTGGACTGAGACTGAACTGTGACTAGACTGACACTGAACTGTGACTGGACTAAGACTGTACTGTGACTGGACTGAGACTGAACTGTGACTGGACTGACACTGAACTGTGACGTGACTTATATGACTGACCTACGACGGGACTGAACTGTGACTGGACTGAGACTGAACTGTGACGTGACTTATATGACTGACCTACGACGGGACTGAACTGCGACTGGACTGAGACTGAACTGTGACGTGACTGAACTGTGATTGAACTAACACTGAACTGTGACGTGACTGATATGACTGACCTACGACGGGACTGAACAGTGACTGATGAGTATAAAGCGACCCTATCAGCCTCTGCCACTACGGAATTCCAACAAGTATAGTTTCTTTCAAGCCAACAACATCTCACTGTTATTGTTTACAATATGACGGACCGCCTGTACAACCACAGTTTACCTACTTTATCAATAACCGCACAGATAAGGTAAACACAGGAAATGTGTTACGGCCTAACGTCACATCCTGTCCTTGACTTCGTCATCTTTGATATTCTACGTAATACAAAAGAGGCTGTTCTGGAACCGTGTCAAATATTTCTGGCTATCGGAACCGCTGTTTGGATAAACCGTCATCGATATATTAATAGAACTACGCATATTGGTGTGGGTTTGTCCAACAGCGCGCACGTACCAACTTCACTTGTTTTAACACATGGCATGCAAATTAGTACTTCCTTTCTAAAAATACAAAATCTTGAGTTATTAGCGAATTTCCATAGGAAAGATGAGCTATTGCAATGGCCCTTGTGGTGAGACCTAAGGTCGGGAGTAGTAAATGAGCACCGATCATGGTCCCTAGAACAAGTGTAATTAAAAATCCGCACTCTAATAGAAGCATTTTAAGTACGATTTGGTTAAAATTTTAATTAAGGGGCGCTACCATGTCCGCCATATTGAATCTGATTCCCATAAGAGCAATGCTACAGAATAAATAATTTGTTTCCGTTAATTCGTAGAATAAATTTAAAAATTTGGATTCATGTGAAGTACTGTCATATGCGGATGTTGATTGCTGAATACATGTTCAAAAACTGTTTTATTGTTTTCATAAACGTGTGATGTAAATAGTAAACTTTAGTAATTTTTTTCTCAGTTGCAAAAAGAGATATTGGAAAACCCTTAGCAATCAACACCCACAATCTATTTTACTTTAAGAAAAAAAAATACAGCTTTTGTTTTTTGGCAAAAACAACACAAAAATATGTTTAATAGTGAAGGTGTGTTTTGGTTATTTAACATTGAAATTGGTACCCAACTTCGCCGTTTTGAATGTAGAGAGCCGAGCCTTAAGTACACACGTTGGTTTTCTCAGTCGCTCGGACGAGTTTGTTAGCCACAAAATTCCAACAACCGGAAGCATGTTTGTTGTCAGGAAGTAACAATTTTCTCAGATTTTTCGTTCTAGAATGAAACTTTGTGGGAGTTTTATTTAAAAAAAATTAATTTAGGAGATTCAATAATCTGTACAATTTACTTTGTACACGACCTCACAGCCCGTCTGGTCCCACTAAAATCGACCAAAACTTTAAATACCACAACAGTATACGGTTAAAGTCCGCGAGGGGGATTTTACCGTAGGGGTAGCTTCTGAACGAGAATTGCGAGCGAAACGAAGCGTTTCATGACGCCGCAAGGTCGCATTTCAAACTCGCAAAGTGAGTGTATCCCATCGGAACGAAAAAGCGCGTGAGACTGAGCTGGAGGCTGAGGTGCAAACCAATTCTACTAATATATTTCGTTAGTACACGCATTCACCTATTCAGCGTCTTCGTGAGTAGACCAATTACCCAAATAGTTGTTTGAAACTCTAAATCATATAAAGTTAATTTTGGAAATTCGCTCAACTCACGTCAGCGGTTCAGCTGCGTGGTCGAATTATTTGACTACATGCAGTTTCACGAAGTAAAAAGCGTTAACTATTTTTCGGCCGTGTACATACTATCCTCTGGACTTTTTTTATCGAACGGCGGAGCACAGATAAGCA
>JAGFPH010000585.1:40728-58348 GCA_018207615.1 Philaenus spumarius
TGCTTACAGTTGTTATAGAAAAAGGAAATACACATAATTAGTAAAAAAGAACTAGGTCACTTCTAAGGTGTTAGTTTTGCCGAGTTAATTTACTTAATACTACTTAACATATACTTCTGTTGACACCTAGAAGTATCGCCCCCCCCCCCTGAAGTATTTCTTTTGAGCTAGTCTTAAACTGAGGCGTCTGAAAATGATTACCGCGAGAACTTGTAAAAGAAACTGCTCCAGAGTTTTAAATCTGCTTTAGATGTATTATTAAATAGTTGTAACGTTCTCAATAAATATATTTTAACTTTTCCTGAGCAGTTAGCGAAACTATCTAAAGTGGTTTTCACATTTAAACTATTACAAATTTATCTATATATTAATAGGCAAGCACAAAACTTGTCGTCCTTTTTTCTCAGCTTGTGTGCATCGTAGGAGAAATTCGCGCATACCGTTAGAAAGGTAGTGTCCTGTACAGTGGCGGATCTACGGGGGGGGGGGCTAAGGGGGCTATAGCCCCCCCATTGGGACCGAACTTACACTACATAAAATTGAAAATTTTCGAGATACTACAGTGAACGTATTTAGTTAAATTTCTCATCTACCAAATATGCAAAAGGCAAATAATGCGTGCGCGTAACAGTGCAGCGGCAACCTATGTCCAACGCTGTCTAGATGTGTCAAACACATAACTTCCTCTTCCTGGTTATTTCTAAGATTGACCGGTCCACCCTTACCAAGTACTAACCTTATGATCACCACACCATTCGTCCCCATGGTGGAACGACTAAAAAGGGTGTGCTTATTAGCAGTACGAAAACAGTCGGCTGATGCGCATGACGTCACTCGGCGTAGAGTAACCATACGTAGAGGCCTTATTAAACTAATATTAACCACATACATGTCTTCAGATGGACTATTGGTTTATTAAATAAATGTATATTTCCCTCTAAATCGTATTTCTACTTTGAGAAAAGAATAGAGATTAATTTGTGCCGAGATTAATGGGCTAAATGCAGTTTGTTCAACTGTTGTTATCATCTAATCTGTTACTCTCTAGATTTGTCTATATTGTCATAAATATAATGTTACTGATACTGCAGAGTTAGTTTATAATAATTGAATTGAATAGTACATTTATGATTAAATACAATTTTATGATAATTTTATTAATGTTAAAGTTTAAAACACCATGGTAAAAGATATTATGCACACTAAACCACAAAGTGTAATTTATTTTATACAATATTAAAAACTTGAAAACATATTATAATGAACTTTAGAATTACACAAGAATTAAAAATGGATATTTAGAACTATTAAATAGAATATATACTGAATAAATATTGGAGTTTTTGAATGTTTATATTTAGTATTATTATTAATATTTACTTAACAAACAGACAATGTTTGCTGTGTACCACAATAAAGTTAAATAGCCCAGTCGGTATAGGTTAAAACTACCAGTAATTTGCAATACGGTAGATTTTTTTTATAAGTACCTTAAACTATGTAGATTAACATAAAAAAAGTTTACCAATCTATCGATTTCCCAAAGTCGAAAAAAAATCGATTATCATTTTTTTCGATTATCCTTAATATTTCGAGCTGGGATGAAGATAGAGAAAAATAAAAAATACCACCGTGTAGGGGAAGTATTTTCAATAAGAAAGGTCATATATACTTCTTTCCTCCGAACAGTGTTTGTCTGGAAAAATCGATAATGCAGGTATGTATTTTGCAGCAGGAGAAATCACTAAAAGTTGAAATCTCATTCATATATGAAACGTTGGCTCATTCTAAATTGGCTGAATTTTAATATATCGAATTGAAACTTGACATAAGAGTTAAAATATGTATTTTAAACATTTATTCTGAGTCTCAGCTTGTTATCTTGAAAATGTCCCGATCTAGAGTAACTTGACTTATCAATGGGTTTCTCGATTTTAGGAGTACCGGACCCACGAAATAATTTTAATCGGCTCCAGTTTAGAAAATTTTCAAAATATCAACCTGAAAGTTTTTTTACAAGTTAAATATATAGATTCAAACAAGTTCAAGGACTATAAACCATTTTCATTATTTACTTTTAAAAGCACAAGTAAATTAAAAAAGTATAATTTTAGACCTTTTTAGATTTTTCATCAAAACGCTTGAGTTGATCAGCTGCAGATTAGTATTTTTTTTAAATATAGTTTTTAAAATAAGTATAGCAAAAAACAATTGTGTTTGTAACTTCTGCACCAACTTTTAAATTAATATGTTAAAAAATGTCGAAAATGGAGTTGTTGAATCCAAAAGTGTTGTAGTTAAAACGAGATAGGTAAAACATAAGACTATTTTCAAGCGCCTGGTTTTTAAAAATAACAACAACAAAAATCGTTCATACTTACTAAGGATATTTATACGGGTGCATTCAACTTACATTTTGTGTACGATACATTGACATGGCCCAATGTATGGTCAAGGAACAATTTCTCGGTTTCATTGAGCTCAAATCAACAACAAGCTTGGCAATAAAATCCACGATAGACGAAGAGATGACAAAACTTGGCTTATCATATGATTACCTATGTGGTCAAGGGTACGACGGAGGAACTAATATGGCAGGACACTTACAAGGCGTGCAAGCACTAATATCACAGCAACACCCACTCGCAATTTACACCCATTGTTTCAGCCACTCCCTAAACTTATGCATCACAAAATGTTGCGAAATAACAGCAATAAGAAATGTTATGGGAACTATTGGAACGGTTTCTGTTTTTCTATCAGCCTCCGCTCATCGAGTAAATGCCCTAATTGATGTAATCGAAAAGATGAATTTCTCAGATTCGAAAAAAACAAAGACTGAAGGCACTTTGCCCTACACGATGGGTCTAGAGACATGACAGCCTAATCACCTTCAAAGAATTGATTGTTCCTGTTATCACAGTATTAGAAGATGTAAGCGATAGTAAAACACCAGAAATGTCGTGTAAAGCATACATGTGTTCCTGCGCCATCAAAAAAGCGAATTTGTAGTAGGCCTTGAAGTTGCAGTCTACTCTCTCGGTTTCACTTTACGACTAAGTCAACGGCTGCAAAGCCCAAAGCAGGACCTTTCATCTGCTTTAATTAGCGTAACAGACATTTTGGATCAATTTAAAAATATTCGTCGTGACGCTGAACTTGAGTTTGACGGTCTGTACGAAAATTCTGTTCAAATTGCTGATGAGTTAGGGTTTGAAATATCCACACAGAGAACATGTAGAAGACAACTCAATAGAAATAACACGCCCGTAGAAAATCCCGAGGAGCATTTCAGAAGAACAATCTTCCTGCCTCTAGTTGATCATTTTATATCAGAGATTGATACTAGATTTAGTCGAGATTTCCGTGGAGTTCTTCCTCTTGAAGGCCTTATTCCTGCCAACCTTTCAAGGTTTACTGACAACGAAATTCTTACAGCTGCTGAGAAGTACCGAACCTGAAATTGAATGTACTACCTTGCTGATAGGGGAAATTAAAATGTGGAGAAACAAGTGGAGAAATACATGCAATCTACCCGAAACCGTAATTGATACAATCAAAGAGTTGGATAATTCTCTCTTCCCAATGATCAGCACCCTCCTGCAAGTTTTGGGCACGATTCCAGTTTCTACGGCAACAGCAGAACGTTAATTTTCAACATTAAAAAGGTAATTATAATAATTACTAATAACATAATATATACTAAGTATTAGTAAATATGCTGCATACGAATACGCGGTATTTTAATAATTAGGTTTATTATGTTTGTTGTTAGGTTGAAAAACTACTTAAGAAGTACGATGGGAGAGATACGTTTGAATGGACTAGCACTGGCAAACATTTCAAAAGAAAGGGAGATACCTGCAGAAAAAATAATAAGCCTCTTTAGCAAATATAAGAATAGACCATGAGTCTGGAGAATTGGGAAGATGATCAATAAGTCCACTTTCACTACAGCTCACAGCATTATGTAAAAAGTTATTGTTATTAAAATAATTTGTTCAGCCAGAAGAGATCATTTACTACTTTATAGCACCAATTATCATTTTTCCGCTTTAACAGTTAAGTATCTCTGATTCACGACTCAACAACCAATACAACTGAAACTAGCTGAAATGGTATTTTAAAATTTTAAATTTATTTATTGGATTTAGATTAAACTTAAAATATTCAGCAATAAAATATATTACGTTATCTAATCTAAAAAGTCATTTACCACATTTTTATGCCTTAAAATAAAACAATTTAAAAAATAGATGAACTTTCTAATCTAATGTTATAACCCTAAAACAAAAGAAAACTTATCAATAGTCTAAATTAGGCCTATTATATTTTCACAATTTGCCTTTTTTGGAAAACGAGATGCCTAAACCGGTTATTTTTAAGTTTTCAAAATCCCAAATTCCCCCCCTCCCTCCGACCGGCCCCCATTTAGCCCCCCCCCCTTGAGTGAATTCTAGATCCGCCACTGGTCCTGTAGATGAGCAGAATCCCATTATAATTTACATCGGTCCTCAGGGATACGCCCCAGTAGCCCTCAAAGTTTCAATGTTAATCTTATAGAAGGTCAATCTTAAGGAAGAAGAAGAAAGATTTCTTTTGATTTTATCAGGGGCACAAAAAACAGCTGCTGTTCGTATGAAAAGCTTAAAACAGCTGATTTTGATCAACAGCTGATTTTGATCAACAACTGATTTGGATCAAAAACTGAATATAATTTTAGGTTAGGTAAATCAAACAATAGCAATAGCGAAGCATTGCCGGGTCCACTAGTAATAATTATTGTGAACAATCTAGGCAAGCGTGTAGTCAACCCTATCTGTCGGAATTATTTTGAACTAAGTGAAGAGTCTACTTTATTGACGAATTTCGACAGGAGGGTGAGCTATTTCAGTGGCTCTTATGGTGAGACCTAAGCGGTCAATGAGCACCGACCATGGTCCTCAGGACACGTTTTGGAGTGCCATTAAATTTTGTAATATTTCAAATTAAAATTCTATAGACAGGGTGTTCAGAAAAATGGTTACAAGTTACAAGAATTCAGGTCGTGATTCCCCACATCAAAATAAGATGAAAGTCCCAATAATCTGGGTGCAAAAATGCTCTGTTTTCTGTCTAGCCGCAATTTTGTTTGTTATAAAAATAATTCATATCTAGAGAAATGTTTGACTAATTGAGTTCAGACTTGGTCTGAAGTTTAACCTAACAATGATGTATCTCAAGAAAAATACGCGATTATATCCAATCATGCGTTTCAAAAAGGCGGCTGTTTGAATATTTTAAACTTATATTACTAAAAAACCGTACATTTTAACAAAAAATGTCAAAATACCTTTTTTGTAGCCCTTTGAATTCCCTATTGGACGGTTTCACTGCGAAAACAATCGGATGAAGGATAATAGTTACGTTATGAGTAATAATTGGTTTGTTCAATCCGGCATCCTATTCCAACAAGAAAATTTGCGTGAAAATGTTTATTTATCTTAATTATACTCACCAGACCCAGCCACCATCTTGAATTTCAACTACCTTAAGAGCAATATTAAACGAGTAACAAGATTACTGGAGTAATAATGATCAGAAAATTATTCTGAATATGTCATTTTAAAGGTTAGGATAGTCCAAATTAAATGTGATTTTCTTTTAGTTTCAAAACTTTGTTTTTTTAACTAAATTTGTTCTTTTACTTAATTCGAAATCAAAGTTTCAAATTTTTTTCTTATTGAATAATGCAAACAACGAAAATTTAAAAAGGTCACCAAGTAATTTCAACAATTTTGGATAATTTATGACGAAAAACTCCACTTTATTGTGGAAGCATGTACTACATTCCGAATTTGTGTTCCTACTCGAGTGTTTAGCCTGCACTCTGGTGGTTATCACAACAACTTGTTGCTCGCGGAGGGATACTAGAAAAACAATATATCCGTTATGTTCAATGCGTGAGAGAAAGCTGTGTTTAATAACACATACCCATACATTGTCACGCATGCGTTGTTACAACGAGTTGTTCGTCGTTCATTGCAGACAAACAGAAAATCACGTCCGAAAAATTCTAAAAGTACGTTGAGAATTAATTTAAAAAGCACAGAATGGATACTGATTCTTCTGGGAACAATTCTATTTTTAAACTCGAAGAATAATATTGTATTTCACTGACACGCCACGGACCTTTAGGAGGGCAATTCCAACATTTTTTTGGGAACGGAGCTGTGTTTAGTAAGGTGGAATATCTTATCTTATTAAACTAGCAATTCTTGTATATTTGTTTATAAATTTATTTCGGGTACTTAGCTAACGGCTCTAAAGATTTTGATAAGGTCCTGGCAAGGATAATGGGACAAGCTATTTAAATTATTGCATTGTCATCGGTCCTTGATAAGTGTGCAAAGTATCAAATCAATCCGACGTTTTTTTTAAAGGGAGTGAAAATCACGTTCAAAGATTCCGTTACATAACAAGCTCATAAAAGCTTTAAAAAGGAACTAGGTCCACTTCTAAGGTGTTGGTTTTGAGTAACGTTTTTTTTAATACTAACACCTACTTTCTGTTGACACCTAGAAGTATCGGTCCCCTACTTCTGATAATTCCTTTGAGCTAGTCTTAACTTGTTGCTTCTGAAAATGATTACCGCGAGAACTTGTAAAAGAAAGTGCTCCAGAGTTTTAACCCTGCTTTAGATACATTATTAAATACTTGTAAAGTCCCCATTAAATATGTTTTAACATTTCCTGAGCAGTTAACGAAACTATCTAAAGTGGTTTTCACGTTTAAACTACATTTTACAAATTTATAATTATTGTGGACAATCTAGGCTAGCGCGTAGTCAATTCTATCTATCGGAATTATTTTGAACTAAGTGAACAGTCTTCTTTGTTAGGGAATTACGACAGGAAAGATTTCAGCGGCTCTTATGGTGAGATTTAAGTGGTCAATCAGCACCGACCATGGTCCCCAGAACACGTTTTGGGGTGTCATTAAATTTTGTAATATTTAAAATTATATATACATGTGTGTGTATTTATGTTTACTCACTCTAACGTTGGCATTTTAAGCCCGATTTGGTACACACGTTGTTTTTCTGAGTTCGTTAGCAAACAAATTAAACAACCTGAAGCACTTTTTTGACCAGAAGTAACTCTATTTAGATTTTTTTTGATTATCGTATACAATTTTTTGAGGTTGTATCTAAAAAATGAATATTGAAGATTATTATACCGATTTGTTTTTGTTTTTTTTTTTTTCTTTTGTACACTACTTTATAGGCCGCCTGGTTCCCCAAAAATCGATCAAAACTTTAAAAACCACAAAAGTACCCAAAAATTCCATAAAAAGCGATATTGTCAGCTGAGAGGCGAAGCGATTCAGTCCATAATCAAAGCGAGTTTTTCCGCACCAAACGGGAAGAAGCAGCGTTTGAGCCGGGGCTGGAGGCTAGGTGCATACCATTTCTACTAATATATTTCGTACACGGAGGCAGCTATTCAGTACCTATTTCCCAAATAGATTAGTCAGTTGAAATCCTAAAATATATCAATTAATTTTGTAAATTCGCTCAACTCACGTCAGCGGTTCAGCTGCCTGATGGAGTTATGCACTAAAATTGTTTGCACCTCAGCCTCCAGTCTGGTTCAACCCTCTGCTTGGTTCCATTCCAAGCCGAAACATTCGCTTTTCGAGTATGCACCTCGACTTTGCGGCCTCGGATTATGGACTGATTCGCTTCGCTCGCAGCTGGCAATCTCGCTTTTTATGGAATTTTTGTGGTGTTTTAAGTTTTGATCGATTTTTACAAACCCAAGATATGACCCAAATTTTGACGGGATCGGACGTAAAATGAGTCGTTAGAGTGCGAACAAATGTATACTTATATATATAATTTTTTAATGACATCCCATAACGTGTTCAGGGGATCGTGATAGGTGCTCATTTACTACTCCCGACCTTGGGTCTCACCTTGTAAACAAACAAAAAACCACATTCGTGCAATTCACGTTCGTTGAGAATTAATTTGAAGGGGTACAGAAGCAGCAATGATACGGGCGTGTGGGAACCCCTCGATTCAAATCCGAAGAATAGTATTGTTTTTCACTGATACGGCACTGATACGCTACGGACATTTAGGAGGCCAGTTCCATCATTTTTTGGAAACGGAGTCTTGCTGGTTTGTGTTTGGGCACGGTGACCAGTTTATGTGTTTTCTCTTTTTCCAGTTTGAGCTGTTATTTTGTTGACCACACGCGTGAAACTGTGTATTACAGTTGTTATAACAAAAGGAAATAAAACATAATAGTAAAAAGGAACTAAGGTCACTTCTAAGGTGTTGGTTTAAACACTTTTTCCTAATACTAACACCTACTTTCTGGTGACACCTAGAAGTATCGGTCCCCCCCGTATAGTGATTCCTTTGATATAATCTTAACCTTTGGTGTCTCAAAATGATTACCGCGAGAACTTGTAAAAGAAAGTGCTCCAGAATTTTAACCCTGCATAAAGACGGTTCTACACGATGCTACGAACGCTCGCTCCAATGTTGGACCGAACGTTTGGGACAAGTAAGTTCGACAGATGGTACAGCGAATGTTCCTGCTACACGGTGAATCGAATGTTTGATCCAATATTTAAGAAAACAGTTTGGTACAAACGTTGGCCCAGTTGCGAAAATGGACGAGGATGACAGTCTATAATAATATATTATGTTTTAATTGTACACATTTAACGAGTTAAAAATCCCCACATCATATTTAGGCAGGCCTAAATAAAATTTGTTTTTAAAATAGTACACTTTTAAAATTATATTTTTTAAAGGTATAGTATCTAATTACCGGTAATCTGTTTCTGATTTTTCACGGGAACTTACTAGTATCAAGTATGAAATATAAATTGTAGCCTACTTAGGCTACCTGTGAATATTTAAATTAATAATATTACTGATTAAAATTAAACACAGAGATAAACATAAACAAGACGGGTCTTTGGTGTAAATAGAGAGTAAATAGTGCTTCATATGAACGAGTCGTGTAGCCGTTGAATCGAACCAACGAACATTTTCCTTCAAACGTTGGAGGCATCCCTTTGACTCGGTGCAAAAATACCGACATCGACCCGAACATGGTCAAATGCGAATGTTCGACGCTCGCCATTGGACGCTCGTAGGTTTGAACAACGGCCACACGATGTGACGAACCATCAAACGTCCAACGTTGGAAGGTGTTCGTAGCATCGTGTAGAACCGGCTTAAGATGTATTATTAAATACTTGTAAAGTCCTCAATAAATATGTTTTAACATTTCCTGAGCAGTTAGCGAAACTATCTAAAGTGGTTTTCACATTTAAACTATTACAAATTTATAATTATTGTGGGCAATCTAGGCTAGTGTGTAGTCAATTCTATCTATCGGAATTATTTTGAACTAAGTAACACAGTCTACTTTATTAGGGAACTAGTAACCCCCGTGAAAAATCACCGGCGGATTAATTAGATACACGATACACAATTATTTAAAAAAAATACTATTTAAAAACAACAGACTTTATCTAGGCCTACCGATGCTGACGGGGATTTTTAACTCGGTCAATAAAGATTATATACTTACAACTGTAGGCCTATTTATTAAAACAAATTATTTATATTCTTTATTACCATAAATATCTAAATATAGACAAAAATATTGTCTTTTAATTACTTTATAACTTTATATTGATAGATCAAATGATTTAGAAATTATTAATTGACCGAGGGAAGCGAGTAGTAGTTTTATCTTTCTTTTAATATATAACAACGTAGACTATGTAAATAAAAATATTTAACAAATAAGCCTACAGTTTTATAATCCTTATTATTGTACACATTTGCCGAGTTAAGAATCCCCGTCAGCATAGTTATGTAGGCCTAAATAAGCATTCCTTTAATGTTGTTCTTTAATAGTTTATTTTTTTAATGTAGTATATCTGATGTGTATCTAATTAATCAGGCTGTGATTTTTCACGGGAGCTTACTAGTTCGCTAATAAAGTACAGTAGTCAAGGTCTCTAGATAGAGACCTTGACAGTAGTAGACTGTTACACTTAGTTCAAAATAATTCCAATAGATAGGGCAGACTGCGCTCTAGGCTTGATTGCCACCGTTAACTCTAATTTTCAAATTTTAATAAATAGAAAATCACTACTAAAAATACAAAACTGCAGTTGGTCCAATTGTTTGTACTGCTATTTTGATACAATTTTAGCATTAGATCTTTTTTAGCACTATTGAAGCGTTTTATCAGTCACCATTTTGATATGGTTAAGAGCCACATTGGAATTTTTAATGCATTTCAGAGCAATGGATTTTCTCTTATTTAGTGAAACTGTTAACATTAAAAAAAAATATGATTTTAGGCTAATTTTGGTTGTTGTAGACAATTACCAAGAAATTATGTTTTTTTTTCGATAACTCGGTCATCCTTTGACCTACAGAAACAACAAAAAAGCATTTTGTCTGTCGTTAAAAAATATATATTTTGTCTCTTGTACATTTTTTGTAAAGTTAACGGTTTTCAAGATATTGCAGGTTAAAAATTTGTAACTGCTGCCATTCTGAAAATTATAAAAATAAATTCTTTGTGTTTAGTGCACTAGTAAATCACAACATAAAAAATGCTTATACCAAATTTGAACTCGATTCATCTATTTCTGGAGATACAGAGTTTTTTGTAAAAAAATGGCCGATTTTGCGACTAAATTGAGCCGAATTCGAAAAAACGTTACTGAATATTTTTTATTTATTTCAATGAATACAATCCGATCCTCGCCCTTCGGGGAATGTTTATTTATGATCACTTGAACTACCCTTTGTGAAGGTGAATTTTAAAAATCGGCACTGTGTGAAATTTGTGTATGGGCCCACCATAATCCCCCCTATTCCACCCATGCCGATTAAGTGGACCAACGATAAACCTAAGCCTTCCCAAACGAATAAACTATCAATGGAAGAAAACGAATCAAATGCATATATGTTACAGGAAAAGTAGATTCTCCGGTAAGAGTTGACTCTGCCTAGTTAAAGTCGACTTTTACTGGTTTTTTCAGTAAAAGTTGATAAAAAGCGAAAAGTGATGAATTTTGATTAGGCCCTAACATTTACTAGTGAGAGTTGACTATACCTAGGGAAAGTATACTCTTACTGCCTTGAGTTAGTAAAAGTTGACTTTTTGCAAGGTAACGGTCTACTATTTGTTAAAAAAGCAAACCTTTATAATACAAAGAGAGATAAAAATGTGTATAATTTATTACAGCAAGGTAAAGATTTGTGACACTTTGAGTTGCAGAGCACAACTTTCTTCTTACACATGCACTTCTTGGATTTGTATTTAGTGTTGCAAGAGCATTTTAAAAATCATTGTCCACTTCCAAGTGATTCCAGCTGTTGTTTAACCTAATCTAACCTGAATCCTTGGTCACTATTGCACTGCAACAGATAGACGAGTAATGGCGACTGCCTGGCGGGGATAATCAAAACAAAGATATCACCGCGCAGTTACGTGTGGAGAGCAACACCTCTGAATCAATTTTTACTAAACCACAGCAGGCACAGTTAACTCTTTCTAGGAAAAGGTGACCTGTTAATTAGCGAATTTCCATAGGAAAAATGAGCTATTGCAGTGGCCCTTATGGTAAGACCCAAGGTCGGGAGTAGTAAATGAGCACCGATCATGGTCCCCAGAACACGTTTTGGTGTGTCATTAAAAATCATATATATATATATATATATATATATATATATATATATTACAACGGATCTCTGGTTCGAGAATTAAGTTGTAGAATAATTTGTTTTGGCCAAAACTGCAACGCGTCGAGCCCCACGTTGGCAGCGCCAATTCTACAACGAATAACTGTTTTTGAAATTGTTCGTTTTAGAATATTTCGGGTCCCACGTTTCGGGACGCCAATTCTACAACGAATCTTCTTTTTATGAAATTGTTTGAGAATTAAGTTGTAGAATAATTTGTTTTGGCCACAACTGCAACGCGTTATTTTTCACGCTGGCAGCGCCAATTCTACAATGAATCCCCTTTTTAGAAAATTCTTCGTTGGAGAATAAGTTATTTCCACCTACTGGAAGTCTTATAGGCAATCTCACTTTGTTTGGCCTAGGTGAAATAACTATGTGTCGAATATTCAGTTCACTGACTATTCTGACAAAAAACTTTACTTTATACTTCCAGTAATTTATTTTTAATTTTAGCTCAGTAAGAACACAAGTTAATAATTTTACTTTTTGTAAACCTCTGAAGAGTGAGTACACTGGAACTAACCTTGTAAATTGCTTATTTGTGCTTGCAATTATTTTATGAAATTTCACTTTATCAATTCTTAATCTAAAATTCATAAACTATTGGGATATGTGAATACTAGGTATTTTTGTAAATAATAACCTTTATAAAACAAAATAAAATTTTAATAATTTCTTTTTTCTAATTTTAAACATAAAACAAAATTCTTGTATTTAATATTTTTCAAATAAAACCAAATAATAACTTTCTTCTCAAATAAAATAATAACTTTTTAAAACTATAAGGCAGAACTAATCTCTTAATTTATTATAATTTATTTTAATATTTTATTACTCAATTGCATTTAATTTATACTTTAATGAAAATTTGAATTTACGATTTAATGAATTTACTTCTTTAATTAATTACAAATTTCTTAATCTAACATCCTACGTAACCCAGTATTTAAAATAAATTTATTTGAATTTACTTCAGGCAATTTAATGGGAACTAACGTAGTTTACGCTTCTACCGACCTTTTCACACTTGTCCAGGCGTCGCGACGTTGTGGTGGATCCGCGAACGCTGTCCAGTGATGACGAGCTACAGATGTTCTGCGTGCTGATAGAGTTGTCTTGTGGGTGAAGGTGGAGTCCTGTAGGGTTGTCTGGATGTATGATGGATGACTTCTTAAAGATGGATGTGGTGATGCCGTGTCTGCAATCCCGGTTCGTCTATTCCCTCGTAGCTACAGTTGCATGTCCTGGTGGCTGCCTGGTGATGTCCTGGAGTCCTGTCTGGAAGCTATACGAATCACTCCATGTATCAGCTGTCCTGTAGGCTATATTTTTCTTCCAGAAAATCCCAGGTTAGGCCAACTTGTATAGACTAAGTTGCCACTGAAGTTCTTGTAGAGTTAATGCAGTGTCTATTGCTGCATCCCAGATGATAACCGCAATGACGTATCTCCTTACTTGTTATAAAATTTTAAGTTTAACGAAGAAAATACTCAGCTTCTAGCACGCTAAAGTATTTTATAAAAAACAAGTATCTGCTCTCGATGCGTTAACTTACATCGCAGAAATAATAATCCTCGATGCGTGATGTTACATCGAAAAAGTAATAAGGCTCCCGAGTTTTCCCGAGCAATCGTTTATATAAGGTTTTTCGGCACTATTTCATTGCCAACCTAAGCTTTCTACCACTGTATTTCAAAAATGCTTTAAAATCCATTTTTTCGCCAATTTCAAACTTCTAGTCTACGTAACTTTTCATCCTGAATTTTATTATAATTTTTTCATAATTTTGTAACATGATTTAGCCTTTGTTTTAATTAAGTTTCTATTGTTTCTTTGAGTACGCCCCTTTTCGTAAACTGGTCACCCTGTTCTCCTTCCATCAGTCTCGTCTTTGGACCTCCCCTCTACTGTCTTGCGTTCTTATCTGGCTTCCCTCAGTTTTGTGCTATGGAAATCCTTTTTCCATGTAACTCTTCCAGGGTTTATCCGATTTTCCTGAAACTGACATCATTTTCCTCAGCTCGTTGTTACCTTTCCACACGAACTCGAGTGACGTTCGTACGACTCCTGGTTCGCGTACACGACCCGCGCGCGTTTTTCCGCGGCGATTTTTCCCGGAAAAGTCTTAATTTTACACTTCTTTTGGTTTTTCTTTTTCCACTTTTCTTGTCCGTTGGCTTTCATTCACTAGCCGGATTTTCATCTCATTTCTGCTTCTGGTTGTCTTGCTGTGAGGTTAGGGACTTCAACGATTTTTCACAAATTAGGGTTTTACTTTACTCCCGAAACATATTTCAAATACTGGATTATTTTTACATAACTACTTCATTTGCATACTATTTACTATTCTGAATTGTTAAAAGTTTGAGTTTAAATTTTTAATTAGCTGTAAAGGTGCAAAATCTATCACCTTTTTCCTTTTATAATTTCCTAGTTTTTCTTTTACATTATAATTTACATCTATCAATACTAAAACTTGTTTTAGTTAGAATTTAAAAAACTTTATTTTTAACCTACTTTTTTATCCTTTAAACTTTATGAATTACCATTAACTTTTTTATATGACAAAATTTCGCTAAAACTTATTTCACCTTTATTTTAGGCCTTTTTAAGAAAAGCCTAAAAAACCTTTTCTTTTTTAAATTAGAGGAATTTTGAAAATTTTCTCATTCTTTGAAAGCTCGTATCTTACGTAACTTTATGATTTTTTAATATCTAACCTTGCAGTAAATACACCCGCCGTTAGCGTAATGCATTTCCCGAAGATTTTTATTTTTTGTTCAAATCTTGGATTTTGGCTTCCCGTAGGAATCTTTTAAGTAATTTTTATAAGTTCCCAATCCTTTTCAGACAGGCAGGGTCCAAGAGTTTAATTCTACCCGATAACAGACCGCCCGCGTATACATGCTGATCTCGTGACCTACATTTGGCTTTAACTCCCGGCAAGTCCATATTATTCAAATTTACAAAATTAATTGCAAATTTAAACTCAAGACCTACAACGAGTTTTGTCCGTTGTAAGCTACCCCTCTTAAGATATCTGGTTTGATCGGCTCCGCCAAAAACCCAAGATATTGAAACCTTTTAAATATAATATCATTCCTTTTTCATTTTCCTTATATCTTATTACATTCTTATATCTAGTTCTGCCTTCCTAATCTAACAATTTACATATCACATATTCATAATATTTTTATACATTTCATACTACACTTTTCATTGTTCTTCTTATTCTCCATAATCTGAAATTACATTTACATAATATACCATGGTATACATTTCCTTTTGAAATGCTCACTGGATGAGTTCACTTCCACTGAAAACACATGTTTATACTGTACACTACTTATATAAATACAGGGACACATTTTAATTTGCCTGATAACAAACTAACAATATTTTACTGGGTTACGTTTTTATACTACTGTTATTTCCCCGCATTCATACTTCCCGAATTTTTATAATCCGCGTTTTATACGTTTTACATTATTTTACCCTTTATGGTTTGACAATTTTTTATTTATTTGCCTAAGTGGCTTCAACTATAATAATTGAGAGTTTTTTTTTTTTTTTTTCTTTTTCTCTTTAAATGTACTAAATAGTTTTCCTTTGCTTTTCCCTAGTATCCTCCTTTATATTTTCCATTTCAGTTTCCTTTCCTTAATTGATTCCTAGGTTTTAGCTTACTTTCTTCCTTCCAGAATCTTAACTACTTAGACTCTCCTAACTAATTTTACGCATAATTACCTTTTTCCCAAGTAATATGCAACCCCTATATACCCCTTACTCGTATATTAGGACATTCCAGGCTCCTGACTTGTTTGTAGATTGCATTCAAACGTTTTATTCCTGGATCTGTATGCACAATTTACTTTAAAACAACAAGCAATGCCTTTGCATGTAATCGAAAAGTGCTTAGGCCTTACCCTGTATCTATCAATGAGTCGAGTTATTTATTTAGGCCTACTTCATTCATTCCAGCGTACCGTTCTCTCTCCCCACTGCCTGACCTTGATCTTGTTTCCGCTCAGCTGTTTTCCAACATCCCCTCCTGGCTAATTTGTTCTCTGCCCTTTACCAACTCATTGCACCGCTTGTGTTTACATTCAATCAAAATATTTACATTTGGGATTCCCCAGTCTAGCTAATCACTTTATGCATTAGGCCTACCTTTTCTTCAATACAATAATATTTACAGTGTTAATTTATTTTTGGATGACAACTTTACTTATTGAATATTGGTTCGGGTATTTCGCTCTTTGACAAATATCGCACTTTCTAATCTCTTCCATAATTCTATTGTTCATATATTTAAAATGCCACCTATTTTTAATCATATTATATATCTTATTTCTTCCTGCGTGACCGTACGTTTCGTGCACGTGTTTTATGAATTCTTTTACCGTGTTCTCTGGTACTACAATTTTCAATATTCCATTTACAAATTTACATAATACATTATTTTCAATTCTATAATCTACTTTATTTACAATATCCTGTATTATTTCTAAGCATTCAGGGTTTGCCATCTGTCTGTTTCTCCAATCCTGCAATAATTGTGTAAAACCTGGATTCATCCTTATTTGTTGGATTCGCACTCTCCGTTGGTCTTCCTGTCCTACGCTGTTTTCGTTATTTATGGGAATTGGGTAATTACGATTCACAAAGGTGTCTGTTGCATTTACCTTCAGCTCATGAACGCAATTCTTACACAGTCCCGGCAATTCAGAAAAAACTGTATGATATTTTTCTATTAATTTCTGCAGTAGGCCTTCTTGTTGTTCCGTTAGTATAGTACCATGACTATACTCCTTTGTCAAAGTTATCTTATTGCATTTCTTCATTGAAACCGCTACATGCCCTTTTGCTCGGGTTACCGTCTCCCCTCCTTGTCTAAGACCACACAGCTGATCTTCAATTAGGCCTACTTTCTCTTTAAACCTAATGTGTTTCCTACTTAATTTTGTCTTATTTACATCAGAAGTAGCAGTGTTTTTAAATCTAACTTTCGATATTTTTCCACGCATATTAAACGGTAGATTTTGGTTACGTGTTTCTGCTCCTCCTACAGATATTAATTCTTTACAAGTTGGTTTATTGTTTTTATATTTTTTATTATTTTTATTATTCATCGAGTGGTCGGAAAAATTGCAGTGTAGTGTAGTGCTCGACTTCGCCTTATTTGGATTACAACGTTTACTAGAATATTCACAGTTATGGATACATTGGTTGCGCCGCGACGCTTTGTTGGTAATTGGGATCTTTTCACCATTATACCTAACATTAATTGGAACATTAACCCTTTTTAATGCCCTATCACGCGGAATCTCGTCCTTGGCTTCTTTTGATAGCATCTTCGGTACGATATTTTGTTTGGCTTTCTGCCCCTTCCTTCGTTGAACTGACACCTCCCTCGATATCATCTTATTCAACCTCTCTTCGTTTTGTATCCTAACCTTATTGTTTTTCCTAGCTGTTGTCTCCGGCTTCCTGTCTTGACTGCTGCCGCACTTCCCTTCCATTACATCATTAATGCCTGTCTCACCTACTTCCGGTCCATTAACAATTTCAGCTTTGTTTACTAACTCGTTCATACTATTTTGATTAATATTTACTTTATTTGTTTTGAGTGTAGTATTCGTTGCCTCGATTTCGTCGGATTTAATTACCTCCGATTTAATTAAATTGCTCTTTTTATTGGTTTTATAGTATCGGGAATTAATATTAAAACATTTTCCTTTTAACCGTGTTATTGCAACTTTTTTTATCAATAAACGGGATTTTAACATTTTCCTGACCTATTTTGAACATTGCAAATTTTTCTTGCATGTTTATTTTTGCCTG
>JAGFPH010000585.1:59540-94227 GCA_018207615.1 Philaenus spumarius
TGTTTTTTCATCGGCCCTGTCATTCCGAAAAAATCTATCCTTTGTCAGAACCTCATTTCTTAGTTTTTCGGCTGTTGGTTAGGATTTGAGTTGGAAGGACGTGGTTTATTGGAGTTTGGGTGATTAGAGTTACTTGGGTTTTGAGCATAGGATCTGTGGATTGGTGGGTTATTCCGAGGTGTGAAATTTTGCCTGTTTTCCGTTTCCTGAGCGTCCTGGGGTCTACTTCGCCGATTTTCCTCTATCATGTCTACATTATTTAAGAAATCTATCGCGTCTTGAATGGTTTCGCTAGGTTTACCTATGCTGGCTAATCTTATTTGCTCGCTGAAATGTTGCATCACCGTGAATACAAGGAAACCTTCAGGTAGGGGGGGTTCTAAATCTCGCGCTTTGTTTACTACCATACAGAAATATTCGGTTCTGCTAGCGTTTCCCCTTTCTACATACCTATTATTTTCTATATAATTCCTGACCGCTTTTTGTTTTTGGAGCGACCAGTAATTACTCAAAAAAGCCTCCCTAAACTCGGCATACTTCATCTCTTCGCGATCTGTTATATTAAACCATTCGAGTGCGTATCCCTTTAGATGGCGTCTTATGAATTTTATTTTCTCCCTATCTTCTAAATAAGGATTCAACTCGTCCATTAACCCTTCTATTTCTCTTAAAAATTGTTTCGGCCTCTCTTTACTATTTCCCCAAAATTCAATTTTATTTATCTCGCTGTCAAACCGCGGCATTACAATTCCTACATTCCTACTCCCACTTCCCTGGCTTATCACGTTTCCTATCTTCTTTTCAACGCTCTGTACCCGACTTTCCATTGTTCTGAACCCTTTGTCTACGTTGTCTTTTATGGTGGTTGTGGTTTCCTCCAGAAAATGGATAGCGCCTTCAATTTCCCTAATCTTCTCTTCTCCCTTGGTGTGTTGTTCCTTACACCTCACGCTTTCTTCCTCCAGGCTTCGTTCCAGGTCTCCCAGCTTTCCAGAAATAACTTTGTATAATTCTTTTTGCTCCTTCTCTCGCTGTAGCCTATCTACTGCCTTTTCTTCCCGGATTTTTTCATCCTTGAGCCGTCTTCTTTCCTCTTTCCTTTCCCGTTCTTCCTGCTCCCTCTGCTGCCTGGCCTCCAACTCTTCTTGCTTTTCTTTCCGCCTGGCCTCCTCCCGTTTCGCCCTGGCCTCCTGTTCTTCTCGTTTTTCCTTCCGCCTGGCCTCCTCTATTTCCTTTTCCTTCTTCGCCCTTGCCTCCAGTTCTTCTTTATCTTTCTTCGCCCTTTCTTCTTTATCCTTTTTGTATTGTTCGAAGAACTCTTTCATAGCCTTATCCGCCATATTAACTTTTTGCTTGTTTAAAATTTGTTTTAATTATATTTAATTGTTTAAATTTTTTAAATTCTTTAATTTTGTTTTTATCTGTCGCGTCGGAAAACTCCCAATTATTTTTAATTAATTTTACACCTATTTTTTAGGCCTATGCCCCCCAAGCTTCCGATTTTACCGCGACAAATTCAATATACTGGTTAATTATTATTATTTGTTTAATTTTCACTCCCCCTCTGAACCTTAATACGACACGAAACCGGGAAATATTTCAGACACGGGAAATAGCAGTAGTATGGCTTAATATTAAACACAATTCTAAAGCTAACATACACAGTTTTAAGCACAAATAATTTTACGTTAGTTCTTTGACCTATTTTTACTTTTGGTTAACTTTTTAACCACAAGTGAAATCGGCCAACACCGAAGGGCGCCAATTCTACAACGGATCTCTGGTTCGAGAATTAAGTTGTAGAATAATTTGTTTTGGCCAAAACTGCAACGCGTCGAGCCCCACGTTGGCAGCGCCAATTCTACAACGAATAACTGTTTTTGAAATTGTTCGTTTTAGAATATTTCGGGTCCCACGTTTCGGGACGCCAATTCTACAACGAATCTTCTTTTTATGAAATTGTTTGAGAATTAAGTTGTAGAATAATTTGTTTTGGCCACAACTGCAACGCGTTATTTTTCACGCTGGCAGCGCCAATTCTACAATGAATCCCCTTTTTAGAAAATTCTTCGTTGGAGAATAAGTTATTTCCACCTACTGGAAGTCTTATAGGCAATCTCACTTTGTTTGGCCTAGGTGAAATAACTATGTGTCGAATATTCAGTTCACTGACTATTCTGACAAAAAACTTTACTTTATACTTCCAGTAATTTATTTTTAATTTTAGCTCAGTAAGAACACAAGTTAATAATTTTACTTTTTGTAAACCTCTGAAGAGTGAGTACACTGGAACTAACCTTGTAAATTGCTTATTTGTGCTTGCAATTATTTTATGAAATTTCACTTTATCAATTCTTAATCTAAAATTCATAAACTATTGGGATATGTGAATACTAGGTATTTTTGTAAATAATAACCTTTATAAAACAAAATAAAATTTTAATAATTTCTTTTTTCTAATTTTAAACATAAAACAAAATTCTTGTATTTAATATTTTTCAAATAAAACCAAATAATAACTTTCTTCTCAAATAAAATAATAACTTTTTAAAACTATAATGCAGAACTAATCTCTTAATTTATTATAATTTATTTTAATATTTTATTACTCAATTGCATTTAATTTATACTTTAATGAAAATTTGAATTTACGATTTAATGAATTTACTTCTTTAATTAATTACAAATTTCTTAATCTAACATCCTACGTAACCCAGTATTTAAAATAAATTTATTTGAATTTACTTCAGGCAATTTAATGGGAACTAACGTAGTTTACGCTTCTACCGACCTTTTCACACTTGTCCAGGCGTCGCGACGTTGTGGTGGATCCGCGAACGCTGTCCAGTGATGACGAGCTACAGATGTTCTGCGTGCTGATAGAGTTGTCTTGTGGGTGAAGGTGGAGTCCTGTAGGGTTGTCTGGATGTATGATGGATGACTTCTTAAAGATGGATGTGGTGATGCCGTGTCTGCAATCCCGGTTCGTCTATTCCCTCGTAGCTACAGTTGCATGTCCTGGTGGCTGCCTGGTGATGTCCTGGAGTCCTGTCTGGAAGCTATACGAATCACTCCATGTATCAGCTGTCCTGTAGGCTATATTTTTCTTCCAGAAAATCCCAGGTTAGGCCAACTTGTATAGACTAAGTTGCCACTGAAGTTCTTGTAGAGTTAATGCAGTGTCTATTGCTGCATCCCAGATGATAACCGCAATGACGTATCTCCTTACTTGTTATAAAATTTTAAGTTTAACGAAGAAAATACTCAGCTTCTAGCACGCTAAAGTATTTTATAAAAAACAAGTATCTGCTCTCGATGCGTTAACTTACATCGCAGAAATAATAATCCTCGATGCGTGATGTTACATCGAAAAAGTAATAAGGCTCCCGAGTTTTCCCGAGCAATCGTTTATATAAGGTTTTTCGGCACTATTTCATTGCCAACCTAAGCTTTCTACCACTGTATTTCAAAAATGCTTTAAAATCCATTTTTCCGCCAATTTCAAACTTCTAGTCTACGTAACTTTTCATCCTGAATTTTATTATAATTTTTTCATAATTTTGTAACATGATTCAGCCTTTGTTTTAATTAAGTTTCTATTGTTTCTTTGAGTACGCCCCTTTTCGTAAACTGGTCACCCTGTTCTCCTTCCATCAGTCTCGTCTTTGGACCTCCCCTCTACTGTCTTGCGTTCTTATCTGGCTTCCCTCAGTTTTGTGCTATGGAAATCCTTTTTCCATGTAACTCTTCCAGGGTTTATCCGATTTTCCTGAAACTGACATCATTTTCCTCAGCTCGTTGTTACCTTTCCACACGAACTCGAGTGACGTTCGTACGACTCCTGGTTCGCGTACACGACCCGCGCGCGTTTTTCCGCGGCGATTTTTCCCGGAAAAGTCTTAATTTTACACTTCTTTCGGTTTTTCTTTTTCCACTTTTCTTGTCCGTTGGTTTTCATTTACTAGCCGGATTTTCATCTCATTTCTGCTTCTGGTTGTCTTGCTGTGAGGTTAGGGACTTCAACGATTTTTCACAAATTAGGGTTTTACTTTACTCCCGAAACATATTTCAAATACTGGATTATTTTTACATAACTACTTCATTTGCATACTATTTACTATTCTGAATTGTTAAAAGTTTGAGTTTAAATTTTTAATTAGCTGTAAAGGTGCAAAATCTATCACCTTTTTCCTTTTATAATTTCCTAGTTTTTCTTTTACATTATAATTTACATCTATCAATACTAAAACTTGTTTTAGTTAGAATTTAAAAAACTTTATTTTTAACCTACTTTTTTATCCTTTAAACTTTATGAATTACCATTAACTTTTTTATATGACAAAATTTCGCTAAAACTTATTTCACCTTTATTTTAGGCCTTTTTAAGAAAAGCCTAAAAAACCTTTTCTTTTTTAAATTAGAGGAATTTTGAAAATTTTCTCATTCTTTGAAAGCTCGTATCTTACGTAACTTTATGATTTTTTAATATCTAACCTTGCAGTAAATACACCCGCCGTTAGCGTAATGCATTTCCCGAAGATTTTTATTTTTCGTTCAAATCTTGGATTTTGGCTTCCCGTAGGAATCTTTTAAGTAATTTTTATAAGTTCCCAATCCTTTTCAGACAGGCAGGGTCCAAGAGTTTAATTCTACCCGATAACAGACCGCCCGCGTATACATGCTGATCTCGTGACCTACATTTGGCTTTAACTCCCGGCAAGTCCATATTATTCAAATTTACAAAATTAATTGCAAATTTAAACTCAAGACCTACAACGAGTTTTGTCCGTTGTAATATATATATATGTACATATGTGTTCGCACTCTAGTGGCCGCATTTTAAGTCCAATTTGGTTCAAATTTGGTACATATGTTGGTTGTCTAGGTCGCTCGGACGAGTTTGTAAGCCAAAAAACTCCAACAATAGGAAGCACGTTTTTTGACCGGAAGTACCGGTAACTATTTTTTTAGATTTTTCCTACGAGAATGAAATTGTTTTTGCATTTTTTCTACAAATATAAATGTAGGATGTTATTCTGCACATTTTGCTTTTTAACGCTTGGTTCCCCCAAAATCGATCAAAACGTAAAATACTATAGAAGTACTCGGTTCAAAGCCATGTGGTGGATTCTACCATGGGGTTGGCGTGCAAAGCACGCAATGCATTGTGTATTGAAGATAATCAAAATGAGCGGAATGGCGTGCGGAGCATTTTGCAGCTAATCAGAATCGTCGTGAATAGGCCTATTTCCCAAATTGTTGGTTGGAACCCTAAAACATAGGCCTATAAACTTAATTTTGGAAATTTGCTCAACTCACGTCAGCGGTTCAGCTGCGTGGTCGAATTATTTACAATAAATTATTACTGATACTTTTAGTAATAGTTTACTATTCCTAGGCAGAGTCAACTCTCCCTAACAACCTACTTCTCCTGTAAGATATACTTCTCGAGACAGCGTTTGAATTTCAATAGGTAATTGTATAACTACTGATGACCGTATAAATGTTTCAGACCGGCATGGACACTGAAGAGTTCCGAGTCCGGGGCAAGGAGATGGTGGACTATTTGTGCAACTATATGGACACCATGGGCTCGCGGAGAGTCACGCCCAACCTTGAGCCTGGATATCTGAAGCCGTTGCTACCTTCGGAAGCTCCTCAGTACCCGGAGAGTTTCGATGAAATCATGAACGACTTTGATAACAAGATCATGCCTGGAGTAAGTGTGCATTTATGTTAAAGTTATGAGTTATTGCAGTGACCCTTATGGTGAGACTTATAGTCTGTATACTTCAGCTTGGCCGATTAACCCGGGACTACCTGATAATTTGTATAAGGTTGGGAGTAGTAAATGAGCATCGATCATGGTGCCCAGAACACTTTTGGGGTGTCTTTAAAAATTATATAGGCCTATATACATAGTTCGCACTCTAGCGGCAGCATTTTAAGTCCGATTTGGTCCAAATTTGGTACACAAGTTGGTTGTCTCTGTCGCTCTGACGAGTTCGTTAGCAAAAAAATCAACCAGAAACACGTTTTTTGACAGAAAGTAACTATTTTTTAGATTCTTCCTACGAGAATAAAACTTATTTAGAGTTTAACCTAAAAAAAATAAATGTAGCATATTATTCTGCACATTTTGTTTTTTTACACGACCTTATAGCTTGCTTGGTTTCAACAAAATCGATCGAAACGTAAAATACCATAAAAGTACCCGGTTCAAATCCACATTAAGTAATTTTTCCGCTTTGTAAGCTGCGAGCGAAGCAAAGCAGTCCATAACCCGAGGCCGAGTTTTTCTGCTGCGAGTGGAACGAAGGAGTGCGTGAGTCGAAACTGGAGGCTTGGGTGCAAACAAAAATATACACATAGGCAGCTATTCAGTGCCTTCATGAGTAGGTCGATTTCCCAAATAGTTAGTTTAAACCCTAAAACATATAAAATTAATTTTGTAAATTCGCTCAACTCACGTCAGCGGTTCAGCTGCGTGGTCGCATTATTTGTTAAGGGAAATAATTTTTAAAAATGAAGTCAAGTACCGTGCACTATCAGTTAATTGACTGGGTACAATATTTGCTTTTGTCTTGTTCCCAGTTAAGGATTGTCCGAGGATAGTTTTATTCCTGTTAAAAATCTCCAATCCGTGCGCTATGTTGAAATGTTGCCAAACAAGTAAACAAAATATGTTTTTTTTATGAATTTAAAAGTAGAAACTAAGTGATTAGAGCTTGGAAAATACTTTTTACGGTAAATATGTCTGTTTAAATATGTCAATTTTATTTATATTTATTCAAACATTTATTTTAACAATAATATTTTTGTGAAATAATGGTAGGCTACATATATTTTAAAAATTTACCATTTCTCAACACAAAATAAAACAAAAACAAGATTACTACACTATTTACATAAACAAAATTTACACAAAAAAAGCTTTACAAAACTGCAAAATAATAACGTATAATAAATATAAAAACCAATTGAAAAAGCGTGAACAAAAGTTACAAGTCGCAAGAAAAAGACAATAGACGATGCTACTTGTATATTATTTTCTCGACCATTACCGGCAAACAGCTGATTGAGCTGATCAACTTCAGAGATATATTTATAAAATATATTCCACAGCCAATATAATCTGTCACTGGTTTCTTAACTGTTTTAACAACATTGCAGTCTCATTAGACCGAAAACCACAGATTCTACACTAGTTTAGAACATCGAAGTCATATTAAAACGTGTGTTCGGCAGTGGAGCGCAACGGCAAGCTAGCGATGTCAGACTGAGTTCGCCTACGGAGCGCAAAATGTTACTACGGTACTTATAACATTAATGCCATTACTCTATATTTTTGTCATGTTAATTAATCTGCATATGATCTTCTTAGTTACACAGAATATTACTTACCTACAGGTGACCCACTGGAATCATCCGAGGTTCCATGCGTACTTCCCGTCCGGCAACTCCTATCCTTCCGTCCTGGCGGACATGCTGTCGGACATCATAGGATGCATCGGGTTTTCATGGCCTGCCAGTCCAGCCTGCACAGAGTTGGAGACCATCGTCATGGATTGGTTCGGTAAGTTACCGTTGTGTATAAAATAGGCTTTATTGCACCTCTGCCATTCTAATAGATTATGCATAATTTAACCTTAGATAAACGGTCTCACAGATTCTAACGCTAAAGGTACGATTTCGTGCGACATAAGTCGTGACTTTTACTGCAATGGGAATACATGATATGACATTTGTCTAAATGGAAGTCAATTGTCATGACAGTGAATTATTCAGAATGATTGGCGGATTAACCAAAGTATGGCTGTACGCACACTGCACCGACCGGTAGACCCAGGGCTCTTAACAAGGGCTATACCATTTTGCTCATTTACGGTGACCCAGTATCGGTCGCCTATGACGTCACGAAGACTACGCAGCGGACTCCTTGTGCGCGCTGTCGTTTACTCGTTGTTGTAACTCGACGGAAAAGCTTCAGTAAAATAAAACTTAGATATTCTTAATCTACATAAAGTAGGGATTCTAACAGTATAAAAAACTGTTATTTTAACAGGTATTTCGAATTTTAATAATTGAAAATATTTTAGAATTATCACTGATTGACATGGAAAAGTTACTAAGCGAGGAAAGTTTTTATTTTTGGGTTACAAACAAACTTCCAGCGAGAAAGTTGTAGCCAATGAATTGATCTAAACTTTTCAATTTACCGATTTGTGATAAAATGATTACATCCTTATGAAATCGTTTTTAAATGAGAGCGAGGAGGTGCCGCGCCGCCACTCCCGAAATACAGTTGTTTGATACTGGAATATTTACATCCTTATCCATTACGTTTATGTACATAATGTTATTTTAAGGTAATATAGTAAATCATTTGTCCCCAGGTAAATTTTATTTTAACATAAACTAATTATAATTAATTGAAATTTGATATTATTGAAGTGGACACAAAAACTTAAGTTGGAGGTTAACGTTTAAAAAATAATATCATTATTACGTATATTTTAAAAAAATTAATTAAAGATCAATGTTGGAAAAAGAAAATCGTAATTACGTAAAAAAACGTTTAATATTTAATTAAAAGAATTACTTTATAATTTATAAATGGCTATTTTTAACTTGCGATTTCCGATTAATGAACAAATTAAATAAAAGAAAGCATATTTCTTTATTATAAAGAAATTCTTTTAATTAAATATTAAACTTATTTTTTTATGTAATTACGATTTTCTTTTTCCAACGTTGATCTCTAATTTAATTTCTTTAAATGTACGTAATAATGATATTATTTTTTAAACGTTAACCTCCAACTTAACTTTTTGTACCCAATTCAATAATATCAAATTTTAATTAATTATAAATTACAATTAGTTTATGTTAAAATAAAATGCTTACTTTTTTCAAGCTGGCGTAATTACCTGGGGACAAGTGATTTACAATATTACCTTAAAATAACAATATGTAGGCCTACATAAACATAATGGATAAGGATGTAAATATTCCAGTATCAAACAACAGTACACCGGGAGTGGCGACGCGTCACCGCCTATCGCTCATTTAAAAACGATTTCATAATGATGTAATCATTTTGTCCCAAATCAGTGAGTTGGAAAGTTTAGATCAATTCATTGGCTACAACTTTCCCGCTGGAAGTTTGTTTGTAACCCCAAATACAAAATTTCCTCGCTTAGTAACTTTTCCATGTCAGTCAGTGATAATTCTCAAATATTTTCAATTATTAAAATTCGAAATACCTGTTAAAATAAAAGTTTTTTATACTGTTAGAATCCGTACTTTATGTAGATTAAGAATATCTAAGTTTTATTTTACTGAAGCTTTTCTGTCGAGTTACAACAGCGAGTAAACGACAACTCGCACAAGGAGTCCGCTGCTGTAGTCTTCGCAGTTATCATCGCAATGACGTCAGAGTGGGACTGGCAGCACAGTGCCGAGATCAAAGAAACGGTATAGCCCTTGTTATAGAGCACTGGGTAGGCCGGGATTTTTATAAAAGTTAAATGCATATTTCTTTATGAAGGTGCGCGTCAACAGACGATTCGCAACTTTCGCAGTATTGAGAAAAGTTGGAGTGAAAGAACTTTTGGACAACCGCGGCGTGCCGTAACGGTTGTACCGGTCGGTGTTAGCGAGCCCCAACGGACCAACCGGGACGGAACTATTCGCCATTTGAGTTAGATTACTGTTGTGACAAGATGGATGTAGGTGTACTTATTTCTTTAGTATAAAATTATCCAGAGCTATATAATATGAGGCATCCGGACTATTTCAATAACTCACCGCACACCATGTTTGAGTTAGTTTTAATTTAATAACTTTCGTGTAAATATATTATGGTACTAAAATGGACGTACTTTTCTTTTTTTCTTGCTTTCCTCTTCCTCCAAAAGAAGTGCACATACTATAGCTAGCTCTGCATCAACTCCCATCGCACTTTGTTACAATACCTTAAAGTGTTACAAGTGTTCATTTAAAAAAAGTATCAAACTTGACCAAAGAATAACTTTCCATTATAAAAATTGGTGGTTACCAATTTAAAAAAAAATCAAATCTCTATTTTTCATGAAATTTGGCACTTTTTCAAAATTGATTTCCATTTCATTTTAGAGCTTACAAAAATAGGGGGAGACTAAAATAAGAGACTCTGCCAAGTGAAACCTATTTAGGTATACCGGGCGAATCAGACCACCCATGCACCAAACTAGTTTCCCAGGCGCCATTTTTAACGGTTGAAGATAAAGTCAAACTTTAAATACAAAAAAATGTTGGTTTTAAGATCTTTTCAATTATGTGCGTCACGACTAACGTTACTATTTTGAGTTTTTGAGTGTTATTCTGTTTTTTTTGTTTGTTTCAAAATTGTATGTACATATTTTTAAAATTTAAAAATGTTTGTGTAAGGGAAAATTTTAAAATTTTCCAAAACGACCTCTACCACCAAAAAGCACTTTTGGGGCAATTTTTGAGATTTTAAATCATTTCTACTTAATTCTCTAGGGTCGAAATAGGAGGGTTTAAGTTAATACGAAGGCTGTAGCTAAATTTGGTGCAAATGCTATACATTGCGCACTGGTGGTGTGATTCATCCTGTATAATCAACCTAATATAACCAATCCAGTTACAATTGTTTGAGGAGCTTATCTAACTTAAATTAAACTTTAAAATTTTGGAATGCAAATATCTCGTAAACTACTGGCTCTAATGAATGAAAAAATATACAGAATTATTTTTGTAGATAATTCAACTGTTTTTATTTTTAATAATGGATACTTTTTTGATCGAACCCATATTTTCCGAGATATTTACGAAAAACCAAAAACGTCACATATTTGTCCCCCTTCTCCTCCCGGCTCACTGCCTATTGGTCAGGGACTTTTGAACTGTTCATCATTAGAGCCGCCCAAACAATACTCTTTCAAAACTTTGGGATTTCAAAATGTAAAATTTCCTAATTTGACTGGGCTATAAGGGAACAGTAAGTGGGCCATTAGCATACGCTGAAACTTGTGCTGTCAGTCCAGCATTGTCCGTCTCTACGCGCAGCCTCAAGGTAATTCACTGTACTTGAACCAATTTGATTAAAACCTACACACAAATGTACACTACGAATTTTCCCCAAGGCGAAGGAGAGCCGTAATCAAGTGCTTGGGTTAAATTGCACACCCTTAATTCATAAATCTGTTTCGTACAACTAAATTCACACGAATATTATTCGGAATAAGAAGTGGATATTACTTGTATTTTTTCGAGTTGTACTTTTGTGACATGAAATTATCAAGTTTAGTATTTGGGATTAGTGTTCTAAGTTGATTAACATTGTATTTGAATGTTTCAGGTAAAGCTATCAGCCTGCCGGATATTTTTCTGTCCCACAAAAAAGGAGGCGGTGTTATCCAGGTATGCTACACAAACTTTCATAGTATCATTAAACTGATAGCGTAAATAATCAACTCATATAAAACCGAGTGCACGTCGCGTAACAAAATAATATAGCGCATGCGCAAAGGTATTGTTTGATTTATTCGAACACAATAATAATTATTATAACAGTAAGTATTTAAGTTGTATTATTGTTTCTCCAAAAGACCAACAACATTATAAAATCATAAACTGAACATACTTCATCTTCTGTCAAATATAGACAAAATTTGACAATAAACTGTAATTAGAATATAGTAAGAGTTGTAATTACTTTCAATAAGAACAAAAAGTGAAACAATAAAACCCCAAGGTATATTAAATAACTGTTTGAGGAAACAAAAAGCACAAAATAATAATACAAAGAAACAAATAAAAAAATAAACAATCTATTTACTACTAAAGTGAAAAATCGAAGAGGAAAATGCAGCCGACCCAGATCACACAAATAACTACATATTACAATTACACAGAATATAGAAAAATCAACTCAAAAACAGCTTCTAACATTTGATTACATAACATGCGCAATGCAATAAATTGCCTAACAAGGAAACAAAACACAAAATTTAAAGTATCATTCTCAACATTTAAATCTATAGATCCACTTACATCACTATCCGAGCATTCATTCATACACACTCAATATCGCTTATCCATTCCTTTTTTTATTCTCTCAAGAAATAATAAGAAGAAGTCAATGTTTTTGTCTTTAATTAAATGATTCCTCAATAATCTTATAAACCTAAATTTATTTCCACATGTTTTAACATTTTCTGGTAAACAAGGTGCTAAATATGTGTAAACTTTCATAAACACTGATTGGTTTTGTTTAGGCACATTGATATTAAATTTATTTCTTAGCATTCTACTCCTTGATGTCAAGCTACGATTTTTATTCGCACTCTTGCTAAAAAAAGTTCTCAAAACCATATATACATATAAACTCCTCAGTGGTAAAATATACAAAGATTTAAAAAGGGGTGATGTGTACTTATTTTCCTGCTTGTTTGAATGCTATAATATCTAATTAGTAATGACTTGTCTTATGCAATATCAAAAGGACTAAATAAAACTGAATGAATGAATGTAAAAGGTGGCAATGTTTTGAATAAGTTTTAAGTACTTTTCCCGTGTTCCAGGGTTCAGCCAGTGAGTGCATCCTCGTCTGCATGCTGGCAGCAAGAGCAGCTGCCTTGGAACGTTTAAAAGATGATGACGAACCTTTAGAGAAGGCTGCACGTTTCCTACCTAACCTTGTCGCTTACTGTTCCAAAGAAGCTCATTCGAGTGTTGAAAAAGCTGCCAAAATCTGCCTAGTCCAGCTGAGAATCCTGGAACCTGACGATAACAACTGCCTGCGTGGGGAAATACTGAGAAAGGTAATTGTCGAAAGTGTAGGCCTACATCTACGGAACAATCTGGACTTTCGATTAACTAATTTGTTTTGTAGATCGTGCAAAGCAGCAGTACTCGTAAAGTTTATGCACAAGATTTTATTCGTATATTTGTTGTAATCGGTAATGGGTAAATACACGGGAAACCATTTAATTACATAATAATTCGACCACGCAGCTGAACAGCTGACGTTAGTTGAACGAATTTCCACAATTAAGTTGTTATGTTTTAGGGTTTCAATAACTATTTGGGAGATTGTTCTACTCACGAAAGTGCTGAATAGCTGCAAAATATATTAGTAGAACTTGTTCGTACTTAATCCTCCAGCTTCGACTCACGCGCTCCTTCGTGCCACTCTCAGCGGAAAAAACTTGATCTTGTGGCCTCGGTTTATGGACTGCTTCACTTTGGTCGCAGCGTACAACCAAGGTCGTCGGTCTTTCATCAGAAGATGACTTAACGGTAAAATTCCCCACGTGTATTTGAACCGAGTACTTTTATGATATTTTACGTATTGATAGACTTTGGGGGAACCAAGCGAGCTATAAGGTTGTGTAAAAAATTAAATGTGCAGAATATATATTACTTTTATTTTTTTGGATAGATTCCTAAAAAAAATTCATTCTAATAGGAGAAATCTAAAAAAAACAATTACTTACGGTCAAAAATGGGCTCCCGGTTGTCGGATTTTTTGGCTAAGAACTCGTCCGAGCGACTTAAGACAACCAACGTGTGTACCCAATTTGAACCAAATCGGACTTAAAATGCGGACGTTAGAGTGTGAACACATTTAATACAATTTTTAATGACATCCCAAAACGTGTTTTGGGGGCCATGATCGGCGCTCATTTACTGCTCCCGACCTTAGGTCAGCCATAAGGGTCACTGCAATAGCTCATCTTTCCTATGGAAATTCGCTAATAAAGAACTCTATTATGTACACATTGTTTTAATAAGAAATATTTCATCATCATAAACTGCACATTTTCCTGTAAATAATATATAATGGATTATCATAAGCATTACTTTGAACGGTTTTCCTCAATCGTAATTACCTTCTTTATATTTATGTAATACTCTTAATGTACAATCTCTCGTATTACTCACGTCGTAAAGACTACCACTGTTTCAAAAACTATATGGTTTCATCCTCAGCCCACTCCAAATTAGCGACGACAGAATTAAATAGACTAGTCATGCCATAAGCCTGTACATTGTGGAAATTGAAGCTAGGTCGGCCATCTTGTGTGAGGATAGAAACGTCAAGCGGACCTAGAAAGGAGAGAAAGTTTCAGTCCGCCCTATTCATTTACACCGTGGTTTCAATAGCTGAAAATGCCCGAAAATCTTTTAAATTTAACAAACTTACAGTTTAATAGAGTGGGGCGCTAATGGTGTGTTAAGCGAGAGAAATGTAGCTGAAAAGCTACATTTTCCGAAATTATTTTTTGAAAAAATTAGCTCTTGTAGTTTCTATTATACAACAGTTAGAACACGAGCTTCGTTTCGCAGGTAATGTGGCAACATGTACGGGCGGCCGTGGCTTGAATCCGCCATATTGTGTGAGTACTTGACTCTAAAACTGGCTTCACTCTTGCGTTCGACTTGTCCAGTCTATTTAATTCTGTGGTCGATGCTCCAAACTGTCATTCACTCAATAGAGGTCGCCACAAAGGAATATAATTCGACCACACAGCCGAACCGCTCACTTGAGTTCAGCGAATTTCATAAATTAAGTTTTTATGTTTTAGGGCTTTAACCAACTATTTGGGAAATTGGTCTACTCACGAAGGTGCTGAATAGCTGCATATGTGTATGAAATATATTAGTAGAATTTGTTTGCACCGAGGCCTCTAGCCCAGGCTCACATGCTGCTTCGTTCTACTCGCTTTGCAAGTTTGCACCTCGTCCTCGAGGCCTCGGCTTATGGACTGCTGCCCTTCGCTCACAGTGTACAAACTTGGCTGTTGGGCCTCAAATCGGAACATGCCCTTGGAAAAACAACCCACATGCATTTGAACGGGGTACATTTATGGTATTTTACGTTTTGATCGATTTTGGGGGATCCAAGCGAGCTAAAAAGTCGTGTAAAAAACAAAATGCATAGAATAATATCCTACTTTTATTTTGTTAGATAAAACTCTAAAAAGTTTCATTCTCGTATAAAAAATCTCAAAAAATAGTTACTTCCAGTCAAAAACCGTGCTTCCGGTTATTGGATTTCTTGGCTAACGAGCTTGAACTTAGAAAACCCAACGTATGTACCAAATCAGACTTAAAATGCGGACGATAGAGTGCGAACACATATATACATTGACTAGATAGAGACAGTGTGGCCAAGTGAGGTCTTGTTTCCTATTGGCCGGCAGCCATGTTTATCCACTCTTATCTGTTTCTATTATATTTGTTAAATTTTTTGCATGAAAAAACAGAATACACTTTTTAAGAAGAAACACAGTTTTTATTATTTAATTTCAATATAAATATCAAACTGTAACAATTAAGTCGCTTGTTTTTCCCTTTATAAAAAAAAAAAACAAAGAGGTAATTTCTCTTATAACTACAAAGAGATAATCTTTACATTATAATAATTCTGAGCAGATGACATTATTTTTAGGAAAAACATGGCGGCCACTTTCATATGGCCACACTGTCTCTATCTAGTCACTGTATACATATACACAACATTTTTAGCGGAAATTCGCTATTAAGAATATTTAAAATACAAACCAACACAATAACATTTATATGTATGAATGTAGTTACTTTTGCCATACCGGATATGGACAAGTCTAAAGCTTCGTACACGCAGGCAGCCATCATGAGTAGACCAATTTCCGAAATATTGGTTGAAACCCCAAAACATATAAATTTAATTTTGGAAATTCGCTCAACTCATGTCAGCGGTTCAGCAGCGTTGTCGAATTATTATCGTCCCTATACTGTTCGAAGCTCTTTTTTCCACAAGAAGTTAATTTAATTATTTTCCAGGCCTTGGAGGAAGACGAAGCCCAAGGACTGATCCCTTTCTTTGTCCTCGGTGTACTGGGTTCTACTGGAAGCTGCGCGTTCGACAACCTCCTAGAGATGAGCAGCGTGCTTGCATCACGACCAGAGGTTTGGTTTCACGTTGACGCCGCTTACGCAGGCAACTCCTTCATCTGTCCAGAGTTCAGACCCTTGATGGCCGGTATAGACCATGTGCACTCCTTCAATACAAACCCAAATAAATGGTTGCTGGTCAGCTATGATTGCTCGTGTCTTTGGGTTACGGACAGGAAGAAGTTGATGGCCGGTCTGGTGGTGAGTAAATGTTATAGAACTAATTATACGTAGTTTCTGAGTAATTTAATCAGAAGGTCTACTTTAAATTCAAATTTAGGGGACTTTTTGACATCCAAAAAAATTGGCACCTTTTCAACTATAAAAAGTGGTTACCCTACACTTTAAAACACAACAGCAAAAGGAAACTTCATCCAAATGTACTTTGCCAGTGAACCGTTTTAGTTTTTCTTATTTGAGTCAGTTTTTTTATGACAGCCATCGGTTGCAGCTGGAATTTTTGCCTGTACAAAGAAGGGTAAAGTGTTTAGTCACAAATTAAACAGTGTAATCAAATCGATCATTTGAATACTAAATCGAAAATGATATAAAAATCATTTGCCGAAATAAACAGTATAAAAACAACGTGGGTCACTGATTTTCAAGGCATTTTAGACTTGAGGTTCGTCAGACCAGCCACATCTTGAATTTCAGCTCCCGTAAGTGCAATGTTAAATAAACGCATAGCAAGATAACTGGAGTGATAATGATCAGAAAATTATAAGCGAATTTCCATAGGAAAGATGAGCTATTGCTGTGACCCTTATGGTAAGACTTAGGCCTAAGGTAAGGAGTAGTAAATGAGCACCGATCATGGTCCCTAAAACATGTTTTGGGGTGTCTTTAAAAATGTTATATATATGTGTTTGCACTCTATCGCCCGCATTTTAAATCCGATTTGGTACACACATTGGCTGTCTACATCGATCGGACGAGTTTGTTACCTAAAAAATCCAACAACCGGATGCACATTTCTTGATAGGATAGGAAGTAACAACTTGGTTGAGACTTTTCGTACAAGAATTTTTTAGGGTTGTAGCTCGCTTCGTTTTCCAAAATCGACCAAAACGTAAAATACCAAAAAGTACCCGGTTCAAATCAACGTGGGGGATTTTACCGTGGAATCATCTTCTGATCCGATGCCAACGGCCGAGTTTTTACACTGCGAGCGAAGTGAAGCAGTCCGTAACCCTAGGTCGCAAGGTCAAGGTTCAAACTCGCAAAGCTCAGTTTTTTTAAATTTGTTCTTTTACTTAACTCAAAATCAAAGTGTGATTTTTCCTCATTCAATAATGCAAATATCAAAAATGTAAAACGCTCACCAAATTCAAAGTTTAATTACCTTTCAAATAAAAGTAATTTCAATAAATATGGATTATTTATGACCAACAAATATTCTTTATTGTGGGACGAATTTGTGTTCCTACTCGAGTAATTGTTCGAGCACATTGTAATAGTTTGAATATTATTTTACAGGTTGATCCTCTGTACCTAAAGCACGAACACGAAGATGACACGTTCGACTACAGACATTGGCAGATTCCCCTCAGCAGACGTTTCCGTTCTCTCAAACTGTGGTTTGTCTTCCGCAGTTACGGAATAACAGGTCTTCAAGCGTACATCCGTAACCATGTAAAACTGGCTCATAGGTTTGAAAACCACGTACTGAAAGACAAAAGATTTGAAGTACTTAATGATGTCAGGGTGAGTTGCTGGAAATTCTAGTACTAAATTGTTAAGAAGTCTAGTGCTAAGTGGTCCTATGAATGACTATTAGCAGATACCACAGTCAATAGGTTTCTTGTTGCAACTAACTGGCGTAAAATTACATTTTTATATGAGTTAGTCTTAAAAGTCTCCTCTACCTTCAAAACGTTGATTATCACTCGTTAATCCACCAATAAATTTTGTAGTAAATAAACAGTATAAAAACCACGAGGGCAACTGATCTTCAAGGTATTTAGACTTATAACTCGGCAGACCCAGCCACCATCTTGAATTTCAACTCCCATAAGAGCAATGTTAAACGCATAACAAAATTACTGGAGTAATAATGATCAGAAAATTATTACTGAATTTCCATAGGAAAGATGAGCTTATGGTGAGACCTAAGGCCGGGAGTACTAAATGAGCACCGATCATGGTTCCCAGGGCACGTTTTGGGGTCAGGAGTTTACTGGAGCCGGAACGCCGTTTTATTAATTTTTTTTTACGTTTTGTTTTAACATTGCACTGGGCTATCCACTCCCTCAATCAGACTTATTCAACACTCGGTTCAGAATTTTACGTCAGCCAATCGTTTCCCACATTGTCCTTCAGCTCGGAATCGAAATAGGACAATTTGGGAGCACCAGACACCCTTTTGCCAGCCTCGCAGCACTCATTTGATGTTCGGCGAGTGCTGTGAACGACTGCAAATAAGAGACCGATGATTCAGAATCAAAGCGGCCAACAAGTTTAGGAACCAGCGTATTTAAACTTTTATATTAACTTTTTCGGATTGAAAAAGTTTATAAATGAGATCATTGTAATCAAAATAAGACCAAACATTATAATTTGGACCATATTTAGTGATTAATACTTATCGAATGACTCATTTAATTTCAAGATTAATTAATTAAAAAATAAATATCTCAAATGAGAGCACAACACGGAATACATACAATCAATGGCTGGATCTCTCTCGCAAGAGTTATAATTGAGCAATGCAGATAATACATCCTTATTTATTAACTAACTTTAATTACCTTATAGCGATTCTGTCGAACAATCCTTATTTATTAATACTATTTTTTCAAGTTTGGACCTTGTTTTATTTTAAGCACTGCATGAACCTTCTATTTAAGTGATTAATAATAATTAAAATGTAACGGTCTTAGTTTCTTATTTACATAATTAAAATGTATTTATGTTTACCGTTTTCTACCGAAGATTTAAATTTCTGATAAAGGATATTGACTAAATAAGACACATTTTGCCACGTTTATGCTTAAAATAGTATGCGTCTCTAAAATTTGCTGTGTGCTATATATATACAAGTACAAAAATATTAACATAATAACACATGTGTACTTTTCTTATAAAAGGAAGCATATTATCTGCACCCTTAAACTCACTAAAGATACGTTAAGTAGGGGTTTTAGAAGTGAACATTTCAGGTAGTACTCTCGGACCCTCCTTCCGTCACTTCCGGTTAGTTCTGGCAGCGTTCCGGTACTGGAAAAATTACGAGTAAACCCCTTTTTGGGGTGTCATTAAAAATTGTATACATGTGTTCGCACTCTAGTGGGCGCATTTTAAGTCCGATTTGGTACACACGTTGGTTGTCCAAGTTGCTCGGATGAGTTCGTTAGACAAAAAATCCAACAAGCGAAAACACGTTTTTTGACAGGAAGTATTTATTTTTTAGATTTTTCAATGAATTTGTTGGGGGTTTTAACTAAAAAATAAATAAATGTAGGATATAACTCTGCACATTTTGTTTTTTTACACGACCTTAAAGCTCGCTCGGTTCCACCAAAATCGATCGAAAAGTAAAATACCATAATATCAGTCGTTTCAAATCCAGTTTTTGGATTTTACAGTGGTTGCATCTTCTGATCTGAGGCCGACGGCTGAGTTTGTACTCTGTGAGCGGAGCTATCAATAATCCGAGGACGCAAGGTCGAGGTGCAAACTCGCAAAGCGAGAGGAATGAAGCAGCATGTGAGGCTTAGGTGCAAACAAAATCTACCGGTACTAATATATTTCATACACGGAGACAGCTATTCAGCACCTTCATGAGTAAAGTAAATTCCCAAATAGTTGTTTGAAACCCTAAAACATACCGTATAAACTTAATTTTGGAAATTCGCTCAACTCACGTCAGTGGTTCAACTGCGTGGTGTAATTATTATTAGTTGTACTGGTAACCTAAAAATGATAGGGGAGTAAACTCAAGTAAAGTAACTTCTTTCCAAACGTAGATTTTTCCTCTCTGGGGCCCCCAAGTATGGAATCGCGATCATAACTTTATCCTTGAATTTCAATTAGTTATATGCAGTTTGTTTTGTTCAGATGGGTTTGGTGTGTTTCCGACTTCGCACGACGACAGATCGAGTAAATCAAGAACTATTAGCAGAGATCAACCATTCCGGTAAACTACATATGGTGCCTGCGTGTATCAAAGGCAAATATATCATCAGGTTCTGTGTCAATGCACAACATGCGACGGCAGAGGATATAGGTAAGTTTTGAGTCGGTTGGCCTCAATCAACGATAATAATGAAATATATTTTTTGATCAATTTAAAAAAAAATTTATCAACCTGTTTTTTTAAAAATAAATTGTTACATACAAATTTAATCATACTAGGGGGACACGCCAATCCCTTCACTAACCCCACATTTGTATTTTATAACAGGGTTCAAACAGAATTAATTTCCCTGATTTTTGGGCATATTTTGCTACAACATTTTAGAAACATAAATTATATTGCTAAAATGTCTGCCTCCTCCTTACACCCCCATCCACAAAAGTCAAAGAAAGCAAATGTATTTTCAGGCTCGGCAGACCCAGCCACCATCTTGAAATTTCAACTCCCATAAGATCAATGTTAAACGCGTAACAATATTACTGGAGTAATAATGATCAGAAAATTATTCTGAATGTGCCGTCTTAAAGGTTAGAACAGTCCGAATGTGGATGTCTTTCAGTTTTTAAAATTTGTTTTTAACTAAATTTGTTCTTTGCCTTAACTCAAAATCAAAGTTTGTGTTTTTTTAATTATTCAATAATGTAAATATCAAAAATGTAAAAAGCTAACCACTTTCAAAGTTTAATTGCCTTTAAAATAAAAGTAATTTCAATAAATTTGGATAATTTATGACGAACAAATCTGCTTTATTGGGGAAGCATGGCCGAATGTGTGTTCCTACTAGAGTGTTTAGCCTGCACCCTGGTGGTTATCACATCAACTTGTAGATCGATGAGGAAATTAGAAAAATAATTAATATATAGGTTAATTTTGAATATGTTAGAGAAAGCTGTGTTTAATAACACGTACTTTGTCATGGATGCGCATTTCAGTACGTTTAAAGTCAGGGTTACGTCTGTAACCCTCTAGTTTCCGCCTTTATGAAGCTACCCTATATTTGCTAGCAGAAGAATGAAAAGCACACAAACTCAATGCTAGTAGTGTACAGCTCTGTCACTTGGAGCTGCCGTCAACCCATAAATAATTTTTCATTCCTGTCGATCTTTAATAAATTATCTGTGTATGAATAATATAAATTTAATGATAAATAAGTCTTGTTTTCTAAGTGCAAGTAAATTTTTCTTCAGTCTTTCAGTTGCAAATCGTTTTTTTTTTTTTTATTATTATTACTGAAATATTTATGAATATTTTTTTTTTTTAATCTACATTGGTTGATAATTGAGAAAGATATAATTCACTTTTCATCGAAAAACCAATTTAGTTTTCTGCAGCGGACGATAAAAATTGCAATAATCCAAAACACTTAAGAAGCTGTAAAATTCAACCGTTAGAGATAAAGCAAAATAATTTGGTGTGGTTACTTACATCTAAGAATAGAACAACCATGCCAATTTTCATCAAAATATAAGATAGTGGGAGTCATGGTGTGGTTCAATTACTTTTAATTTTCAATAGTTCCCACAGCTTTAGGCTGTTCATTTTTACTTTCTCCCCCTATACCATAGTATATGGAGAAAGTATTGTATTCGTAAAAATTTTCGAGTTTGAGTTTTTGGTGTAAATATCCGTTTTGGGTCCCCCTGAACCTAAAAAAGTGGTTTTCGGAGTGATGTCTGTGTGTTTGTGTGTGGACGTTATCAGACCTAGAGGCTAAACCAGTCGTCCGATTTTGATGAAATTTGGTATAGAGGTACTAATCCACGGTATCTCCAGGCTTTTTTTCATTTTTGTTAATTTTTGATTTTTAAGGGTAATTTTCCCATAAAAACCCTTAAAATAACGGAAAAATCTACTTTTCTCAAAAACGGCTCTAATGATTTTGATTAAAATTTTAGTTTATTAGGGACCTAAAGTACTATAAACTATAAAATTTTAATCAAAATCGTTTGAGCCTTTTTTGAGAAAAGTTGATTTTTCCGTTATTTTATGGATTTTTATGGGAAAATTACTCTTAAAAATAAAAAAATAAAGAAATTGGTATTTTGAATTATTATTCTACAGATGAAAAGGTAGAGTATGTTATAGTACTTTTCGTCAAAGTTCTGAGGGAGAAAGTACGGTATGTGTCAGTTTCCTGATACCGTTTATTTATTGATAAGTTACACAGGCAGTGAGCAAAGTTTTCAAGCACCAGCTTTAGGCCGTTCATTTTTCATTGATAAGATACACAGGCAATGAGCACAGTATTCTTTTACCTACCAATTCAAAGTATTTTCCGATTTTGTGTAAATACAATTCCATCCATTTGCAGATATCGGATGGGACATCATAACGCGCTTCGCAGCCGACATCATCGCCGTCACATCACCTCGTATCTTCCGCATCCCATCGACACCAGAAGGCCGCAAACTACAAAGACAGTTCAGCTTCACCAGAAGCGTTTCCCGTTCGCAATACCAACGGTCCATGTCACGTTCTAGCCTGTACGATGGTGCGACACCGATCATTATCCCCGATGAAGACGACGATAGTTCTAACGTGTTTGACGATGTCTTCCAGAAAGCTTTAACCATCAAAGAAGAAGAAGCCCTCAACCATATTGAATCCTAAGCATACTGTCAAATTATTTATATTTTATTCCATACTATGTTAATAAATATTTATATTGTTTTTACTTTCAGTTTGATTTATTTACCTATTAAAATGTTCCAGAAGCGATTTGCCTTGTTGTTCTAAAGTCTGGACAGACCATGTTATTGACATGTGCAATAAAGTATTTGCTGGCCTGCAAACCCCAGAGGTGTAACTACAAACTTGGGAGCCCTGGGGCAAGTTAATTTTGGGGCCTCCACAGGGGGTTTGAGGGAAAATGTCGGAAAATTAACCCCCAAAAACATGTTTTAATGCATTCTAGATGCCAAATTTATCACATTTGTAGTAGGTACCTGTGTGTTTTATTTTGCACATGATACTGAATTGAAAATATTATATTGATACAATGATTTACCCTCTATCTCCATTTACCTCTGTAACCTGTGTCATTCAGGCTACTACATAACTACACTCATAACTTAGGCTATATGATCTGACCTTAACAAACAACTTTACATTAAATTTGTTCCATAATTAGTTTCAAGTAACTTAATTTAGTTTAAACTTTTGATATTAAAACTAGTGGCTTGTGTGGGCAAATGTGCCTATTAATATTGAAACTTTAATATTTTGTATAATTTTATTTTTTAAATACAAATTAAAAACCTATACACATAACCTTAAAATATTTGTTTGTTTACAAATCATACTCAGCTGTTTTTCAATTGCAATGTATTTCTTATGGAGATTTTTGGTAACTTTTTAGTTCCTCAAAACCCTATAAATGTTGTAAATTGAGGAAAACCTACATTTTTCCCCGCTCCTTCGTGTCAATACCTTTAATTTGAGCCATTTCCCAGCTTTGTACGACCCTCCAAGCTCCCACAATCTTTCTCTCAAAATTCGCCTTACGAAATTATATATATTAAAATATGTAAAGGAAAGAAATGTTTAAAGTTGTTGTTGTTATCAAATGGCTCCAGTTGGCTCACGCCATCTTCTGTCGTGCTTCCCAGTACAGTCCAGGCCAATCCTTTCTCCTCTGCTTATCCATGTCCAGCTTCCTGCAAACCAATATGTGGTCCTTGTCCATAATGGAATTCGGGCATTCACATAATGTGCATTTATCCTGGTTTAGTATTTTTATTCTTTTTAGATGTTCAGCCAAGCAATCGTGTCCGGTTGCAAGACGAAACAGTGCAACTGATTCTCCTCTCTGTAGGTCTTTGACTTCTTCGTACAGGTTAATTATGTCTTTATACGGCTTGTCCTTGCTATCCTCCTTGACTCTGCTGGTAGATTCCGTTTGTGATTTACTTTTGATAGTGTTGATCCTTGATTTAAGTGTGGGCACTCTTCTTGGCTTCTGCACTATGTGGGTTCTCCGTCTGGCCAACTCGTCCGCCAGCTCGTTGCCCTTTATGCCTCTATGTGATGGAATCCACTGCATTACTATTTCCTTGGTAAGATTTTTTACCACCTTGTACTTGCTCTGGATGGAATCAATTAAAGAGCTTGTGTGTGTGTCATTGTTAGCGATTGCTTGCAATGCAGACTTGGAATCAACCAGGATCACTGTGTTGTTCTTCAGCCAAGGTCTCATTATCATTTGTCTAAGTGCTTCATTGATTGCAAACAACTCTGCCTCAAATGCTGTAGCGGCTGAACTTAATGCAAAATAATGAGAGAAATGCTCACAATGTATTCCTGCTCCCGTTTCTCCCTCAAATCTGGATCCATCTGTGTATATTCGCAACCACTGGTCTGATGAGTACCAAGTGTTGATTGTCTCCAAGGATATTTGGGTGACCCTGGCTGGGCTGTCATTAGCTTTGTTTACTGATTCTGTGCGGATCTTGTATCTTATGTAGTCTAGTGGATTCTTCAACTGTGCTGGTTGTTCAACCGCTGAATTGTCTGGTCTCCAATCAAGCACAAGGCGTTTGAAGCTCGTTTGTGTCTTTAGCGTCTGCTCCACTAGTGGTTCCACAATCCAGGGGTTATTATGTTTTCTGTGTAGAATTTTTTGTAAGTTATGATTGCTTGGCATTTGTATTCATCAGACAGTGGTTTGGTTTGTTTTGATAATTATTGTAAAGAAAATAACACAAGTGAGTGTGGGACATGATTTGAAATTATCACACAAGTTCAAAACGAAAGCAAATATGTATTGTTACAAGCGAAACACAAGTTACATTACTATTCAAAACTGGAATCTTGTTCATCCATTTTTTTCTGACTTTTGCTGAGGAAAATCATCACTCCGAAATGTCATTTGACTTTTATCTATATTTCTAACGATTTTTACGTTTTAATAACCTTAAATGCAAAATATTTTAAAATCCGGTCTTATTGCACACCTAGAGCATAAGGGAAACCACTATGTTAAGTCTTAAGTAAGGAAAAAGTTTCATGAAGCTTCAGTTTGAACGTCATTTTTGCTTGATTTAAAAATAAGTTCAGGTTGAACAATTTTGTACATGCTCAAAAACTGACTTCATTCCTTGAAATCGTGCGTCTAGTTGCCCACATAATGTGTCAATCATGGGGTAAAAGACAGTCACTTTGAAGAGCAAGATTTTGGCTCTTACAAAAAGATGAAAGATCTTCGCTCAGTTCATCAAAGTGCTTCTTTGTTTTAGCAATTCTTTTTCGAGCAAAACCGAGCTCTATACCCGCAAATACATACCCACATACTTGAAGTTTCTTCACTAGGTTTCACTGTGAAATACTGAATATTTTTCTAAAAGGGTCTAGGTTTCCCCTGGCTTCAAAGAACTTTGTATTAAATAAATGTTTTATTAACTACGTTAAAAATTCATATTTTATAACAATAAAGTCGTTTTGGATAGATTTATCAGCAAATTATGTCCAAAATACACTTTGTATATTTCCGCCATAGAAATCCAAGTAGGGCCGGGGGCCCCGGTTGTAGTTACGGCGCTGGCACACCCAAATGCTTGGTGCGCATGAGCTGCGAAGTAATCGGGATGCCGAGATTCAATCGGATAGGTAGAAATACATTGAAAGTAATGGGGCAATGCAGAAGGAACACTGATAGCTATCGGATCCCTCTGCCTATCTCGATAGGTATCGAGGCAACCGCTGGTTTCTCCCCCTATCTGCGTTTTATCTATCACTAGTACACAGTTGCGACAGAGCACATGCGACGCTACGTAAGTTCTATCTGCTTCTTTTAATCTGGTAAGTTTTAAATAATATAATTATTTATTTAACTTTAAATATTTTTGGACAACCAATTGATATTAATCTTTGAAATCAATGAGTTATCAAGTACTGAAATAAGTATACGTGAAATTCTTATTTTATCAAACTTATTGAAATAACTAAATTAGACCAAATAAACAAAACTGTCACTAATGCATCGTATACAGTTACTATTTCCTTTCCAATGGTTTTTGTTTTATTGCTTTTAAGGGATGATTTTTAGTGGGTGAAATATTCAATACAATTTTTGTTGACCTCTGCCATCCACGACTGCACAATTCTTTGGGTTGCCACTTTGAGGGTTAATCTTTAAAATGTTATTATTCATTTTATTTAGTTAAAATTTGTGTTAGTTATTAAATCAATCAGCCATGGAGGGTGTAGATTTCGACATGGATGTGGAGTTATTTATTGAGGACATCAAACAACATCGCTCAATATAGGATGTGCAAAGTGAAGAGTACAAGGGCAGGGGAAAAAGCAATCGAAGTGGGAGGACATGTTTTTTAATTTTCAGATGAAATCATAAAATGAAAAAATTCAATAAGTTTCAGTAAAATCAGTTTCTTTGGATTGATCTATTGAGAGAGTTATATATATTTAAAAGAATTCCTATTTGGGGAGTAGAAATTTGTACTCAGTTTTGCCCTTTATGTAAGCATAAGTTTTAGATTGAGGATTACTGTAATTATATTATTACTAAGTGTAGAGATTAAATGGATGTAGAGCTTTCAAATGAAATAAATGTTTATGTATACTTATATGTATGGTATATGTTTGTGACCCTCTCACTAAAGTTAGAGCCAAGCGAGTAGCCCCTTCGTAATACAACGGTTTTGTCACCTTATTGAAGAACCTTTTCAACCACAAGCCATCCTGACAACGTCCGGAAGCTTGCGTGAGAGTGGAAGGATACATCCTTTAAGAAAACAAGCCATCGCATGGGTAACCGACAGCGAGGAGCCCACAAAGGATCCATCTAACTATAGTAATAGCAAAACGGGAATGCCGATGGAGGCCAGGTCAAGTCCCCTCGCTTGGCCTCGAACTACCTGGCCTCCATCGGCACTCCCGTTTTGCTATTACTATAGGACAGGAGGAGGGGAGGAAACGTCACTGCATTTTGTTGCTTCCTGCGAAGGACAAGGTCCCAAGACTTTAGGTGAGGATATTCTGCAGGAGGAAAAGCTTAAGGTAGCAGACATTCTGGATCTGAAGAGGTTTACATAGAGGACAGGTACGTTTTCAGCAGAAAGTATGGGTGAAAAGGTAGTTGCTTAGATAAAGGGACAGGCAGAAAGGATATGGCCTGACTACAGGAAGACGTGAAAAGGTTTATCAAATAAAAACAGAAATTTCATTAAATCAACATTTTTTTTTAATCCATAACCTAAGACTATGATTAACCCTATATAAGATGCAGTAGATCAATAAGATTTGTACAATTTACAAGTCAAAAATATTTACAATAATTTGTAATAACCGTTATTGTTTAGTTTAATTCATAACTTTAGAATATGTACACAGATATATTATGTTACAATAATTACGCTAGACACTAGACTTGTGCCTCTATCATACAACGCCTTCTAGAATAGTCATCGAACAACTTAATAAACGAAAAATTCTTTTACCATAACAGTGTTATTCAGTCAGTAATGAAAAACAACAAATTTAACCATCAACCATTGCTGAAAACTTTTTTTTCAAAAAGATTGAGAAATAAATTTTATACGAAGAATACACTGTAACTGAAGAATTAGACAAATGTCATAAAGTAACTAATATAGTTTTCCCTTTTGTATAAATTTATTTGGTAAATGAATCATGGAGATACATAATTGCTGGTATACAAGACGTTGGATTTGTCATTTTCAAAGATATACCGAGCCAGTGAAAATTATCGAAATGGCTTAATATTTCAAAAGTATCGAACTAGTGAAGAGAAATGCAAGAATGGTAACTTCTCCATTACAAAATTTTATTTTATGAGTTGAAGAATTTGAAGTTTCAGCCATCTTGAATGTATCTATTTCTCTTTAAATAGGAAGATGTCAAAGGATGCATGACTTCAATGCACATTTAAAAAAAATATGCATTGAAACATCTATTGATTATGTTTTAGAAAATGTAATGATTTATTATCTTTATTTTAACATTGTTGATATATTCCTATTAACGTCATTACATTACAGGATTCCTGCACAATTTCCCTGACCAACTCACGGCATATTACTACATCATTTCCATTATATTTTAGTAACACAAATTCTAATGCATACATTTCTGCCTCCTCTACAGCATCCACGGAAGATGAAGAAAGCAGGTGTATTTTACTATATTACCCCACTACGAATAGATTTGATTTTAAATAAGCATTGTTTGCTATGTGCAGAGTTAATTTTGTATCTTCTGCTTTTAGATTGACAGGAAACGGTACATGTTAAATTTTCAGTGTACACCACAATTTCAACTTCCACCACAATTTCTATAACCAGCAGCCTCACTCGATCCTTAAATTCAATTTAAATATAAAATAAAGATTATTATAAAATAATAACACTTCATTTTAGAATCTCCTTTATTATCTGGAGCGAAGAAAGACTCCTCAGTGATTGTGTGGTCCGCTGCTCAATTGATAAGAAACAATTTTACCTGTCCTTTTTATCCGTGACTTTCCTTGATTATTTTTCATTTCCCTACCCTCTCCCTGGGAAACCGTAGGAACCCCGTAAAATTAAGGAACAAATTCTTAGAAATATGTCTTCACATTTTTTTGGACTTTAATTTATCGTCGAACGTAATTAAATTAACGGAAGACATCATCAATACAAAAAAAAGTTACATTCAAAACGGCAGAGCAATTTTTTTAACTCATAAAATAAAATGTTTATCGGTGATAGTATCACAGTTACGTTTCTCTTCTTTGTCTTTAATTTTTTTTAAATATTAAGTAGTTGACATAGTTTTCACCACCCATATTTACCCTTGGTATGTAGTCTCACTCTTAAGATCAATTGAGATTATCCGACTGGACTGTTTTTAGAATAAAGATTGAACTTTGTCCTTGCATCATGAGACCAGGGGCAATTTTAATTCCATTTCAACTGTTCAGCTAAAAATAACAAATCGTTATCTTAAAAATAGAGTAAATTGTAGGAATACAACTGGCAGAAAAGTCTGAACCTGCTATACCATGATGAAAAAAAAACAAACACACAAGGATAGAATAAAGAAATTAGGACCGTTAAGGAGAATCAACCCGCAAATGAAAAAACACCCCCGAAAACAAACAAAAACTAAAAAATATTTCAAGACGTGACACTTTTTGTTGTTCCATGACTAACGAGAAGGTGTATTAATTAAATTATATAAGATTTATAATGACTAGGTTAAAATAAATAAGTTAAGTTCATATATTTTAATCCCCTAATGTTCGGACCGAAATCCGACACAAAATACTGAAATAAATTATTAATTTGTTACGGAATACCGTTTACGCGAACATCAGTTCGTATGTCTTTTCATATTACTTTCGTCTCTCGCTTAATATTGACGCTACCTTGCTTAAACATTCCAGCTTCTCTCTGATTTCTAACAGGTGTAAGCAATCAAATTTCATTTTATTCTTGCTCATATAGTTTGAAAAATAGAGAATATCATTCACATTTTTTTAACTCAGAGTAAACTAAATTGTTTTTTTTCTTCTTTTGCAATTACAAAGGGGTTTTGACAATTTGATTTTTCATGATGTAGTATGCTTTTGACGTACTTAAAAATTGTAACTTTTTTTAATTCATCTTGTGATTAGCAAATTTTTTTTATGTATCCGGTATTTTTCTTTACTTCACACGAGTTCTGTTTTAATGAAAATCAAATGGTCTTTAAATTCTTTTAATTGCTTCTTTAACACAGGTATTCAACGTCTTCAAGAATTTCTGCTATACTCTAGTCTTTATTGCATTTACCAGGAAACAAAAACATTGTTCCTTCTGAAATAATTTTCTCATAATCTATTATTCCAAACAACTGTGTGTATTTATTTCCCCCGTTCCCCGCAGGAATAATAAACAACACACTGGAAAAACAGACTGAAAAAGCTTTTGTAAACGTTTGATTCGCACCTATGCAGATTTGTATTGTAAGCCGCTTTACACCTAAGCTACCTCCGCTCTCTATTGTACTTTAAGCTTACTGTATATTTAAAAATAATATACATTTCCCACTCTTAAAAGCTAAAACTGAATGAGTCATCGTAACGTTAATGGATTTGACTCATCAAAGTATTGTTTTTAATAATATGCGATCTAACTGAAAGCTTACCCACGTAATTCCGAAGGTCCTCAATATGAATCCATTTATAGACAATGATGTTTGTGTAGTCGGAATACTACAGAAAATAATAATCAAGCGACGCCCATCGCCTTAAAACTATATGGGGTATAATTTTTCAGCAACTAAGTTTGTGGATTTTTGTGAGGGCCACTTTTTATCTTTAATGTATTAACACGTTCGCTACCGAACATGAGTACATTTTGTTCAAATCAGTTAATATACTTTTTAATAACCTAAAACGTATGTCTCCCAGGAATTGTTAAGTGAGAAAAGGGGGGTAATTTTTCTGAGAACTTCATGTCTTCACGTTCCCACTATAAAAAAATCATTTAGCGGAATCCACACTATACAATTTCTAGCTATATAAGCGGCAGACTTTCCTACATACCAATAAATCAGGTCTTCAAAATATACTAGTACTTCAAAATTAGCTATTAAAAAACCAAATAATACTGCCATAAATATGCGACGTCAGTCTATTTCAATTGGATCAGACGTCGCACATTTACGGCATCAGTCTGAGGATAGAAACTGGCCGTCGGAACACGCTAGTCTATGTGTACTAAAAAATGTTTCATGGTAGTAGCGAACGTGTTAATGTGAAATATTACAAGGTACTCCAATGAATATAATGGTGTAGTAATGTTTGTATTAAAAATAATTCTCCGAAGAATCAAATGTTAACAATCAATACACAGATTCAATAGCAGGTCAAACATTAAAAAAGTATGCATTTATTGTTTCTAAATAAAAATATTATGTACTGGTTGCTCTGGCTTATCCTATAAATTTACTAATAAGTGATTGTCGTGTTAAGATATGTCCTAACCTACAACATTCTTACGTAGTGACGGTTAGGTTAGGTCTTATCTTACATGAGGTGATGAAATTTATAACCATACATGATACTGTGGTTGGATTATGTTATATAAGCGCAATCATATGTATAGTGTAAAAGTTAGGAAAGGTTATAGCCTTACCTAACCTATACCATCGACTTAGGTATAGTTAAGTTAATCTTACCTAATCTTTGCGAGAGAGCAATATTAAATATGTAACGTAGAACATTTCCACGTAGTATATTACTTAGCATACCTATAACCTAACCACCAACTTTCCACGATGATTGATAAATTTCTAGAGTAGGTAAGGTTATATAACCATATCTATTACTGTTAACATTTTATGAGGAAAATACGTGAACTACGGTTTGTCAGATGTTTTGCGCATGCGTACTGTTTGTATTGTATGTGTATTGCGCTTAGCGACGAAGGGAAATGCTACTTCTAGGGCTGCTACATTCCCCTCTCCGGATAAAAAGTTAACTCACCCAAGTAATATATGTACAAGGTAATCCGTTTGTGATGTCATAAAATGAACACCCTGTAATTAGGATGCCGATGGATATTTCTACATTGTTTATTAAATAAACACATAAATCCACTTTTGATAACACTCAACTACAATTGTGAATACAATATGGTTCATACTGACCAAACAACTGGTTCCTTCTGTTATTTGTTTACGGACGAAGCAATACTTAATGTAAATAACACAAAAATGAGTCTGTTAATTAATTGAAGAATTTAAATTGCATGTTACCTACAAAAATGAGTGAGTAACTTCAAAAGATTTTCTTTAGGAAAATTGTTATGTATACAATATCGACCTGCATATGTTGATCATTGACCCCCCGTTAGGCATAAATGTATGATATGAATGATTTACACTGGTAGTACCTCACAAACTAATGAATTCACTGCGGACAGATCTCATGTCAAAGCGTTTCTTATAGGGTAAGACAAGTAAAGTCTTCAATGTGACAACTGCGGTCTAACAAGAAAATTCTTTGTCTGGAGTGTTGTTCGACATGAAAGTACTGAACTGAGGGAAGACAGAGCACAAATCTAAGTTCACCTGTACCAGACAAAATTCAATCTTTGCCATTCATTTTTAAATATAATGCAGAAATATTCACTTCCATCCCGCAAACAAGATGGTCATTTACAACATTGAAACGGATATCCGCAGTACAATATTCCTTTCTGGTATAGTGCTTATAAGTCGTATAAGATTACCTCCAACAAAAAGTAAAGTTAAAATCGACATTCTTACCAAGGCCGTAGCCAGGGGGAGGTTACCCCCCCAAAAAATCCCGAAATTTAGTAGTAAAAATTAATAAGCATGGAAATTGTTGTTTAACACATTCACTGCTATGCAAATTTCTTATTTCTTTTGCTAGAAGCTGACCTGTTATTTTTTATATTTATAGAATAAATGAGTAGAAATTACTTTATTTTTTATTTTTGAACCTTTCTACGTAATAATCACTAGTATTTTAAGCACGCAAAATACTTCCAATACGGGGAATGGCGTGTGAAATACGCAATGCACTGTGAATTGAAAATAGTCCCAATATGCGTGTTGGCGTGCGAAGCTCGCAATACACTGTGTATTGAAAATATTCAAAATATGGGGGTTGGCGTGCAAATCACTGTGCATCAGCCGCTTCTCATAGTGTTCAGTGTCAAGCTCAAATGTGCGTCCTTAGCAGTGAACGTGTTAAAAGGGTTTAAATTCAAATCCCTGGTCCTGACCTGACCCCCCCCCCCAGTTTTCCTGGCTACGGCCTAGATTTTTACAATGTATTATATGGATACATGATGTAAACTAATGACTGCTTATAAAAATGGATAGGCTATATAACCTTTTCTACCCTATTTTCTACGATATTCCTCTACATAGTCTTACATAATCTATAATATTCCTATCTGGAAAGATTAGGTAAGATTAACCTAACCTATACAATTTCTCATAACCACAAGAAAGCATAATCGACTGTGAATTATTCTGTAAGTATCTCTCTGAAAGGGTGAACTCAACTTAGAACAGGAGCTATTAGTTTGATATCTATAAGGAAACCAACAAACTACGATTATAAAAAAAAGTGCAACAAACACAATTAACCGCATACTCTATTTAAAAAATGAGTTTCTAATGGTGCATTGGTAATATTTTTTTTATGTTTCCGCAGACATTTGCCATCATTTGTGTATCGGACCTTTTCTCAGATAAATCAGCTCTGGGGAAGATTACAAATTCTGATCTGAAGAGGGTGGGCCAGTCTCGTACTTTGGATATTCGCCCTTTGCCGTTACTTGTGGTATCTCGTGAGTCTATCCCAGTTTGTATCAGAGTAGTTTTATGTTTTTTCATCTACTCAGTTTTAATATTCTAACTCTGCATTTCTTGTTATTGTCAGGTTAATTAAACATAGGTCTAGGTTTGTTAATTAGTTTTGTACGTTTGACAAGTCTTTCTTCAACAGTGTTAAAACGTCGTGTATTAAGTTTATCTACACAAATGATGACAAAAGTCGCAAACAAATTCTACAATTAAAGGTTTATATTTTAAGACAGATTAACTTGCTCAAATTACAACTTTTTATATTTTAAAAGTGATTGTTTCATGTTCTAGCAGAATAGTTTTGAAATACAAAGAATTTGCATAAAATGTTACTTATATAAACTCTTGTTATTTGAAAGTATAGACTTTATATAATATAATTGTAAGATTTTAAGTCAGTTAGTATACTGTTAATAAAGAATGAAAACATTTTTATTTTATTAAAAAATATGATTACGTAGAAATAATATTATTATAATTAAAAAACAAAAGTCTGCAACATTGCGGTTTTTCAAAATTCAAAGTGTATTTCTGAAACCTCTTGATTACCATAAAATTAACTTTAAAAACTGAATAAATTCTCTAGAAACCTAACTGTGTAATAAATCTCTGAAACTAACAAAAACATCAAACGTTAAATAATTATGGTTTCAAAAATTGCATTAGCTACTTCTAATATAATACAGTTAATGCAATTTATAGATTTTGTGATTTTTAAACTCCTATACAAATAAACTGAAACTTCTGTGGAAGGACTTGGAAAATTTTCAAACTCGTCTACATCAAAATGTTCGATAGTGGGATCTTTTCCATTATTCTCCCGCCACTCTTTTTTATGATGCATTTTGCGTTATCGTTCACAATGTAGTTGTCCGTATGGCGCAAGTTAAAAATTTCATGTGGATGCAAAAAGTTAAGAACAAATCTCTTAAACATATTACTTCAATACCATATCGTACACTCGGAATTTTATGGTAAGAAGGCGGAAGTAAAACAAAAAGTGGTTGACACGCTTTAACACGTTCGCTAACACCGTTAAAAAATTGGTCTTTCAAAATAGCCTAGCCGACTCAAATACGAGTCACCCAGTCTACCTCCATAGACCAGCGAATCAAATATAAGCCGGTTGGTACCATCAAAATAGACTAGCGGCTCATATTTGGGACACTGTCACAACCCTCTAAGGCCCATTGTGAACAAAAGCTTTGTTTCCCAGTTATCAGACATTTTTTTTTACAAAATAATTCATATCTAGAGAAATGT
>JAGFPH010000585.1:119227-134127 GCA_018207615.1 Philaenus spumarius
TTCATCGGAAAACAAACTTAGTTTTCTGCGGCCGAGCGATAAAAATCACAATAATCCAAAAACTTTAAGAGGCTGTAAAACCTAAACTATTAGAGATAGAGCAAAACAAATTGGTACGGTTTCTTAAATCAATGAATAGAACAACCATACACAGTTTCATCAAAATCTGAGATGGTGGGTGTCATGGTGTGGTTGAACTGACATGGAATGACCCTAGGATCAATACCAAGTAGAAGCAGTGATCACGGTAATAGGTTACTGGAAACACTCTATTACTTTTGTAACAATCACAACGAACTGGAAATCAACTACGTTACAGGCTTGGCTTCATGGTCGCGAACAAAATAAAGTGACAAAGCGGTGAACTAGGTTGGTAACTATGTTAGTAGGTGATCGACAGCCTCATGAGGATACCGATATGCAGCGTTCCAACACTGACTTCTGAGAATCGTTATCCACTTCCGCTGACTTTCACTCATCATAGCTATGTGATTCTTGCTGCTATAGAAGCGTTACAGTTATAGACCTCTTCTTATACCTTTCTTAAACTTCATGTGAATAAATGGTGGTAGAAATTACTAACCTTATTTTTATTTTATAATTTTAAATATACTCCTTTCAGTTTTTGAGAGGGTGATTAAATGCAGCCATCTACCTATAATATTCATCCCACTAAAAACAAAAAATGAATTTCATTTTAAATTTAATAGACACCTATCTGGAAATATTAATTAGTAAATACATTATTCAGCCACAAAAACTTCATATAGGCTAACTTATTAATTTGTTCCAACGGCAGTGACAGACAAAGAATAACAAATGTAGTGTAAATTAATTACGGAAATAGTCAGTCTAGGAATGACAAATTTAAACATCTAACCTAACTTGACATAACAGTCACCTAAATTAATAGCATGACGACACCTCACCATAGTTTGACATTCAATAGGCTTTTTCTTAACACATACATATTATTCGACAGTTTTGCTTGTTGGCACTCTACCACAATCAAGAAACTGACTATACCTCCTACTAAAGGCGTACTCCTGTCGTTGGTCGTCGCTTTCTTCAGCGCTTTCCCCTGCCTGATACTCTGCAGTAACATGTTCCTCGCTTCAGGGGCTGCATCTGATGACGCAGGTGCGGGAGTAAATGTAGGCGCTGGAGGCGGAGGTGGCCCAGGAGGGGGCGGCGGAGGGAACGGCATCTCCCGCCTGATCTGTAACAATAAAATTGAATTTGAACAATAAGAAAACATAAATCTGCCATATTTGAATTACAAAATAATACTACAATGTTTGAATTTCAATAATAAAGTTATCATCTCCACAGCAAATTTGTTTATATGTAATTCATAAATGTACGAAAAAAACTCCTACAATTAGGCTAGTGATAATGTTCTTGAAATTAAAAACTAAACTACCATATAGCAAATGGATAAAACCTTATAATAGACAATGTGCAAACAAATATATCCTTAGTGGCACTTTTGTATAAATTCTTAATTTGTTAAGTTAATTCTTAGTTAATAAATTAATGTCACGACAGAATTGAGGAAAATCTTCGGTTTACATTCCTGGTGGCCTATCTTTGTTTTTTGGAGGTTGACGATGCAACGCTGATTGATAGTAAGGTACGAGGGAAAAGTGCATTCAATCAATCAATCTTTTATTAGTCTTTTTCAAAAGTCACACATATACTGACACTAACAAGATGTGTAAAAACAATAACCACACAAAACAAATCAAAGACACACATCCAATACAATAAATCATTTAAAAAAAATTGAAGTTACATACATATCATCCACCATAAATTTACATATCACAAGAAAAATTATACTAATTCACAATTTTTTAAATTCTAATGCAGTCTTAATTATACAAGAAACAAGAAACCCATTTTATTTATTCATTCTGTTAAAAGTACGGCTCATGGCTGCACTACATAGTCATTCACTTCATAATACATTCTCAAAAGGAGCAAAGATTTTACATTCTTTCTGAACATCCTAATAGAGATTTTTTTTTACTTTCTCTGGCAACAGATTATATAGGGTAATACCCATAAATTCCACTCCCTTATGGGGCAAAGTTAGGTGGTGGGGTTTGGTTCGAAAATAATAACCATGGCGAGTGTTGTAATGGTGGAAGTCTGAATTTTGAAAACAGTGTCACATTTTTATGTACAAATGTAACACATTCTACAGCATGGTAGTGGAAGTATTTTATATTTTTGGAAAAGCGGCTTACAAGAGATTCTGCTTTTTACTTAGCTCGTACAGTTTTTCTTCTGCAGTTTAAAAATAATATTCCTAGTTGAGGAGTTACCCGAAAAAATAACACCGTATGAAATTATTGAATGAAAATAAGCAAACTACATTTTTTTTAAAAACCTCGTGTGAACCCCTCTCAACGACCTAATAACAAAACAAGCTTTGCTAGTCTTTTTGAGATTTCATCTGTATGATTTTTCCAGTTTAAATTTTCATCTCTATTTGTTCAAAGAAATTTAGGCATTCACTGCCTAAAATTATTATTGCAAGTAATTATTGAAAAAAATATAGAACGTGTAAAAATTAAAGTGTAATTTTTTACCCATTTGTTGTCGGGAATGTTTATGTATACATATATATTTTTTTATAATATAAAAAGCTATTCAAAATTAATTTAATTTAAAAAATATATATTATTTTGAGGCATAAATAATGTTTTCTATTAAATAAATATTACCTGCAACACATGTCAATTTCACTCAGTGTGTGAAGGGTTAAAACAAATTATTAACCTTTTCAGTGGCACGCCCGTATATATACATTTGTGCTATTATAAACGTCTCACGAATACAAACCATACAGACTCACTTAATAAGAACCGAGCAAACTTGTTGTAACCGCTCCTAGATGGTGCTGATAAACTATCTTTTCCTTTACACGTAATATTTAAACCGATAGTAAAGTAACTGAAGTATTGTTAATTTGTCAGTTTTCTTTAATCAAGCCGTAGCCTAGTGGATAACGTTGCGTCTTCCTGATCAGAAGATGCCGGGTTCGAATCTAGGCTAGGGAGGCCAGATATCTAAATCATATGTTGGAGGGCGGAAGTAAAGCAAACGGTGGTTGGCTCGCTTCCAAGCTGACGGGATATGACTAGATATCTGGTCTCCGGCTGGGGCTGTTTTGCATAATTTTACTAAAGTATATATACATATTTACTAAAAAAAAACAAGAAAAAATACTAAACACTTGATTTCTTGATTTTTAGGACAAGTAAATAATCATTTTGCTAATGTGACCCTATGTTGTTTAAAACCCGCCACTGAAAAGGTTAAACATGTTATCTTCTTCTATCTCTATATATATATATAAATCTCGTGTAACAGTGTTTGTTATCGAACTCCTCCGAAACGGCTTCACCGTTTTTTATGAAATTTTTCAAAAACCTAAGGAATGTGAAATTTGATACATTTTACGTATTGCTCATAGACACTAGAGGTGCAATAAGAAAGGATTTTAAAATATTTGGCCTTTATACTTTCCTTAAAGTCGGAAAGCTGAAATTTTGTACATTTATTTCTTGACAAACATATAAAAAGTACACCAGTGATAAAAACTTATAAAAACAATAAATAGTAATTGGTATTCTTTAATTAAAGCTAGAGAGCTTGAAATTTGGCACTTATTAATTTTAAGAAAATATTTAAAACGTATGTTGATCAATTCTATCTCGATCTATGCATTCACATATTAAAGACGTATGCTATCTGGACAATCTGTAACTTTCAGCTAAGACTGTGATCTACCAGTCTGCAGATTTAGCGGTTGAAAAAGAAGACACTCTTCACTCTGAATTCTTTATTCTTTAATGATTTAATTTATTCAGGCCACATAACACGACGAAGACGATTGACGGGCAATCAATGAACAATAAATACCAAACTAATTGGAAATACATATAATAATTCACTTTCGTGAAATAAAAGATGGAAGAAAATGAGAGAAAAATATTACAATTATGTAACATTGTGATGCAAAAAAATCCAAGTAGCGAAGCACTGGTATTCAGCTAGTAATATATAAAAATGAATGTTTGTTTCTCTGTCCTCTATAGACTCAAAAACTATTCGACCGATTTCACTGAAGATTTCACAGTTTATCCATATCATTACCAGGAGTGTTTAGACATTACAATTACTACAGTCTAAGGGGTTGAAATGGGGTTTGTACAATTGGGGTTTGTACCCCTATACAATAAAAAATAAATTTGACTAACTTCCTACAGGCTATAAAGCTAGAATTATGTTACATTATTTTTAAGTGACATAAAACACAATTAACAATTTGATTACTTAAGTCAAAGGGATGAACTGGAATAACTACTGTAGCTTTAAAATTAAATAATAATCCATTAAACTTACTTTTTCTGTAGGCTAAGCTCAAAAAGTACACATCTAATTTCACTAAAAATTTCACAATTTACACATATTACTACCAGGATTATCTGGAGAATATGGTCACTACAATCAAAGAAATTAAAATGGGGTAGCTACCCCTATACAATAAAAATAATTTGGACTAACTTCCTACAAGCAGTACGGCTAAATTTGTGTAATATTATTCTTAAATAATTTAAGAAACCATTTGCATTTCGGTTAGAAAGGTTAGCAGACTACAGTGTGATCCAGTTCGAAATCAGACTATACAGTAATGCTTCTAACTGCCCAACGGGACTCTCAAGTCCCAGTTACAAAAAGTAAAAAATAATAATTTGTAATCATATGTGTAGTATTTTTTTGTTATTATAAACTTGGGAAAACATACAATTGAAACTACAACAGAAAATGTTATCCTTAAAAACATCTTTTAGTATACTAGAGTATTTCCAATTATCAATATGCAACTTCCGTTGTTAGGTTTGGAGCTCTATGGAATATAGAATGGCCTGATGTCTAGCCTAATAATTTTATCTGACCCACAATGCACTTTGAACTGCCATTAGACACACAACAACCAATAAGAAGCTGGGGGTTGTGAGTCGCAACACTTGACAAAGGGTTAGGTCGAAGTAATGAAATGGGATGGATATCCATATAAAATAAATTGCATGAACATTATAAACACCCATATGTTTAAGGCAAGCAACTGCCTACTCTGATCATAATAATCTTACTGAGGCACTTAAAAATCTATTTTTTTATTACACTCACTAAATTTTTTTTGATCATTTAATCTAATGTTATGATTATATACTAAAATCAAAAAATAGCGAAGCATTGCCCGGTACACTAGTGTTATAATGAAATTAACACAGTTTCCAAAAAAAAAGGTGTAATTGTCAAACGCTTTTTGATGACCAAATCATCATCATCAAATAACCGTCACTGAAGGTGATGACTTGGTCATCGAATCTCGTTTGACGATTAACATTTTTGTTAGAAACAGTGTTCAATTTATTGTGTACTTACTTTTTCTTTCTCATAAGTACAGTTCAAGATTAAGTTTTATTTGTTGTACGTTGCTGTTGGATATTTTAGTACTAAATGCATGGCGTTTGGCAGTAAATGAGGTGTTAAGAGTGTCTACCTGCCAATTAGATAGAGTATTTTTATCCAATGACAGCGACATATCAATTATACTGCTACTAGTACTATTATAGTGTTTGTATTTGATCAAAAAGCCAATACTAGATAGCTTTTAGATGACGAAACAATGAAAAACTCATTTCTTTAAAATTTTTCTTTAAAATAGAAAATTATTTTATTATTTTAACATGTTTGCCATATAGACTAAAACAAACGTAGGGCCTAGTTGCTTAAATAAAGGATCTTTAGCTCCCTATCTTTTTGTTAGTCTAAATACCTTGACCGGTTTACTTTAAGGGCTTTTACAATGACTAATAATATTTCTGTACGGACATCTATGCACACCAGATGTAGGGCTTTCGTCCAATTACATTATTTAACTGAACCGCTGATGTGAGTTGAACGAATTTCCAAAATTAAATTTATATCTTTCGGGGTTTCAACCAACTATTTGGGAAATTGGTCTACTCACAAAGGCGCTGAATGTACTAGCCGCCTGTGTCTACTAAATATATTTGGCAGAATTTGTTTGCGATTTATTCCGATCGCAGCGGAAAAACTAGCGAAGCGAGTTTACACCACGACCTTTACTACCTCGGATTATTGACTGGTTTGGTCGCAGCGGACATACTCGCACAGCATCCCTGCCGTCGGCCTCGGATCAGAAGCTCACCCCCCCCCCCCCCCGTGTGGGTTTGAACTGGGTCCTTTAATGGTATTTTACGTTTGGACGATTTTGGGGGAACCAGATAGGCTATCAGGTAGTGTAAAAAAACAAACAGAATAATCGCCTACATTTATTTTTTTAGATAAGACCCTAAACAAATGTCATTCTAGTACGAAAAATCTCAAAAATACTTTATTTCCAGTCAAAAAAGTGCTTCCAGTTGTTGGATTTTGGCTAACGTCTGAACGACTTAGGAAACCAACGTGTGTGTACCAAATCAGTCGTGAAATGCGGTTGTTTATAGAGTGCGAACACATATACAATTTGTATTTAATAACACCCCAAAATGTGTTCTGGAGACCATGGTCGGTGCTCATTGAACTCTCCCGACATTTAGTCTCACCATAAGAGTCACTGAAAGGCTCATCTTTCCTATGGAAATTCTCTAATAAGTTTGTTTTTTTAAATCTAACATCAGTTTTTCTTAATTTCTGAGCCACTTACATCCAACTATCAGAATTTCTACATATCCGAAACTGACCCTGTCGCAATCAATTCTGATAATTCAAGTTCTACTGTGATTATACAATACTATAAATTTTACACTAGAAACAAGTTGATTCGTGACAAAAGGAAGAGAAATTGATAAGAAGACTTCCTTACTTAGATAACAGTTCTGTGAATATTTTATTTTAGACACGACAGTTTAGTCATACTCTATCCCAGTTAAACTTGGCAACAGTGTTGGCAATTACAACACTGCTTAACCTGATTACTAGTGCAAGGGTTCCAAAATGTTCTACGCACTCAAGTAATACATGCATGAGCTATTATCTTTTGCCGTTCTACTTTGGACAAAAATGTAAAATCAGAAAACTATCATTTCACATTAACTGTGTTAATCTGTATTAGTCCAGTCATATTCATGACTAGGGGCTCTGCCAGTGCTCGCTTCGCTCGCCAACCCTGGCGGCCCATCCATGGTGTTGCCAATGCAAACATATTATTGTATATATTGTGTTATTTTTACGGAATTGATGACTGATTAGGGCAGAGCTGCACTTGGATAAAAGTTGGGTAGTGAGGGTGGTTGTGAACTGTAAAAAATTTAAGACAGAGGTCGAAATATACATGGACTATCCCCAACATTTGTGCACAAAATCCCTAATTTTGTCCATAAATTTACAATTTTTTAACAGAAATTTTATATATTTTCGAAATAAAAAATAGCCTAAAATATTTTCTGAATAGTCCTCTACCTACATGTTAATTAAAGTTTCGTCAAAATAGGTTCTGCCATTCCGGAGATTAGCCCGGAAAAACCAACAGACAAAAAATGTGTACGTGTGTGTTTAGGTTTTGGTAATGTATAAATAGCCATATAAGCTTAGGAAAATGTCTATATTTTGAAATCACAGTCAGACACTTCAATTTTATTTATTTTTTCAGGAGATAAATCCTGAGATGAGGTATCACGAAAAAATGTTCAGGTTACGATCTCCAGTGTTTTAAAGTTAACCGATCCCAACCAATGGCGGCTAAATCTAGACACAAAGTTCTCCAAAAACTGTTAACTTAAAATATATTTTGTTCTGTAACACTTACTAAAAGCAGATCTATATGCGGGTATAAGTAATTCCACAGCAGGTGCATAACAAATTTTACACAAAATAAAAGTAACAAGGTCTAACAACAGAAGCAGTTTCAAGATAAGATTACATCGTCTGTCAAGATATGTAAGGCGGTGCTGGAGCACAAGTCTTTGAAGAAAACAAACTACCGGTACACAGATTTATTTTTACACGATATTCCAAGTGTTATCAAACAGCACCACGTGACCGAGCTTCGCTCGTTTAACTTTTTATTAAGTTTATGATTTCAAATTAAATTGTGAAATCAAGCCTAAATATAGTAAGAATAACTGCAGGATTAACCACATCCTTAAAGCTATGCTTTAGAATAGAGCCAGCACTATATTACAATTGACTATTTCACTAACAATCTGGGTCAAGTTTTACTTTTTTCTGACAAATAAAATTGTGAAATCAGCCCTAAATATATTAACAATAATTGTAGGATTAACCATAACCTCAAAGCAATGCTTCGATTTAAATTAATTTCAAATTAAATTATGTAACCAAGCCTAAATATAGTAAGAATTATTGCAAGTCTAGTAAATCCCTTTGAAAAATCACAGGCGAATTAATTAGATACACGTCAGAAATACATCATTTATACAAAATACTATTTAAACAACACACTTTATCTAGGCCTACCTAAATATGCAGACAGGGATTTTTATCTCGGTAAATGTGTACAATTATAAGGACTATAAAACTGTAGGAATATTTGTTAAGATTTTGTGTTTATGTATATTATTATATATATTTAAAGAAAGATAAAAATATTATCTTTTAATTGCCTTTTATTTCATATTGATAGATCAAATGATTTAGAAGTTATTAATATTATAGGCTATTATTCTTGATTGAAGTTGCAAACAAAACCCCAAAGTATAATCTACGGTAGGTTTTGTTCGCTTATTACAGATGATGGGTGAAATCAGCTGTTATACTATTAAGTTAAACGAATATTTATTTCTTCTTTAAATGTTACTCCACGTACGCTCGTACGAACACTCGCTTTTATAGGAGTTGATTAACCACAACCTCAAATGCTATGCTTAAGAATTGAGCCAAGCCTATTACAGTACAATAAAATTGACTATTTCACTATCATTCTGGGTCAAGTTTTACTTTTTTCTGACAAATTAAATTGCAAAATCAGCAATAAATATATTAACAATAGTTGTAGGATTAACCATAACCTCAAATCAATGCTTCGATTTAAATTAATTTCAAATTAAATTGTGAAACCAAGCCTAATAGTATAGTACCTAACAATTATTGCAGGATTCAAAGCTTTGTTTTAGAAATGAGCCAGGCCTATATAAAGTTTACTATTTCACTAATAATATAGGCCAGATTTACTTTCTTCTGACAAATTATAAATTGTGAATCAGGTCTAAATACAGTAAGAATTATCGCAGGATTAACAATAACCTCAAAGCTTTGCTTGAGAAATGAGACAGACACGCCTATATCAAAATTTACTATTTCACCATCAATTCCCAGTTTGTGTTCAACTACATTAAAACAGACGACGAAGTATAGTGGGGAACTCCAAGTGAGCGCTCAGTGAAATGGAGCTATTATAATTAATTTTAGGAACATCTGTCAAAAGTCCCTTGTTAAGTGAAAACTTCTTTTTTTTTTGCTTTCTTAATTACAGCTGATATAGTTTACTTTGTTTATTTCTTCTTCTCTTATAGGGTACACTGCACAGATGAATGAAATGATCAATAATTTGGTCAAAATTCGTATGATGCCCATTTTTCTATAGTATAAGACCTAGCGCAATCGATTCTATGCACCTTAAAACCATTTTATGCGAAGTTTGATAAAAATCATTATAACCGGTTTCAAATCGGGATATATGCATAAGTCCTACCGTTTTCAAACTCTTTATACCCACAACCTCCTCAACGACAAGCTTCCCTTTAAATCAAATTTAATTTACAATACTGCAATATAGACAGCCAAAACAAATATAAAAACATTGTATAATGGACGAAGATAGTAAGACATGTCATTACAACTAAAACTAAGTAACTCATTGAGCCCGTTAGTAGACAGTGGGCCCACTAGATGTATATAAAAAAATGTGCGAGCGTGTAATTCTACAATCGTATGTGTGTCCTAAACTTGATAATGGCTGAATAGCCGAAACGGCCATCGTTGAACGCTGCAATTTGACTATTGGACGGTAAGATTTCAGTTAACTTAAAAAAACAATAGTCGGTATGGCGAAAATAAACAATAAGACTCATTGTTATCCCGCAGTCTAGACAGTTCGGCACATGTGTCGCACCGCTAAATTTTTGCCAAAAATAAACTACATTCGTCCGTATAAATGTTATTGTGTTGTTAAGGTATTTGTATATATCTTCATGACGACTTCTGCCGAGAGAATTGATAGACAATGCTGCCTGAAGATGAGGCGGTTTCGAAACCGCAGTGAGTAATAGATCAAAAGACATTATTTCGAGAACAAAACTAGCTGTTTGAGGAGTACATAAGATTTCAAGACAAAACTTTTGATTATTATTGAAAAAACGTAGAAAGTGTTAATTAAAGGACCATATTTCTGACCCAAGCAACTCAACCGGAGTAAGAAAACAAAAAGTCAACTTGCATTTACCCAATTAAAAACAAGATACAATTTTTGTTCACATTTCACTTTCGGACTAAATGGAGGGAAGAAAGTTCTATGATTTGTAAATTACATGTTAGTCTAGTCATTTAGTAATTTTACCTGGAAAGTTTTTCGAGAGTTTTGAAAAATTTATGATTTTATAGATTTTTACGTGCTCGTTTCTCGCACTGTCAAAATGAAAAAATGCGCTCAAAAACAGTTTTTTGACAATATCTCCATTCCGAATTATTTTACAATGAAAATAGTTATGTAATAAATAAAACTAAAGACAATTTCCAATAATTTCTATAGCAATATGTTTTTTGTAAAATTAATAGTTTTAGCGTATGAGTGCCACAAAGTCTACTCCAACACGCGTTTTTACCAAAAAAACTCATTTCCTCACATAATTGTCTAAAAAATTGTATTTGGGCTCATTTTTCCAATATGGCGGTGCGAGGGGCAAAGATACGAATTGGAAAATCACAAATTTTCAAAACTCTCGGAAAACTTTCCAAACAACTCCCTTTTTGAGCACAAAATGACTGTTATGTCTTTAGTTTTGAAAACGGCACAGATAACCGAATGTGAGACCAGACAGACAGACAGACAGATGGACGGCTAAGCCTCACCAAGTGAGTTTCTTTTTGCACGGATGCTAAAATATTAATTACTTGAATAATTGTAAACTAATTAATACTTTCTTGCTGCAAAATATTTTTGTAAAATCTACTTGGGTGTATTTTACGAGCTATCGTTATTTACACTGGATGAAAATGATAAAACTTCAAAGGCGTGCTTTTCTTTATCACTACAAGGCTGCTGATAACAGCTTATAAATAAATTATTTCTAAAACTAATAACTTATCTACACACTGATTTTTTTTAAAGAGAAAAACTGTAGTTCTTAAATTGTAGTTAGTACGTTAGTAAAATACGTTAGTATCTCTTAAACTACTCAAACCATTTTTGAGATAAGGACAATTTGGGTTAGGGGTCGACATTACATTCTAGCTTAAGTAGCAGTTGTACAAGACTTTCCAAGTTTTAGAAATCAGAAACTGTTTCCACGATTTTCAGAAATACATCAAAGGGGCATGGTATACAAAATGGTATAACTTTTTAGTTTTATTGGTTTTTCTTCTTAAGAATAGTCTCTTTAAAATTATATACACCCAACAATAAATAGTTAGGAAACACCTAATGTCTGCATTTTGTGACAGGGAATATACAGAGTGTCCAGCTAAATACATGTAATACAATATAACATGAGATGTGTCCTATCTAAATCTGTTTTCTGTCTGTCAGTCTGTTTGTGATTTCTACAAATACCTTAATATCTCAGAAACAGTTTAAGACATGTCACGAAACTGGGTATGAATATGTTATCTAAATAAAATATATTCTATTTTCATATACTGTATTTTACATGGTATTTTTAAATACCGGGTAAAATATCTAAATAGGGTACATTTTAGGGCTACTTAAAAAATTTGTTTTTCTGCAACAAGCAGTTTCAAAATTGAATTGAAAATTTTCAATGTAAAATATCTTAAAACTGTAAATTTTACAAAAAATTTTAAAGTCACCAAATGTTTGGACTATTTTAGGACAAATCCAATGATATATCGTTTTTAATAATTGAGTCATCAATAACGGAGAAAACTCTAATTTAGTGGTCGAATGTAGTGCTGATGTTGGTCATATTAATGAAATAGTAATAAACAGCTGATAATAAATAAACAAACAGCAGTTTTAATAATTATCAACGTTGCCTCACACATGAAACCACGACCTCCCTCCATAAACATCCACTTTAAGTTCTAGTGATGAAATATAGGCCTACTATTGTATTATATTAACTAGGGGAAACCCCTGCGTGCTCCGCACGCCAACCCCGTTGGAACCTTCTATACACATAATCATGTTATCTTTTCTTTATAACAAAGGTGTAGGATTAATAATAACCCCAAAACTAAGATGGTAAATTTTATTATGTTAAATGTTCAAATCAAATATTTTTTATATTTTATAACAGCAGTTATAATAAAGGTTAAAAGAACCAGTAAGGCTCAGTTTTACACTTTAATAAAAACCTAACCTAAAAGTTAGAAATACAAATAATAGCTTCAAAGTTTGAAATCAGCTGTTAATGGAAATATTAAATTAAATTACAAATGAAAAAACATAGACCAAGACCGGCAGTTGAACCCGAGACCTTCACGTTTCCGTCGTGATGCTCTGCCGTCTGAGCTACCCTGATATCTACCGATATTGGTCGATGTTATCTCACTTGTACGGTTTTTACTGCAATTATTGAATTAACAGATGTAACACTTACGTCCATGTCACAGAGAAAATAATAAAGTAAGAAATGAGTCAGCTGTTTCCTATAGTGACTAAAGGAACAGAGATTTGGTCTAAATGAATAATGACGCAATACTAAATAATATTAATCATTTTAATTTTCATATAATTACATTTCTTAATGACGCAAAGTAATTACAGTGGAATCATTCTTTCTTTAATAAACAAATAATAAAACATAAAAGCAGACTGTAAAAGTAGGTAATGTAAAAGCAGACTTAAAAAACATATTAATATATGATCGTGTGTAAAATGTGAGAATTATATAAAAACTTTATTTCAATGAGTAGTGCGTTATAAACGAATAATAAGCGGCAGTCGAAATTATAAACAGTTCAATAAATAGAAAATAGTAACGGGCATAACACAATTCAATGTACTGAGATCTTGATATGATAGTGTATGCAGTGATCATAGAAGCAATGAAAAGAGAGAGAGGGAAACAACTTGCGTACGTGCCGAGAAACAGGTTCCTAGCGGGAGGTACGCGACGGAACGTACTAGAAACAGTAGAGTAGTCAAGATGGCGTAAAGCGCTGTACGTATTACAAGGTGTGGGAGGTATGTTTCTACAACGAGAAATGTAGTTTTTTCAAGTATTGAACAGTAAAAGTATTATTAAAGTGAAGTAGAAGTGTTCTAGCCTTCATATAATCATCGGTAGTTGTCTTGATGGTGTTTCTGCGATTAAAAACGAATTAATAAAAAAACTCAACTAAGTGCTCGGTTTAAGGTGTGCTTCAGAACAAAAATGTGTTTCGAACTTCAGTGAAATCCTAGGTAAAAGTACATTAACAACAGGTATCGTGAGTAGATATGGCCATTAGTTTAAATTTTAAAGTCTGCATTTTTAGAAAATTATAAAGAATTGAGTAATAACTTAACTTAAACTTTTCACTTATTGCGTCATTTATTTGCAAGCTATGGCTCACAAAACTTTGTATAATTTGTAAATAGTTAATCGATTTGTATGTTTAATTGTTCTATGACATTGATATTGTTTGTTGTAAATATTCATTTTTCAATTATGTTTGATTAAACAAAATAGTTGCTGCCACGATGTCTTGAATTTCTTCATATAGCCACGAATGTCCGTTTAGCCATTACTTTAATAGCCAGGTTCCCACCCCTAAGAAAATTAAACTAATTAGAAAATATTTTTTGAGTGATAAGTAATTACAAGTAAATATATGCAGACTAAGCATAAGTGAGGTTATATGTGGATTATCGAAAATATTATGATCATTATTTTATAGTAGTATTGTGGGAAATTAAGTAAGGTGAGTTTAAGTAAGGTGAGTTTAGGTAAAGGTGATTTTTAAGGTTATAATAGTTAGGTGAGTTGAAGTAAGGTAAAATATATGATATTGTTCTACGTTGAGATTGGGAGAAAGATGTTATGGTGAGTTAAGGTGGGCGATGATTTATTTTAGAAGTGAGGCAATAGGCCTAGGAGGTACATAAGTGATTTTGAGTATTACATGAGCGACGATTTTTCTTTTTGAGGTGAATAGGTAAAGGAGGTGATGAAGAGATACTAATAATTATTAAATAATCCACATATAGCGTTTTTATTTTTGATTTAAGACATATTTTTTTTTAATTTTTGAACTTTTTACCAAACCCATTTTTTTTTTAACACAATAAAACTTTATATTTATATTTTTATTTTTGTAACCATCAGTTACACAGATTGAATAACTCGTGTATAAGACATTGAAAACAATCTCAATTCTCATTTCGCAGCTTACAGTGGTGATATTATTATTATTTTATTTTCCCCCCGCTTACATACTTCCTCAGCAAGGAATATTTAATTAAATTACAAGTGAAAAAACATAGACCAAGACCGGGAGTTGAAAATCCCTTGCTGAGGAAGTGTGTAAGAGGGGAAAAAAAAAAAGAAAAAAAAAATTGAAATATTAAAGCAAACAGCTGTTTTATCCGTTATTTTATTCAATTGGTTGCCATGGTAATAAATGTAAATACAATGTGATGGTTCATCAGTCTAGGCCTAACCTAAGATTTTTTT
>JAGFPH010000585.1:134137-145145 GCA_018207615.1 Philaenus spumarius
TTTTCAATCGGTTCAGTAGTTCCAGAGATTACCTCCTACATACAATCAAACAAATTTTACTTCTTTATAATATTAGTATAGATGACTTGTCTTGTGCAATGTGTTTTGTCTGCAAAACTGTATGAAAATTAAAAATTCCACAGTAAATTATTTTAGTAACAGTACTCAAAAAATGTACAACTGTTTTGATTGCAGTAGTAATATCAATTTAAAATAAACAGTAGCATAAAAAGTGTACTTTACAGACAGTTTAGCCAAAATGAATATTGTCATAGTTTAATGCAGTATCTACACCAGGAGTGCCAGAATAAACAAAACCAGATGTGAAAGCCAACTGTTGGCAAGGTAAATACACAACTTGTCCCGAGCACAGACGGTATGTATCTATACAAAATTTAATTCTTCCGTGACTACTGATGGTGAGGGTGGCTATGATAAGACAGTGAGTCGTCACCTCTACAACACTAAGTAACGTTCTATTAACAACAACTGTTTAGCTTAGCAACTACGTTTAGATTTGATTAGATCTTTATTTTTTTAAACCTAGTACTATCAGAAGTCTCAATTCAGAACTGAGCAGTATGTGACAACTCGACTTGCATTGTATATTTCACCCAATAAAAATAATTCAATCTCAAACAAAAACCATTGGAAAGAAAATGATTTATACTTTAATTTTTGTATTTACACATTTTTCTAAAATGTACATTTACATATGTAATCATTGTTTTTAAATTTCAGTTTTCTAAACAGCTAATGGTGGCGCGAGAAAGCACAACTAAATTATGACTCAAACTTGTTGCTTGTCTAAGGCTCAAAATCGTTCGACAGACTTGTTTTGGGAAAAAGATAAGGACACCATTGGATTCGTCAAGATTTAAACTTTCTAAGACTGCCTTCTACTTATTTGTCACTCTTATAAGTTCTTAGCTATGAAGTTTTCAGTAAACCCTTGCAATTGGACAAATTTCAACGAATGAGGAAGCACATTTTGAAAACGCTATTTCTATAACTAATCACTATATTTTTACAATGATATTTATATCGATTTGTAGAGAAATTTCAATATTTTCAATTGATGTAAAGGAAACCTTATTTCTGTTACGACTGTTTTGTACGTTTTTCCCACAGTACAGACCGTCAGGAATGCGATACGCTAGTGAGAGTTTTGTTTGTTTGATCCAATTTAGTGAAACAAGTAAAACAAAGTGAAATAAGTTTATAAAATAAGAATTTTCAAGTATACAATTCAATTCTATGATTTATTCTCTACAATTTGTTTTAATAATATTAAATTTTTGGGTAAAGCGTGTATTCCTAAATTACTATTCAAAATAGGCCTAATTTTGTTATGATAAAAGTAGGCATTTTTTCTTATAGTAGGAACATAAAAACTGGTGTTTTAAAAAAAAAGAAATTTAAAATTGATATATATTATTATACATTTTGAAAAATTTACAAAATTGTTTACTATTTTTTATGTAGGCCTAAATTTTGAATTTTTGTTTCCGTTACTGAACATTGTTGGTTTCTTGGGCTTAATAACTTTGTAAATTTTACATCAATATATTTTTTACTGGCATATATGAATTCTTTCATAATTTTTCTACAAAAAAGCTACATGGATCACTTTTGGATTGTGGTGTAGTTATTACTATATTTGGCGAATTTTTGAAAAAATGCTTGCAAAACGCACCAAAATGGCTTGCCATTGCAGAAAATTAGCATAGACAGATATAGGGTTAATAACCTCGCGGATAAACCGGAACTCGATATAAATCTAGGATCTACTGTATAAACCGACTAAAAACTATGTGCATACCTATGTTTTTTGGGGAAATTCCAAGTGTTTTTCTTTTAAATCATAACTTTTTTAGTCACATATTTCTAAAGTCTTGTGTTAGGAACTAAGTAAAGGTAAATCTAAAAAAAAACATTAATTATTTTAACCATTTCGACTTTCATCAGCCGACAGCGGCCATTTCCCATTTCCAATCGTATATCGGTTGCTGGCTGGCAACATATTTTTTCGATCCTATCAGTGAGTTTGCATTAAATTATCATTCAAAGTTGTGTATTTCGATGCAGTCAATTGTACTCAGTATCTATATTCTGTGCATCAGTGAGGAACAAATCTACGACAGTACTTTCTTATTTATTATTCTGTGAATGACATTGTGTCACCAGCTGATCAACTCTTGTCTACTGCTACAGGAGCAATTTCATCGTAGTTATAACCGTGCCCGTTTACTGTTCTGACGTTACCTTTCAATTATTTTATGGTTTCTGTATAATTAGTGAAAGCGGATACGAGTGGAAATATTTTAGTGAGCGACAAAGATATCGATCAGTATTTGGAGGAATCTTTATACGACGATCTGAATATATCCAGTGACGAAGAGAAGGGATACGAAACCGTTCAACATTTAGGCTGGAATTGTTAATTACAAAATTTTATGCGAGTGATTTTTATTGTATGTTTGTTGTTTTCATTAGATTTTAGTACTGCACTAAAAGAAACAAAATGGTCTAGACGAAACAATTTTTATCAATAGTATAATTAATTAATTGCAGTAGGCCTAGTTGTAAGTGAGACCTGGGGGCTCCAATGGGGAGTCTGAAATGAAAGTTGAAAGGGTTAAGTAGAATAAAGTTATGTGCATCACAGTTAACATTGAGTTCAAATGGTGTTTGGAGTGCCCCTAGTAATGTAACACTACATCACAAAATTTTATTTTTCAAATATATTTTTTACAAATTAATTACAGCTTTGGCTTAGTTCATTTTTTAAATACAGAATGTGATTCAATTGTAATTTTATAAAGCATTGACTAATCTAATCTAAAAAGAACCCTGACTGTCCATAACACAAAATATCTTGTCAGCTTAATCCTTAGTGGACACATTAACTCACATAAATCTATCAAACTTGTTCTACATAATCTGATAATTGTAATTTATATTCTTGTAATCTTATCTTTTAATTGTATCAAGTATCTTAAACAAGTACTTTATATATGTCTTATCTTTATAAACCTTCATTGGTGTTGGATCAAACTAGTTCTTGATTTGATAGGTATCAACAAACTATTTTAGAAGCTGGTCTACTCACGAAAGCGCTGAATAGCTGCCTTAGTGTACGAAATATATTAGTAGAATTTGTTTGTACCTAAGCCTCCAACTCAGACTAACGCGCTGCTCCATTGCACTCGAAGCGGGATTACACGCTTTTCGAGTTTGCACCTAACCTTGCGGCTCAGATTATGGACCGCTTCGCTTCCCTCGCACCCTGACCGTCAGCCTCAGATCAGAAGCTGCTCCACGGTAAATTCCTCACATGGATTCGAACCGCATATTTTAATGGTATTTTACATTTTGATCAATTTTGGGGAACCAAACAGGCCATAAAGTTGTATAAAAAAAACAACATGTGCAGAATAGTATCCTATATTTATTTTTTTAAATAAAACCCCACAAAAGTTTTATTCTAGTATGAAAAATCTCAAAAAAATTTTATTTCTGGTCAAAAAACTTGCTTCCGGTCGCAGAATATTTTTTGCTAACGAACTCGTCCGAGCCACTTAGACAACCAACGTCCATACCACATTTGGACCAATTCGGACAAAAAATGCGACTGTTAGAGTGTGATCTCATATACATATATACTGTATATATAACATTTTTAATGACAGCCCAAAACATGTTCTGGAGACCAAGATCGGTGCTCATTGATTACTCGTGACATTAGGTCACACCATAAGAGTCACTGCAATAGCTCATTTTTCCTATGGAAATTCGCAAATAACCATCAATATCGGGTAAACTGCGTGTAACAAACCTAAAAGCAGTTGACTACTCAAAATGAGAGAGTAAACATGAAACAGCTATTATGACAACATCACAATGCAGCCTTGATTTTGGCACTCAATTTAAAGTTATGACGTAATCAAGTGTTATTTAATATTTCCAAGGACATTGTTCAAAATTCAATATTTGATGTTTGTAATTAATTTCAAAGCAATTATCAGATGTGAACGCTAATTAACAAAGCAATCAACGGATCAACTGGTCTTTTTCGAACTAATGCAGACGAATAAGCCAACTCAACCTGTAAGGGCGGTTTAATCAATCAGGGATACAGGAAACGCCCGAACAAGGTTTGGGGGAAATTAAGGTTGGACTAGGGAAATTTTTAAAAAATCAACACAAAATAATCATTTTGGATCAAAATAGATAAGAAACAAATGGGAACAAAGGTCTGCCTAATTGGTTTGTTTACGATATATATATACAAACTTACACAAAGTGTGTTGTTTGCTTTCTGCTACAAGTTCTTATTTCTATTCACCGCACAAAATATCGTAGGACCGAGTGCCGATACAATATTTTTGTGTCGGTTGATGAATGACAATTCCCTGATTTTCGACTGGCTACAAACAGCTGGTGTTCTAATACTTTCTTTATGTACTCTAATAATTATTATGGCAACAGTATGCAAATTTTGTTAGCTTCATACAAATGATATTATTCAAGCGATAACAACTAAACTAAATCACATTAAACCATATGCAGTAGAACCTCGATTATTTGAGGTAATTGGGACCGGGCAGACCTCGAATAAACAAAAACTCCGATAATACGGTAGGCGGCGAGAAAACCATTGAGGTGCGAGTTCCCACAACATTTTCATCGTTATAGGGTGATTTGGAGCCATCCTACTTCAAAATCTATTTTATTTGGCTTTAAATAACATAGTTTTAAATAAGCAAAGAAGGTTTGATAATATACTCAAATGAAAGAAATTTAATAATGTTGTTGTTGTTATCAAATGGCTCCAATTAGCTCACGCCATCTTCTGTCGTGCTTCCCAGTACAGTCCAGGCCAATCCTTTCTCCTCTGCTTGTCCATGTCCAGCTTCCTGCAAAACCAATAGGTGGTCCTTGTCCATAATGGAATTCGGGCATTCACATAATGTGCATTTATCCTGGTTTAGTATTTTTATTCTTTTTAGATGTTCAGCCAAGCAATCGTGTCCGGTTGTAAGACGAAACAGTGCAACTGATTCTCCTCTCTGTAGGTCTTTGACTTCTTCGTACAGGTTAATTATGTCTTTATACGGCTTGTCCTTGATATCCTCCTTGACTCTACTGGTAGATTCCGTTTGTGATTTACTTTTGATAGTGTTGATCCTTGATCTAAGTGTGGTCACTCTTCTTGGCTTCTGCACTATGTGGGTTCCCCGTCTGGCCAACTCGTCCGCCAGCTCGTTGCCCTTTATGCCTCTATGTGATGGAATCCACTGCATTACTATTTCCTTGGTAAGATTTTTTACCACCTTGTACTTGCTCTGGATGGAATCAATTAAAGAGCTTGTGTGTGTGTCATTGTTAGCAATTGCTTGCAATGCAGACTTGGAATCAACCAGGATCACTGTGTTGTTCTTCGGCCAAGGTCTCATTATCATTTGTCTAAGTGCTTCATTGATTGCAAACAACTCTGCCTCAAATGCTGTAGCGGCTGAACTTAATGCAAAATAATGAGAGAAATGCTCACAATGTATTCCTGCTCCCGTTTCTCCCTCAAATCTGGATCCATCTGTGTATATTCACAACCACTGGTCTGATGGGTACCAAGTGTTGATTGTCTCCAAGGATATTTGGGTGACCCTGGCTGGGCTGTCATTAGCTTTGTTTACTGGTTCTGTGAGTTGTGTGCGGATCTTGTATCTTATGTAGTCTAGTGGATTCTTCAACTGTGCTGGTTGTTCAACCGCTGAATTGTCTGGTCTCCAATCAAGCACGAGGCGTTTGAAGCTCGTTTGTGTCTTTAGCGTCTGCTCCACTAGTGGTTCCACAATCCAGGGGTTATTATGTTTTCTGTGTAGAATTTTTTCGTAAGTTATGATTGCTTGGCATTTGTATTCATCAGACAGTGGTTTGGTGTTTGTGAAAGCATGAAGAGCTGAAATTGGTGTAGATTTTACTGCTCCCGTTACTATTCGTAGGCAGTTGTTCTGGCTTGTTTCAAGTTTCCTCATAGTATCATTGCCAGCTGAGACAAGGACCTCTCCACCATATAAGAAATTTGGTCTGATATATGTCTTGTAGGTTTGGTTAAGCAAGTCCAGTGTTCCTCCCCACTTTTTTCCTGCAAGTCTTTTCAATATATTACTCTTGGAAGAGATTTTTGATGTAATGTAATTTGTATGTTCTTTTAGGTTCAGTTTCTTGTCCAGGATGATCCCCAAGTACTTGTTATCCCCACTCTGCCGAATTGCCGTGTCCTTCAGCTGAAGTTGTATTTCCTGTGTCTTTGTTTTTAATGAAAATAGTTGGTAATTTGTCTTTTGATTGTTAATTTTCATGTTGTTATTATCGCTCGACTCTGCCACTGCCCCCAGTGCTGCATTCATCTTACCCAGTCAATGAGTCAAAAATGTTCTTATTCTTGTTGTTGCTTGCCGTCCATATCAGTATGTCATCTGCATACATTGCACAATTAAGTTTATCTTGAGGTAAGGCTTTTGGTAGGTCGTTTATATATATATTGAACAACAATGAGCTGAGAATAGCTCCCTGTGGTAGGCCTACTTGTGTTTGTTTGAATGTAGATGTTACTGTTTTCCATCAGTGCATATCCACCTTAATAATGTAAGCTACTGTAATAAAAAACCACAAAAATAATGCCCATGAAGTTTTTTCATGCTCACTATTTTTCATCGATTGTCTAGCCTCTTCTTTATTTGAATACCATTGAGATACACACTTTTCAATTTCCGATCTATTTCGTCTTCAATCCCCGACAGTCACTTCCCCAACACCTAAACCACTTGCCACTATTCTTATTGAATCACCTCCATTTAATCGTTTAGTTGCTTCCCATATTTTTTTAAAGATAAAACAACATTCTTTCGTTTTCCACTCATAATGATACTCTCATTCACAAAGATTAACACCGACACAGACTAAAAACAAAAGAACAAAATACAGTAGCAGGGGGGAAGAAATAGCTCGTGGGGAAAGGATGGTGAGTCCTAAATACGATGCCGCGAGGAGGGGAGTACAAACAGGCCCAAGACCGCTCCGTCATTCATTATACTACCCGTTCACTAAAGGTCATTATACTATTGTGTTGGGTAAGGAGCGTAAATGTTTTCAGGATGTACAATGCAAACGATAGTTTTGTTTTCTTTCTGTCCAATCTAACACAAAAGTTTTTATTACAAATTCACTATTGAGAAAATCCTCTCAAGCTATGAACTCTTTATCGAAATCAATTCAATTATCTTACGTTTTTAAGTTAACGGAATTGATTTTGACAAAACATTTTTTTTATTTGCGTCGGTTAATACGGAAACTTGGTTAACCGAAGTGCTACTAAAATACGAAGGTACTTAATACATTTAAGTATTACTGATGTTTTTCATTTCGTAACTTAAAACTACTTACTGGAATTTTAAATCGGTCTTTATCAGTAAAATGTGTTAGATGTGATGGCTCATTTGTTGGTTTCCTTATTTCATTCAGTAGAGGGCTGTAGAGATGTGGGGTTTTAGGGTTGTCAGGTCGCCTGTCGAAATTGGGGAAATTTTTAGTGAAAAAAGTTATGTTCTGGGGAAATTTGGTGAGCTAAAACACTTTCTGCAAACATGTAATCGATCACTTGGTTCAAAGAAGGTTGAGATAGCAACCTGGTAATTTTATTAGTTTAATTAACAAAGAACTAGATTACTAAATAAAGATTTGTGTTCCGTGTTAGGGGAGATAAGATTACTAAAACAATTATTATCATAGTGATTAGAAAACCTAATTTAACATTTATTGCCTTTTTATTTACTTGAAGAGCTAGTTTGGTTTTATTGTAACGCCAAACACGCTCGGCCAATCTGCCACAGTTGGAACCTCGTAGGTTCGAACCTAATTAGAGACTATTGATTTACTCGCTGCTCCCTTGTCTTCATTATAGATGTCTTTCAAGCAAAATGTGTATGTGTATGGAAATAAATATTGTTATTAGTCTAACTGGCATAGGCCTATAGAAGAGGAAATAAGTCTTTTTTTTTTAATAAATAAAGTACCATATGCAATTCTTTAGGATGTCACAACATTAGATGTTAATGAATTCTAAATCTCATTAAAAAAACTTTTCAAAATGTTCTTTGAAATAAAAATTATCAAGCATTACCACTGCATTACCAGTTCATTTGTAATTCAAATGGATTACTTCATAAACAGTGTGTCTTCACCAGGAATGAGTCATGTAAAGGTCATAAAAATGATGACACTGACAGTTGACCATCACCAGCTGATCATAGTGCACCGTCAGCTGGTAATTGCAACCAGCTGATACAAGCAAAATTAATAGGTCAATTAAAGACTGGATGACAACATTAAGTAGCACACAATACTAGACTAATTGTCATCTACATAGAGTTGGTGGAAAATGTTCAAATTTTGTATTTCTCTTGTGTTTTTCAATTTAGATGTGCTATTAAGAAATGCTTGGAGGATTTGTTTAGCAAAAACTGTAGTAGGCCTATTATAAGCTGACAGTAGAAGCAGAAATAGTTCACTTACTTTGTTATCAATAATTCTCTTTTGCAAAAAAAAATTTAATTTTAAATTTACAGCAGAAAGTATTGCGGTATTGCTACCACCACCTCTGCACACGCCTCTGTCAGCGGTTTTATCTATCATTAGGGCCTCCGCCTCTGCTCACTTCACTCACCAACACCCGCAACGACTCACGGCAAAGCAAACTAAATGTCTTACGACAATGTACAGATATATACAAATTAAAATCTTTGAATGAAACTGGCTAGACACTTAATAAGAAATTATTTGTTTTATAACACACTTTAGCTGAATACCCGTGCTTCGCTAAGGGGAATTTTTTTGCATCACTATGTTACATAATTGTAATATTTCTCTCTCATTTTCTTTCATCTTTTATTTGACGAAAGTGAATTATTAGGCCTACATGTATTTTCAATTAGTTTAGTATATTTTGTTCATTGACTTCGTCAATCTTATTTGTCACAGAGTGTGTGCTAAATAAATTAAATCAATTAAAAATTCAGAGGAAAAAGCGTCTTCTTTTTCAACCGCTAAGTCTACAGACCGAAAATCTTGAAAGCTAGGTTCGTTTAAGAACTGTTTTATTACGATTCGCAGTTTATTAACTATTTATTATATACATTGATCAAATGAATGACTCCATCGAGTGAACTAGATGAACTATTGAACCGAATCTTTCAATAGATTTGAACTTTGAATCAGAGTTGCTACTCGTTTTACATGTGTTATTCGTACGGTACTGTTGGACGCGGGAAAATCAATTTCATGCAGGAAAAATATGGTGGCCTTAGGCAACAAATCATGACTTTGGGGACTGGTAGACATCCTGTATAACAGCGTTGCCAGATTAGCAGTTTTTTTTTCTGAAAGTAAGGACTGCTAAGAACTTGTATATGTTAACAAATAGCAAACATACAATGACTGGAGAGTTTAAGTTAGTTTAGTTCACATTTTTTTTAAATACGCTTAATAATTTACCTGTTAATTTGAGCGTAAATAGCACAACTACACATTGTTCAATTTGACAACCTTGTAAAGTTTTGTATTTCTTCTTTTGTTAGATTTTATCAAATGTAGTTTTATTGGTTTCAGTGATGAATTTTAATTATTCCGTGTTAATTAAGATAAATGAACGTTTCTTACGTTAATTTTCTATCATTTTATGCCTTATATTTTGTTTATGATGTTATTGGTATCAGTGGAGTATTTAGTTTCTTTTCTGTAATGCAAACATAGGGAAAATGGCCAAACTTTAAAACTGAGTTTCGGATGTTTTCCTTCTCTATAATATTTGTCTTCCGCTAAAGTGGTTTATATATTTCTTGACTCAGTTTAATGATGAAAAAAAAAACCTTTCACAATACTTTGTCCTGCACAACTAGGCCTACCTATTGTAGTACAGAGAATCAATTTAAAATGCTTTGTAAGATGTGGTAATGCATTGCTTTTACAAGTAAAATTTTGATGAAACTTTCAGATCATCTCTCAGTATGGTACTCTTGACGGAAGTCAACTACAAACTTCTACACTATGGCCTATTTTTTATTTTAAAAAGCCTACAGTTATTTTGTACTTATACTAGTAGACAAATTAAAATTTGATAAACTAAAACTACATTAAGTGTAGATTTCTATTAATACAATTTTAGAAGCACATTTAACAGTTAGTCAAAATACCTCAACTACCAGTCCAAGACAAACAAAATTAACCAAGAATGGACAGCTTCCAACAATGAATCACATGTTTAGTAAACAGCTGATTAGGAAGGCATTTCCTCTACATCTGATTTATCTGGAGAGAGACTTCATTGACTCATTCAAGTAATGGATAAAATGAGTAAGGTCTTTGTTGCCTCATACAAAATCCTTGAGAAAGAAAACCAAGGTTACAAGCAGCAACTATATTTTACTTGTACAGGGAAAAGCGTACTTCTCCAGCCTAATGCAGTTGTAACATCCAGCTCAGTTTGAACGTATTTACAGGTAGTCGGTTTATAGTGTCCCTTTGTTTTCATTAGAGTAACTTTTCATAAAGGAAATATGTTAAGAAAAATGACAACTTGCAACGCCTTGTGGAAAAGACAGACACCTTAATTTTGTGAATTTTTATGCTAACTTGATTTATTATCTACAATATATACATATTTTCCACAATATATTTGTGGCTTTGTCCTGACTGACTGACATAGAATCAACGTAGAGCAAAAACTAGCCTACTAAAGATAAAAATATGAAAATGTAAAAGTTTATTCTTAGATTAGACTAACAAAACAAAAGCAGACACAATAAAAAATCAACGATAAAGGGTTACTGTGTTATAATTAAAATCTGGAAATTTCAAAACCATAACTTTTCTAAAGGATTTCAATTAAATAGGTTTGTCTGTTTCAATTTCGGATTTGAAGATTGTTTTCCTTTCGTCTTACTGGTTA
>JAGFPH010000585.1:149287-174868 GCA_018207615.1 Philaenus spumarius
CATGCTGGCCACGTCCTTGTCATGGATAGCACGGAATTGTTTTGACATGAATTGTCTCTGGCTGCCGCTCGCGAGGCCAGTACTACCGGCCTCTCCCCTCTCTGTGTCAGCTTGGCAGCCATAATAGCAGCTTTTTCGTACAAGGTCGGAATTATTATTTGCCCCTCCCCCCAGCAGTTGCTAGGGCAGGTGCCACTTGCTATTTAGTCTTCCATGACAACTTAACAAAATATATTGTTAAAATTAAACATATGGTTCTTCGCCAGTGCTGCTGGCCTTCCGAGCGGCAAGAACAAATGATGATGTGGAATTAAATCCGAGTTGTTGCTCAAATGGCCGCGACCAGTCCAACTGGTCACCCGATATAAAGACAACTTATACATACTCTATCAGATCACAAAAGGGTTAAAGATGAAATTAATCTTTCTTTAATTCTGAGTAAAAGTTTTTAAACACATTCTGAAATAAATCGTTGTTTTGCTAACTATATATTTAACACACTAGCAGCATTTCTACTTAAATTAAAGTTTGTACCAAAAAGTCTTAAATACCGGTACTGTTAATTGAGGTTGTAAATTTCACCTCCATAATATAATAGTTTAGATTCAAGGGATGCTTTCTGAAAATGGTTCTCAATACTTTCTTTTGTGATTGGTTTCATCAATTAGATATCGTCAATGGGTATTTCATTCACAGAAATAGAATTAAAATTTTTCAGGCTTAAAAAACTGGATTGGAATGTCCATGTTACCATGGTTGTTAACAAGGTAAGTCTTATTAAATTTGTTCATAAATATTGCGACTTACAAACATCAAAATTGGCACACTCAGTTCATTATGGAAATGTAAAGGCAAAATTCATGCTGTAATGTTTTTCAGATGTTGCAAATCGTAGCATTACATAGCATTGTTTATTTTTGAATGTTGCGAATAGAACAGACTCCAAGAGCTTACAAAATTTGAATTCCTAACACACTCGGAATAGAAAATATTTTTGAAGTAAAAACTTCTTTAGGTGCACAGCGTCCAAAAAATTTTGCAAGCGGTGAATCGGATTTTACCGTTACACATTTTTCCGTCATGCTCTACTATATAAAGTACACAGTCATGTGTATATAGCAGAGTATACAGTTTACTTTGTAATATCTCTGAAATGGACACTGTGCTTCCTCATTTCACAAGTTTTTTTACTTGGTAATACCTATGAAATGGACATTGTGCTTCCTCATTTTATAAGTTGTGTGAAAATAGTTTACTTTTAATAATACCTCTGAAATGGACATTGTACTTCCTCATTTTGTAAGTTGTGTTAAAATAGTTTACTTGGTAGTGTTAAAATAATCAAATTTCAGATTAAACAGTATAACCAACAATTTATATTCATTAGTTTTTACTTCTGTCGGCAGTCCCACGACTGCTTTCTTTTTTATTTAAAATTACACAAACATAATTTGCTTGAAAGAAACATTTTTAAACTGTAAAGTCAGTAGAGTTCCATATGTCCAGCATTTTAATTAAACAAATAGCGGTCTACTTGTGGAACATTTAGTATGTAAGTTAGCTCTTTGTGGCCACTCACTGATTCTTTCAACCTGACATATCAAACTACCGAACCTGAGTGAAATTTAACATACAATATGGACCTCTTTATGGAGATTACTAAAAAACTTAAAAATTTTACATTTTCAACCCTTAAAAGATTTCTGGAAAATCTCTTATTTTCCCCGAATTTTATAAAACTTGGTACCGTATTGTAAAGTTTGTTTAGGGATGGCAGATTTTTTTAAATATCGTTTTTTTTATACATCGCAAGTTTGTGTATTGATACCTAAAAAATATCAGTGTTCGATATATCAAAAGAAATAATTGTGTACATTTTATAACTAATTATGTAATTTTTGCATATTTCTTAATGTTTTATATTTGTTACAGTAATGAAACAAATTTTCTAAAAACAGTTTAATGAACCAAGTAATTAATTTACAGTGAACATTCAACATAAATTTTATCCTTAATGTTTTACAAATATAATAAGATACCAACATCCTATCAAATACTTTTGCACTACTTTTGCAAAGTGATTTGCTTCTGCGATCGTTTATCAATATGTTTTCTGCTTCGGTGTGGGTAGAAAATATTTCCAATCAAACAAGTATGCTTCTGTTCTGATGATGGACTGCTGTATGTTGGCAAACAGCCTTCAACATGTGACAATGCGATCATCACACAAAAATATATTATTTTTTTTACGAAATAGGTCTATTTATAAATATTAGGATAAAATAATGTTGTTGGGGGAGAAAAGGACTGCCAACAGAACAGACAACACCAACAATGCCAAGTTCGCTCACAGGGCACACACACAGTCGCAGCGTGACACATAACTTGTACCTAAAGAACGGTATCTTTTATCCCTATGGATAAAAGGTTAAATGTCAATATTCACAAAACAAGTTTTCAATATTTTATCATCTATACTTATAAAAGCCAAATACCATTGACTCATTACAGTTTCTCCAAAACCACGAGGCCTACAAACATGAAATTTGGCTCTAATACTCTTTATAGGCTCTTGACGCGCACTAAGAAAGGGTTTCCAAAAATTCAAAATTTTAGGGGGGGTTTTGGAGGGTCAAAGTTACTAAATCACGATTTATCAAAACCTACCAAACAGATTGGAATTAAATTTGGTATGTAGCTTCCTCTAAGAAGGTGCTCGCTAAGAAAGTTCTTAAAAAAATTCAAAATTTTAGAGGAGGTTTGGGGGGGGGGGGAACAAAGTTACTAAAAATCCCCATAAGAAATACATAGTGTAATATATTTATTGATATAATATATTTTTTGTTAATATACATTTAACTTTGATTTGTCTATCCGTGCAAAGCCGGGTCGGGCTAGCTAGTATATATATAGAGATATCACCGATATATCGGGATCCAAAGTATCGATACAAATATATCCAGGGGTTTACTCGTAATTTTTTTAGTACCGGAAAATTTCCAGAATTGACAGAAAGGAAAATACTACTTAAAATTTGTTGAAATTTTCACTTCTAAAACCCCTACATTACATATCTTTGATGAGTTTAAGGGTGCAGATAATATGCTTACTTTTATAAGAAAAAGACACATGTGTATACAACTATTTTTGTTTTTGTATAAATATAGCACACAGCAAATTTTAGAGGCACATTCTATTTTAAGCAAAAACTTAGCAAAATGTCTCTTATTTAGTCAATAGCCTTTATGCCTCATGCCGAAAATGTTAATAATGTAAAAGTTTAAGCATCGATGGTTTTTATATTTTTCGGCCGCCTCGGCTCTGAATCATCGGTTTCTTATTTCTAGTCGCTCGTCGAACATCAAAGGCGTGCCGCAAGACTGGCAAAAGAGTATCTGGTACTCCCAAATTGTCCCATTTTGATTCCGAGCTGAGGGACAATGTGGGAGACTTTACTGTAGTTGGCTGACATAGTCGCAACGCTCTGTAGTGTGGGGATATCTTGAAGTTTTTAGATTGGGGAAGGTAAAATTCTGGACCGAATGTTGAATGAGCGTGATTGTGGGAGTTAAAACAAAACGTAAAAAGAATTAATAAAAATCAGTACCGAAACGGCGTTTCGGCATCAGTAAACCCCTGAATATATCGATAAAACGTTGCCATCCATAGTTCTGTTAGCATGTAGGGATATGGCTTTTTTTAAATCTTGACATCTTGCTGCGAGTATAGTTTCTCCTATTTTTATACCATTAATGGAACAAATATATTCATATAAACACATGAAGTGTTCACTGGGAAATACTTAAGACATGAATACCCAACTAGGATACAATTGGAAAAGCAAAAAGAGAACTAATATAACTTTCTTAGAATTGTTTTTTTTTACAAATAAATAACAAAATAATGCGTAACTCTAAAAAAATGAGATTGATGTGTATTGGTACTGGTATCAACACAGTGCTATGATGTATCCATAGAAACTAGAACAAACAAACAAATTGCCATTAGTTTTACATTTTTGTTTATAATTTTAAACATTAATTAAAAACACTTAATTTATAGGCATGTAGCACCATATCAGTAGGGGGGCAATTACCTCAAACACACTGAGAGGGTCAGGTGGTATAGAATTCCCCAGCAGGAAAATTTTGAGTGGAATGGTGGGTTTTGAGACTTTCTGTTTGGACTCTGCCGTTTATGATAACGAATAAACAAGAAGGTTTTCTGATAATTTGTATTATGTTCATTTGTAATATGAAAATTTTTTCACAAAATTCTGTACAGTGAAAATCATAACTTATAATAGCTTTGGATTGAATATAGTAATCGAAATTCCATTTTAGATACAGTCTGAGTATAGTTAAACCCAGTGAGAAGGTAGTTGATTCGGCCTCTGCTGGACTAGTGGCAGCAATTTATTTTACCAAAACTGCAAGGATTTCGATTAACATGTCTAACTTTCTTTTAGTTTATGATAGAGCAATGAAATTTGAAAAAATATTTTTACAATGTGTTCATTTATATTAACCCTATAATTGTAGGGCAATTTTAGCCATTTTGCAACGTATTTTTATACAAATTATAAAAAATTAAAAATAAGTGAAAACGGTACTATGTTATACAGGGTGTATAAAAAAAACCTTTCAGGACTTTGGTATATGATTCCTCATACAAAAAGTAAGAAAAAAGTTGCTGTAAACATAGGTCCGAAAACGCTTCGTTTTCCAGATATCCGCCATTTTGTTTTTTGTACAAAATAATTCATATCTAGAGAACGGTTTGACTGATTGATTTCAAACTTGGCATGAAGTTTAACCTAACAATGATATACCTCAAGAAAAATAAACGATTAAATCCAATCATACGTTTCAAAATGACGGCTGTTTGAAAATTTCAAACCTAAATTACTCCAAAACCGTAAGTTTTAACGAAAAATGTCAAGATACCTTTTTTGTAGCCCTTTTGATTCCCTAACGGGTGGTGTGACTGTCAAAACAATCGGATGAAGGATAATAGCTAAGTTAAAAGGTAATGACAACAAATGTCCATACAATATTGTAGTATTTACTGTGTTGGTATAGGATGCCGGGTTGAACAAACCAATTAGTACACATAACTTAACTGTTATCCTTCATCCGATTGTTTTTACAGTTTGAAAGTCAATAATTGACGCATACGACCGCAGCAACAAACTTTGAAAGTCAATAAACGATGCATACCACCAAAGCAACAAAGTTTGAAAGTCGATCACTGATGCATACAACCGTTACAACAAAGATTGAAAGTCAATAATCGACGCATACCACCACAGCAACAAAATTTGAAAGTCAATTATCGACGCATTCCACCACAGCAACAAAGTTTGAAAGTCAATAATTGACACATACAACCACAGCAACAAACTTTGAAAGTAGATAAACGACCAAAGCAACAAAGTCTGAAACTCAATAATTGGAGCATACCACCGCAGCAACACAGTTTGAAAGTTGATCATCGATGCATACCACCACAGCAACAAAGTTTGAAAGTCGATGATCGACGTTTACCAGCTATGCGGTTAAGTGACGGTATGGCAAGGAGGATTAGTAGCGCTACAGTATGTTCTATTCATACCACTCATTAGTATAAATACAACTAAGGAGCAAAATCTAACCACAATACCTTTATAAGCATATTCCAGTGCGCATGTAATAGTACTCATATCTGCTTCTATACTATGAGCCCAGTTCTCCACGTCACCAATCTCTTTCAACGAGCTACTAAAACTCTCAACTAGACTCAACCACTGTTGTGTTTGTTTTGCAAAGTTGGTAGCGCTTTGATGCAACAGTTTGGCTTCAGCGTCTAGGCGTTTCTGGTTCAAATACGCTTGGGCAACCCTGTTAAAACATAAACAATAGAATCATTTGATTGTTGTCAAACTAGTACAGTTGTAATCAACACAGTCGATTGTTTGGAACATCAAACCATACGATTAATAAATAAAAATATACAGTGCAACGTAGCGACCAATACAACTACAGGTTGTCCCATAAGTAAAGTGCCAAACTTCAGGGAGTGGTTCTATGGGTCAAAATAAGAATAAAGTACATATAAACATAGGCCCGAAAACCATAGAACCATTCCCCTAAGTTTGGCTGTTTAATAATGGGATACCCTGTAAATTTCTGAGCACCATAATAAGTTTGATAGAATAAAACATGGACACAGAATCTCACAACTAATACGTTTATTGACTTAAATGTGTTTTAACGACAAAGTCATCATCTTCAGTGATGCAAGAGCTGCAATAACTATAACAGTTAATGTTATCCATTTTAAACTAATCCGGTCATAATACTTAACGAGAAACTACTGTTTGAATCAAATGCATTATATGACACAAAATTGTGACAGTAACCCATCACCTTATATAACAACTAGGGGTAACACCTGCGTGCTCCGCACGCCAACCCCGTTGGAACCTTCTTTACACTAATCATGTTATGTTTTCTTTATAATAAAGGTGTAGGATTAATAATAACCCCAAAGCTAAGATGGTAAATAATGTTAAATGTTTAAATCAAATTATTTTGTATATTTTAAACTCTCTTTTGTAGGCTCAGGTCTACACTTTCAAAACATAACCTAAAAGTTAGAAATACAAAAATAATTGCTTCAAAGTTTGAAATCAGCTGTTAATGGAAAAATTGGAGCTAACAGCTGTTTTATCTTTTATTTTATTCAATCGGTTGCTATGGTAATAAATGTAAATACATGTGCTGGTTCATCAGTCTAGGCCTAACCTAAGTTTTTTTTTCCGACTAAATTTACAAATATTGAAATAAAAATGTTTTTATCAAAATAAATTATAGCCTGTTACTCAGGGATAGTGTAGCTTTTTATTAGTAAAACTATTTTTTCAATCAGTTCAGTAGTTCCAGAGATTACCCCCCTACATACAAACAAACAAATTTCACCTCTTTATAATATTAGTATAGATAACCACTGGGTCTTTGTTGATAGTGGTTGTGTTAAATAATGGCTTGCACACAAACAATAGCTGATGTCACAGTTTATATAGGTAAAATTATTAGAAAAGAACCGTGGCCAGTTGAGGGTTCGCGCAAGTAGAAGCAGAGCGGTACGGTGGAGGGGCAAACCCTCCCTGCTCTCCCGCCGCGCCGACTCCTCTCCCACTCCGAGTTGAAGCGAGACGCATGGCGTGGCGTTGATTAAAAAATGTGTTTACGTACTATGTTGAGTTGTAAATTCTATCTTTAATAATGATAAACACAATTTTCTTTACAGTACAATGTGCTTCAGACTCGTATTTAACAAAGAGGTGTAACAAATAAAAATTAAATTCTCTATCTGAATATTTAATATCTGAATAAATTAGTTTCAACCTACGAGTTTTAGTTTCAGTGGAATTATTATTAAAATACAAAACATAAAGTTGTAGTTTATTTTTTTTTTTAACTTTTGAACATAAAAGACGATAAATAATATATTTTTTAATTCATTACATTTCCTTAAAACCACCATTGGTTTTGTTACACCAATCTCAGTATTGGATTGCCAGCATGAAGGTGTTGTATGGCTTTGGTGTAAATATGTTTCGTCTAAATAAACTATATTACTCTTGTTTTGTCGGCATGGAGAAACATGAGAGACGGTGCAAAACAACGCAGGTAACACGGCGCGGCAATAACAACAATGGACGGGCTCGATACGCACAGGGCAGTGTACAAGGAGCAACTGAGAAGGGCGCTCCACCCACCACTGCGCGCGCATCGCCACTCCAATGCCATGCGTTGACGGCTAGAAATTGGGCTTCTGCGCAGGTTCTTTTCCAATAATTCTACCTATAGTTAAAGAGGGGGAGGAGCCAGCTTGAAGCTAAATGTTCAAGCCTAAGTCAGTCTGTTAGTAACCACACAAGTTGGACTCCCTTGCCTTTACTTTCAGTTAGTTTAGTTATAAGTCCGGACCAGCGAGGAAAGTATTGTATTGCTTTAAATAAACATTTGAAGTAAAACAACTGTTTACTGCCTTATTGAAGAACCTTCCTACACCACAGAAATCCTGATAACGCCTTTACATCCGCAAGAAGACCGAAGGCACACCCGAAAAGGGAGTCGCACCATCGCCAGGACACCGCAGGAGTGCACTGAACGAAGGCCTTGCCACATAGTAACAGAAACATAATAGACCTTATCTTACCTTTCCTAATAACAAACCAGTTTCCATACTTCACATAGATAACCGATAGTTCAGTGCGAGACAGTGGGCCTTCCGGAGGTGGTTCAATTGAATGTGTTTCCGTGTAATAATTTATTTAAGTGTTTCTGAACGTGTTTTTTTCAAGTGTTCCATGACAACGGAGGATGTTCTCCAATATCTTGAGAATGGCTGAATAGCCGAAACGGCCGTCCTTTTTACAATACGACAAGTGACTACTGACGATAGTAAGTTGTCAGTATATTATATTAATCCATTTTAAATTCAAATCTTACACAAGATAATTTTGAACAAAGTTGTAGGAAGGTATTGATATATGTAAGCTTTGTCAGACGTTACAAAGTTATATTAAATTTGTTCCACATTTTCAAGGGTTGGTCGTATCAAAATTTGTTTCATTCAAAAGCTTTAGATAATATTACAATCTTTTTGAACGGATTTTATACTGGGCCTACTAAAAGATTTATAATTTTTTCTACCTCTTAAGCTAAAATAAACTTTTTCAAATTTATTTTTGGAATTACTCTTAAGAAAGTCCGGCCAGACCTATCTTTGCAAAGTTAAATTCAACATACTTATGTACCTTTTTCTCAACAATCATAATAGAGAGAAACCTGAAATTTTTACCACATATTCTTCAATATGTCCTACACTTTAGACATAAGGTTATTAGCGAACTTCCATAAGAAAGATGAGCTGTTGCAGTGACTCTTACGGCGAGACCTAAGGTTGAGAGTAGTAAAATGAGCACCGACCATGTTCCCCAGAACACGTTTTGTGGTGTCATTAAAATTTGCATATTATATACAGTAGAACCTAGACTATCCGAGGTAATCAAAAACTCGGATAATACGGTAGGCTGTGAGAAAACCATTGAGGTGCGAATTCCCACATTATTTATGCCTTTAAAGGCTGAATATGTGGAGCCATACTTACTTCAAAATATATTTTATTTGGCTTAAATAATATAAATAGTTTTAAATAAACAAAGAAGGTTTGATAATGTACTCAAATGAAAGAAATTTGGTACTGTAAGCTACCGTACTGTAATAGAAACAAAAATTTAAAGAGACATTTACATTATTTTTGAAAAGTACAAATTAAAATCCTTGAATTGCAAACATTTACATATACAGATGAATAAAACACACTAAATAGTTATAAATTTACAAACTTTTAACAAAGTCTTTCACTCTCGTTTCACTATCACTTTCCACTCATAATTAAACTGTCATTCACAAAGTTTACCACCGACCAAAAACAAAAGTACAAAATACAGTAGCAGGGGGAAGAAATAACTCGTGGAAAAGTATGTAAGTCATAAATACGATGCCGCGTTAAGGGGAGGGTACCGGTATAACAGTAACAAGACTGCTTCGTCATTCACTATACTACCCGTCCACTAAACGTCACCCATACCATTGCGACAAATTACTGTTTTGTGTTCTTTCTGTTCAATCTAACACAAAAGTTTTTATGAATTTACTTATTGAGAAATGATCTCAAGCTATGTATTCATAATCGAAATGAATAAATTCAGTTAACTTACATTTATTTGTAAGTTAATAGAATTGATTTTGACATAAAATTACTCGGGTCAAATCCGCAAAGCGAGTTTTTCCGCTTGAGTGGAACGAAGCTGATTATATATCAAACAGAAAAGAACGTAGAACAATAAAGTAAAAAAAATGGTTTTAAAAGGTATAGCAACACTAAACGGATGCAATTTTTTTTATATAAAATGAGCTTTATTAATTGATCAGTTTTTCAAAAAACCTTACACGTTTCCACTACCCTGTTTTGTTTGCCCATTAGCCATCTCGGCCGAAATTTGCTGCCTATATAATTTGTACACTAGCCTGCAAGTAATTTGTGCAAAATTACAGCAGTTAAAATGCCTATAAAAAAGACACAAATATTAACTTTTGATTGTCTATGATTTTCAAGCCTAGTGACTGTGAAACAAAAAACTTTGTTGAAATTTTCTTGCGGTCGCACTATGGTAACGACTGTGACAAGTATTTTAATTACTTCGAAAGCTATCTTAACCCAATATAACAGCAGAGCTACTCACCCAACATTAAGATGGTCTACGAGAGCTTGAGTCAATCCATTGGCAGCGGCTATAGCGTCCTTTCTTTTTACTTCTGAGGAAGAAAATAAAGCAACATAAGCATAATAAATCTACATGGCCGTTAGAATTATCTATTATTTTCACGTGAAAATTAAAAATCAGTATGTTCACAAGAACTGTATCTGCGCATCCGCATTACATATCCCATTCAGAAATTAGCTTCTCTTGAGAATGACAACCGACACAATGTTCCCCAATTTTCACAATTTTTAATTACATTACAAAATAATTGATTGATTTTTCTAACAGATTTATTCAAAATAGGCCTACTAAATGCAAATTTTTTTCCTTAGTCTAATAATTCTTAGGTATTTATATTGATGAAAAATTAAACTGGAATAGCCATTTAGACTTTATCCATAAAAAAATAAGATCAATGATATACGCTTTTTTCATTTTAAGAAAATGTGTAATGATGGATACATGTAAGATGGTGTATCACGCTTACATTGAATCAATATTAAGATATGGTATTGTTTTATAGGGAAATGTAGCTGGTATTAATAAGATATTCTTGTTGCAAAAGAGGATTATATAAGAGCAATAACCAATTTGAGTAGTAGGATGAGTTGTAGACCTGTTTTTAGGAAATTAAATTTGTTTACTTTGTCAGGGCTGTATACATATGAAATTTTAGTGTGGTTTAATAAAAATAAACATAAAATAAAAACTAAAAAGCTTTGACGTTCAATCACAGCTGCATTGTAGCACGAATTTGTAGCATAGACCGTGACCTCGAGATGCGCAGCAGACTCGGGAGTTAATTCGAGTGGTGGGGGGTCAGAGAAGCTCAGTTGATTACCGAGCTTTGAACGGAACACTTCGGTCTTGAAGCAATTGTACGGGTTTCCAATAACATTATTGTCCGTGCACAAATCTATTTATTATTTAACTATCGCTAATTATTATTGTTATTTAGCGTTGTTTATGTTTTACTGTTTATATTTGTGATTAATAATATTAATAATAAATTTAATATATTTATTTTCAAAATAACCTATTTTTCTCAGTAACATTCCTGAAGTAAAAATGACAACATAGGCCTAGTTTTCGTTTACAGCACTAACTAAATTATTGAGGTCAGCTGATTTGCATATTCACTGAATTAATTGGAACAGCTGATATCAAATCATCGCGTAATATTAATAGACACAATTTTAATACACTACTACTGATACTTTTACATGAATAAACGTAGGCCTACTTATGTACTTTTTTAAATAATAAGTTACAAGTTTATTTATTTTACTTAATACTTGTAAATAGTATCAAAATGTAGATTTTATTATTACTCATGTTGATTTCTTTGTTAAAATAGTTATTATATGTGTCGTTATAAGTTGTTTTAACGTTAATCATGAACAAGAAACAGGTCCGCGAGCGTTACCGACATCAGACAGACAAAAATTGAGATAAGGCTTGTTTCGGATTCTTTGGTGTATGAAAAGTAAATAAACGAAAAATCACACTATTCTCAAAAGCCTACAAACAAAACTCTTATTCTATTTATAGTACCAGGAGACCGAGCTAAAGCTCGATTATAAGCAGGGCTATGATTTCAATAATAAATATTGGATTATTGAGTTTTGAGGTTAGGCCTATAACATTTAATAACTAAACGGTATATTCAACATTAGGCTTACCTGTAATAAAAATACAGTTTAAAGGATTAACCATAATCTCAACGCTATGCCTCAGAAATAAGTCAGGCCTAAATTAAAGTTTAATATTTCAATATCGATTTAGGCCTAGGGCCTAGTTCGCTCACGTCAATAACTATTATTGCAAATTTCCGTGAACATCGTTTAGGTTAGGCCTATAACATTAAACAACTAAATAGCAGAAGTATTCGTTGCCATGGTAAATATAAATAGATACAACATTAGGCTTAAAATATACAGTTTAAAAGAAAGCAGATGATTATTGTAATGGCATTGAAAACATTTGCATCAGCTGTGCTTTGTATTGTTTAAAATGGACAAATTTCACTTTTTAATTTAATAAAAAGACGTAGAAAACGAATTTTCCCAGACTGGTGACCATTTCCAATCGATTTCTCGTTGCCAAAAGCCCTATTTAAAATCAAAAAATGAAAAATCCTTAGACGGAGATTCCAGATCCATTTAGCAGACAAACAATTATCTCTCGCTTTAGAAGATAAGATATAAATAGAAGTAATAATAAGGCAAGTAATATAACACAAATCTGTCGCGACAACTTTGATAGTAAGCGTAATGTCCCTTCCCCTCCAGCGGCGTCCCCACTTGCCTATATTCTTCCCTCCCGCCAGTGCATCGTAAAGTCCATGCTAAAACTAATGAGCTATACAAGACATAAAAATAATTACAGATTCCCTTTCATCACCTAAAATTATAGGGGAAAATACTCCCCTATATAAGGCGTTAACATTGTATAATAAACTGCCACAGGAGTTCAAAAATTTGAGGAATGAATGTTTTAAGGACAAAATAAAATTTAAAATTATAGATAATGTATACTATAGTTTGAATGAGTATTTTGAAAATCCAATAACAATCTGAGATTTGAGGTTATGATGTAAATGTTAGTACTTAGTAAAATATTTTGATGACCAGTATAATATTAGTTATAGAATTTTTATGCACTATAGATTTTTTTTAATGAATTGTAGACGCTGCGCCTGTTTTTTTGTGTGAAAAAATGTATTAATTTGTGCAATAAATGAAAATGGTTTATTCCGAACAAAATAATATAAAGTTATGTTTACTGTTTACATAAATTTTTGGGCAAATTTACAAAAATACTTCTTCAAACAGTCATATTTTAAATGGAGCAGCCTAGTGTCAAATAAATAGAGTACAAAAGGTTAAAAACTAAAGTTTTCAGCTTCCTTTCACTTTGTATATTTCTCTAAAAATAAAACAAAACTATTACAATTTCAGTACGCTTTATTTATCCTGTACTTACCTTGAGCTTCCTTTCTTACAGCTTGCTTGGCTTGATGTTCTTTTACTAAAGATGATAGCATTTTTCATCTGTTTAGTATCCAACTTCTAGTAGGGGCTACCAACAAAAGAACCATACATTTCATTAAACATATTTAAACAAATTTCAGTTTGTGTTTAGTGTAAAGGATATTAAATAGTCTAAATCTGAAAAAGCTGACTGTTATACAATGTCAAATCAGATTAACTCGTAAACCTCATAACAGATTTTGCAAAATTGGGAGGGAATAGAATTTATTTTGTAATTTACAACTATTTTTCCCTATATGATTTCTAGGTACCGGTATTCTGTACATCCTCACTTCGGGCACATAACACCAATGAAGGACGGTAAGTGGAATAACACAAAAAAAATCTTAGATCGAAAGCTGGATTCGATCCTGCCTCAGCCCAAATCGTAGAGCATGGATCCCGCCATAGCAACTGAGCTACCTCCGCTACCAATACAGATAGAATAAATACAAAGATATATGAAAGAATCTTAAATTAGTTGGCTGTAACTTATCAAAAGGTAGCCTACTCATTGTTTTCATTAATTATTATCCTCAAAAAGGAAAAACAAAATTATTATCCTCAAAAAGGAAAAACAATCAACAGTGAATTTATTGCAGTGTTTGAGCAATAAAATCAAGAAAAACCCGCCGCCATTTGGTGAAAAAGAAAGTGTTGTTTTCATCAAGAAAATGCACCAATTCACACATCCGTTATTGCCGTGGTCAAAATCAATAAGTTAAAGTTTGAATTGGATCCTCATGCACCCGATTCGCCAGATTTAGCCCCCTCGGATTGTTTTCTCTTTTCAAACTTGAAAAAAATGGTTCGGTGGTAAAGATTTACCAATAATAAAGAGGTGTAGTCTGCGGTTCATGGCTATTTTGAGGATCTTGAAGGTCAAAGCTATTGAACATCGCTGGGGAAAGTGTATAAGAGATTACAAGTTATGTTTTTTGCCATTCCGACTATTGTTATAATGAGGTTGATAAGAAAAACACACACTGTTACAATCCACACAACTATTTTATTACTCACGACCGGTTTCGAACTTTACAGAACATTAACTAGTGAAATACTAACCTAATAATACAAACAACACTAGATCTAAAGATGTGAATGTGGGAGGGGAGCAGGTAGAAAAAAGGTTAACTTCAGGGTAGGGCAAGAGAGGAGCAAACTTATTATATAAATTTATTATATATTTATTATAATAAATTTATATATTAGCAAATAAATATATATTTATATATTAGCAATTTATTATATAAATTAATATAATAATAACTTGTTGCGATATTAATATATTGTTCCACAAAATTTTGGTGTTTTCTTTGTTATTTTGAGAACTCCTAGGACTAAGTTTATTAAGTTCCATTGGCAAGTTCGAGTATTTTATTCGGTGGAAGAAGAGTACTTGGAGCTGCTATAAAGATTTGTACATTTGTTCTTTGTATTCTTTTATGTTTTATTTACAGATTGTTCTAATTGTACTGTTGTTTTTACTTTGTACAGATCTTTTGTATTTATAATAACTAGCTGACCCGTGGGAATATTTCACAAGTTAGGAGTACTTACCTGATTTAATATGTTGATTTAGTTAAGTTAATTACGTTTACTTATTTACATTGGTTTATAAATAACAGTGTAAACAATCAAACTAACAGCTGTCATGTTGGTACTTATGTATTATACGGAGGCCACTATTTTTAGATGTTTTTTATTACATACTATTTTTAGTAGTACCGGTAACCTAGCAACTAAACATACTGTGACTAAATACCATAGGTTAGAACTTTAGGCTATTTTTTTTATTATTCTTGCGTTTCTGTTGTTTACTTAAAACAATACCTAACCTAGCAACATTTAAAAAAATAGTTGCCTCTGTATAATACGTAAGTATCGTCATGTTAGAGTTAAACAGATTGTTAATAGATGGCGCCTTTCATTAGAAACCATATGAAGTATAATATAAAAGTTTTTTTAATACATTTTTTTAACGAAAACATGAATTTTAAGCTGTTTGTCTGTTTTTCGGCAATATCGGGGAACATAAGCTTTAAAATGATGCTTGAATAATTAATTTAGATGAAGAATTAAGGGTGATATCGCTTAGCAACAAAAAAACATATTTGAGAAATAATATAGGTATAAGGACAGGCCTACTGACAACCCTAAAGTATATATTATGACAGTCTTGCTGCATTTCATTTCATGTATGCTAAATAAAAGATAATAACAACAACAACAAAATAAACCTATATAGGGATTAAGAAGCTTCTTGATGTCAGAATGAAAGGTTTAGTCAATTTTCTATAAAATTGGGTTTCTACAAATCCATGTGTTTTCCATCCAGTATTGTTTGTATTTCAAAACACAATAACATTGGAATAATCTAATATTGTTGTAATTGAAAATGCTGTGCGGACATTATCGCCTGCATAATTTATTTAATTCTTTATGTTGATGATGTAATAATCACTAGAAATAATAAATTTTAATTGGTGATTTGAAGGAAAGACTAAGTTCTGAAATGCAAGGCATGGGTGTATTGAAATTCTTCCATCAAAGAAAACATAAGATATCAACAGAAGAGTGTAATGGAATGGAAACAACGGCAATATATTAGGAAGATTTTTAAAATCTTTAATACGACTGTTTGTAGGAATACATCTATTTCAACTGTGCCTGAATCAGAACTAAGTAAAAGTTGGTAACACCGGATATAAATCGGACGCGTTCTTGAATCAAGTCATTTTTATAACAATTCAAATGGTTATTAAAATTACTGGCGCAAGTTTACTATTCGACCCTAGGCTAACCTATGGCAACAGAAATGCAAGAATAATAATAAAAAAACCTAAAAGGTTCTAACCTACAGTATTTAATCACAGTATGTTTACCTGCATTCAACATTTAACAGTAAAATGTAAAACGACGTCATTGTCTACAAAAATATTAGGCTAGGGTCGAATAGTAAACTTACGCCAAATTACTTAGTAAATAATAGTTCCCTATTTTCTACACATCGCCTAGAAAGTTACTGAATAGGCACAAATTATAAACAACTTAGGGATAAAGTTTACAACACGCCACCTCACCATATTGCAGCAGAGGTGCCAACACATAAAAAAATAGTCTGACATATTTATTTACAGCCTCTAGTCAAAATATTATGTGGGTAGCACTCCTTAGGAAACTGTGATACACAGAGAGATATGCATAAAGGTGGTATAAGGGTTACTAAAAACAAGATATTATGTCATGCTGTAGCAGGTTAGGTTAGGTACTTAATGTTGCTATAGTAAAACTGTTAAGTTTAATTTTAAGTTATAAATTACACATTAATTATCTTGTGAGAAATAAAGGTAAGTATTTGCTTACTGTACTTTATCTTGTCTACTCTAATTTACATTTTTTTTGTTTTCGTCATTTTAGAAGGTGAAAGTAGAGCACGAGAATGGGCATAGTACTTTAAAAATAATGCAAGACTATCAATTTCATTTTAATAGGTCTATTTAATAAGCCTTGATTAACTTAGGCTACACATACAAATAATTACATATCCAAATACCTTCCAACAATTATTAAAATTAGAAATAACTAAGCCTATGTAAAGAGCTATTATTAGTCTTGTAGACATATTTTAACGTATAATTATGGGCATAATATATGTATTATAATTAGAATGTTTAAGTAAACTTATGAGGTGAATAAATTAATAGGCCTACTTACAGTCTACAGACAATCACAGTTGATTTTTGATTAACCTAACACAACTTTTGACATTTAATGCACAGCTGTTCTTCAGCTGTCAGATCAAGGAATAACAAAACAAGCCAAGGTATGTCAACAAGCTTCTATAATAACTATATTATGGTAAATTGCACGGAAAATGTCAATTGAATTGGAACCAATAACATAGGTGTTAATAATTCGATCACGCAGCTGAACTGCTGACGTGATTTGAACGAATTTTCAAATTATGTTTACATGTTTTAGAGTTTCAACAAACAATTTGCAAAATTGCTCTACTCACGCTGAATAGCTGCATACGTGTAGGTACGAAATATATTAGTAGAATTTGTTTGCACCTCAACCTCCAGCCTGTGAGGAGGCTCTACTTCGTTCTGCTCGAATCTGAAACATTCAATTACCGAGTTTCCACCTCGACCTTGTGGTTTTGGATTATGGACTGCGCCTTTGCGAGTTTGCACCTCCTCCTTGCGCCTTCGGATAATGGATGGCTTCGCTTCATTAACAGCGGAAATACTCGGTTTTTATGGTAATTTCCTTTTTGATAGATTTGGAGGGAACCAGACCAGCTATAAGGTTGTGTAAAAAAAACTAAATGTGCAGAATGATCTCCTATATTTTTTTTTTTTATATAAACCCTAAAAACATTTTATTCCAGTAAGAAAACTTTCAAACATTACTTCCAGTTAAAAAATGTGCTTCCTGTTGTTAGAATTTTTGGCTATCGAACTCGTCCGAGCTACTTATAAAACTAATTTGGGGACCAAATCGGTCGTAAAATGCTGCCGTTAATGTGCTAACACACACACATTTATGTAACATTTTTAATGCTACCACAAAACGTGTTCTGTTGACCAAAATCAATGTTCTTTGATTATTTTTGACCTTAAGTCTTACCATAAGAGTCACTGCAATAACTCATTTTTCTATGGAAATTCGCAGACAAGAAACCAAAAAATTGACCTCGAACATTTATTTATTTGTTCTGCAAAGAAAGACACTGCTAAAGGCTTCTAAACCGCTCGAACTACAACCAAAATAAGTTTTATAATTAATTACCTATTGAATAAATTTACACTAGGACAACAAATGTGTGTAACATTTATATTTTTAAGCTCTTAATCTGAAGTCATCAGCTTTACCGCTGTTTCTGCTTAAAACAAGAATTACTTTCTAGGGATGGAAAAATGTATTTTAAATACTATTGCTTTTTTTTTACGAATGTTCACATTTATAACCAAACCAAGCAATAACATAATAAATTTCATGCAGGTTTCTCCTGCTTTCCACCATTTTGAAATTAGTGCCCAAAAAATGTATTTTGTAATTTAGGCTACCGGTATATTACAAAAATTCAAGTCTTAGGTCTTTCAATTTAAAAGGCACATTTTTACCAGATTTCGCTTGACTAGCTATTCTGGTGTCGGAAGGGGTTTCTTATTGATTCAACTTTAAAAAAATGCAGAAACTAAAAAGTAAATCTATTACACTAGAGAAAAATTTAATGGATTCGTGACGCAAGATATTCGTGACGCGAGATTTCGTTTAAATACCCACGCAAAAGAATGTCAAACGGGTCAATAGAACTATTCACTTCAAAAAGATTTATCGAAATTGATTCATGATTTATTTTTGTTTTTTGCCTTACTGGACTGGATATATTTACATAAATACCTTAATTCCTTGTACTGCTCGCAGCCCTGTTTTGATCACTTTCCATACGGTGACGTACGTTTCGCCTATTTATAAACGGTTTGAAAATGCCTGAAAAAGTAGGCGAAACGTACGTCACTGTATAGAAAGTGATCAAAACAGGACTGCGAGCAGTACAAGGAATTAAGGTATTTATGAAAATCGATTCATTAGTTTCGGAATTAGTTCGCTGGACAAACATAAAAACATAAAATGAATTCTAATTGAAAATTCACATTTCCCGCCCTCTAGTACAAAAACTAAGAAGTATTGGCAAATACCAACTAAGTTCTGAGCCGATCCTTACAAAACTGGAGTGGGACCACCACAGGAAGATCCTCTTTCATTTCAAAACAAATTTATCGAAATCGGTTCATTAGTTTCGGAGTAATCGCTGAACAAACGTAAACAAAAGCATATAAACAGGTCGAATAAGAACCACCTCCTTTTTTGAAGTCGGTTAAAAACAAGCATAATAATGTTTCTTTTTAGCGAATTTCCATAGGAAATACGAGCTATTGCAGCGACTCTTATGGTGAGACCTAAGGTCGGTAGTGGTCTTTAAATGAGCATTGATCATGGTCCCCAGAACACGTTTTGAGGTGTCATTAAAAGATTATATATGTGTGTTCGCACTCAAACGGCCGCATTTTACATCCGATTCAGTCCGAATTCGTTACACATGTTGGTTTTCTAAGTCACCTGTACGAGTTTGTTAGCCAAAAATCCAAGAACTGGTTTTTTGAGAGGAAGTAAAAATGTTTAAGATTTTTCACAGTGAGCGAAGTGAAGCAGTCCATAATCGGAGGACGCAAGATCAAGACGCAAAACGAGGAATACTGCTGGAGTAATAAAGCGCTTATCAGTTCTTCTCTTCCTTCAACAGGAGTTTGTAAATACTTTTCACTACGATTCCCGTTTCCAACAAATTTTTCCACTTAATTGTTTGATTGGCGGTTGAACTCCTGGAAGCAATCTGAAACAGTCTAACTGATTCCGCAATGTTATCAAAAGCAATGGTCCACGCACAATACTTACATTCGGTTCAACTGTAAAGCTATTTGCAAATAAAAAGTACAGTAAAATTATTGCACTTAAAAGAATTAGGTTATAATGTTCAGTTTTAGTGAAGTTATTGCTTTTAGTTTGAACCAAACAGCTGTTTAACAATCAGTTTTAAAACTGCAACACAGTAAGCAAATAAACCAGTATTTGCTCGAAGTATTCAAGCCTCAATTTAGTTCCTATTAACATTAGAATTGAAATCTTCACAGAACGTTTTGGTCCCTTTATTAAAAGGTCTGTAAAGTTTCAAAATTATTGAAAATCAAAAGCATATATACCTCTTTGTGGGACACCCTGTACAATGTCACGCGTTGAGTAAAAACAATTGGTTGGTCATAATAACACACGGTCACCCAGAGGGGCAAAAGGAGCAGATTGCCCCAGGCCACAAAAAACTCAAAGCTAAATAATAATAAAAAATAAAAAACTGATTAATACGAAATTAAAATATTTTGATACTAAAGTTTTCAACATTCAGTTCAGCTTACAACTGATTTTTATGTTTATAACTGATCCTTTTTTTATTTTGCTCTACTTTGTGTCAGCCTTATGATAGAGCTATAAAAGTATAAGGCCTAAAACCAAAGACATTTTCAAGCTGTGAACATAAATAAACTTACAATAATTCACTGTCTCATCAAGTTTTTAAGAGTGTGGTGACGAGGTGAAAGCTTTTTTTTTGAGGAGTTAAAAAAATGGTATTAAAATATTCTACTTGAAAATTAGTTGCACCACTTATTCTTTCATAACAAAATTTTAAATTAGTTCAAATAATTCATTTAAATAAAATAATAATAATATTATGTTGTATAATCATAACTGTTTAATCTGAAATCGTTTTACTTATTGTAAATTACCATTAAATCATTTACCCATGAACTTTGTTTTGCGTTAATCTATCTTCGGAATAAATGGAGCTTTTAACTTTCTGTTCAGAATTAAATGCCAATCGATACTTTTGTACCACCTGTGTTCCTTCACGTCTTTAGCCTTGTTTTTCAAATTGCCGAGCCGTTTAGATGGTTCTTTTATCAATAATTTCCTCAAAAGACTTTGTAAACTTTTACTGAAAGACTGCGGCATGTGTAACTGGTCAAATTTAATCCTATGAAATAACACGGCCGAATCTGCATCATTAAAAGGCAAATAACCGGACACCATCTCATAAGTAATAACACCGTAGGCCCACCAATCTACCGAAAAGTCATAACCTTGGTCCACTAATATTTCAGGTGCCATATAACAAGGTGTCCCGCACATGGACCACGTACGACCTCTTATTTTTTTGCATAACCCGAAATCGGTAATTTTTATATAACCTGTCCGGTCTAAAAGTAAATTTTCCGGTTTCAGATCTCGATGAGCGAGGCCTAAGGAATGTAAATACTCAAGCCCCAAAACTATCTGCGACGTGTAAAATTTTGCTTCCTCTTCGCAAATCTTTCCACCAATATCTAAGAAGTGTTGGTAAAACTCACCTCCGCGAATGAATGGCATTACTAAGTAAATATACCTAAAGTCCAAAAAGAAAAAATCTAATGGTACGTAAAAAGGGAAATTCATACACTGTAAAACTTTCTTTTCATTCAACAAAGCTTCAATCATCAATTGTTCTATGACAAACGCCTTGTCCTGTACCTTGATCGCGTACTCCATTCCGGTATCTTTAAACGTTCCAAGAATAACTTTCCCAAATGCACCTTGTCCAAGTATTTTCTTTATTTTGAAATCAGAAATAGTTACATCTGACATGCTTTGATCGCTCCATCCATTGTTAAAGTCTATCTTAGCCTTCTCTAAATATTCTTCTAAACTATCAATTTGTAAAGGGCCTACTACTGGAAGTTTGGGTAAAAGCATTGGTGTTTTTAAAAGACTCGTGTTACGAAAACTTTCTGTCGTGTACAAATCTTCACTCATATTAGTGTCGTTAGCTGCCATTTTAAAACAGTAGATTTTTAAAAAAATATTAACGTTTGGTTATAAATACTAATAATTTTAAAATAATCATTGAACCAGCTGAGAATGTTAACTTTTATTCAACATAATGTTGGAGCAGCTGATTTATGGTAACTGTTCTTTGCTAGATCTTAAGGCTCATATGTTTGTAGGCTTAATATGAACTGGTAGGTCAAATTATGTGAAAACTGGGATTTGCACTTATTGACTACCTAATTATTTAAAAAATATAGCCTACCAATTTAAATAGTATGGCCTCAAATTGATGAAAAAACTAAAATTTACGAATAATTTTAAAGGAACTTTAGGCCTACAGTTTAAAAAATTATATTTACTAATTTGAATTCTATAGAACTAATAAAAGATTTATAGCATTGGGGAAAAAATGAGCTGTTTAGGCCTACTCTAGTATTTCCATTAAAAACTAATATAATTTGAAACTGTGGTGAAAAATCATATTTCAGAAACAATAGGCCTAATTATTTGTATTTCTATTTATTTGTACAACAGGTTTGTGTTTAGTAGGCCTAAGTCATGATGGTTTTTAAAATATTTTACTTAAGGACCCGGCAATGCTTCGTTATAGCTAGATTTAATTTTAGAGGATTTTTATACCATTTCATCCATTTGACTTAAGTAGGCCTAATCGTATTGCAAATGTTTTTTTATATCAATTAAAAATAATAATAAATAATTTTAGCTTTATGGTAAAAATTTACTCCATTTAAATCTACTTGTTTGTAGTGACCACGTTCTCTAAAAAATTCTAGTACCGGTACTACTGTAATTTGTATAAATTGTGAAATTTTAGTGAAATTAGTTTAGTAGTTTTTGAGAATATAGAGAACGTAAGTGGATTACTATTTCATTTTAAGGGTAGATATTCCATTTCATTCCTTTGACCTAAGTAATCAAACTGCAAATAGTTTTATTTAGGCTTATCCTTTAAAAATAATATTACATAATTTCAGATTTTTAGCTTGTAGGAAGTAAGTTTAACTTAAATTTTATTAACCGACTTCAAAAAAAAGGAGGAGGTTCTCAATTCGACCTGTTTATATGCTTTTTTTTTATGTTTGTCCAGCGATTACTCCGAAACTAATGGACCGATTTCGATTAAAAAAAAATTTAATGAAAGAGGATCATCCCCCGGTGGTCCCACTCCAGTTTTTTAAAAATCGGCCCAGAACTTAGCTAGCATTTGTCAATAAAGTACGTCATTTTGGCGGAAAATTTGAATTTTCCATTAAAATCTATATATAAAGCTGAAATACCACTGATTGACTCACTCATCACAGTATCTCAAAAACCATACCTCCTAGGAATGTGAAATTTGGTACACATATTGCTCATAGGCACTAGAGGCGCACTAAGAAAGGATTTTAAAATATTTCGCGTTTAAGGGTTGAAACAACCCCTAAAACCATAGATATTGTTTGTTTTATATCTCAAAAACCATATGGCCTAGGGATGTTTAATTTGGTACACATATAGGCTCATAGGCTTTATATTTGCACTAAGAAAAGATTTTTAAATATTTAGCGTTTAAGGGTTGAAACAACCCCTAAAACCATAAATATTGTTTATTTTATATCTCAAAAACCATTTGGCCTAGGAAAGTGGAATTTGGTACACAAATTTTATTACTTATAGGTGCTAGAGGCGCACTAAAAAAGGATTACAAAATTTTCGTGTTTAAGGGTTGAAACAACCCCTGAAACCATAAATATTGTTTGTTTTATATCTCAAAAACCATATGGCCTAGGAACGTCGAATTTGCTACACATATTGCTCATAGACCTTAGATTTGCACTAAGAAAGAATTTTTAAATATTTAGCGTTTAAGGGTCGAAACAACCCCTAAAACCATAAATATTTATTGTTTTATATCTCAAAAACCATATATAGCCTAGGGATGTGAAATTTGGTACACATATTGCTCACAGGCCTTACATTGCACTAAGAAAGAATTTTTAAATATTTAGCGTTTAAGGGTTGAAACAACCCCTAAAACCATAAATATTGTTTGTTTTATATCTCAAAACCACTAGGAACGTGGAATTTGGTACGCAAATTTTATTACTCATAGGTGCTAGAGGCGCACTAAAAAGGATTTACAAATTTTCGTGTTTAATTGTTGAAACAACCCCTAAAACCATAAATATTGTTTATTTTATATCACAAAAACCATATGGCGTAGAAACGTCGAATTTGGTACACATATTGCTCATAGGCCTTAGATTTGCACTAAGAAAGAATGTTTAAATATTTAGCGTTTAAAGGTCGAAACAACCCCTAAACCATAAATATTGTTTGTTTTATATCTCAAAAACCATACGGCCTAGGAACATGGAATTTGGTACACAAATTGTATTACTCATATGTGCTAGAGGCACACTAAGAAAGGATTTTAAAATATTGCGCGTTTAAGGGTTGAACAACCCCTGAAACCATAAATATTGTTTGTTTTATATCTCAAAAACCATATGGCCTAGGAACGTCGAATTTGCTACACATATTGCTCATAGGCCTTAGATTTGAACTTAGAAAGAATTTTGAAATATTTTGCTTTTAAGGGTTGAAATAACTCCTAAAATCATGAATATTGTTTGTTTTATATCTCAAAAACCATATGGCCTAGGAATGTGGAATTTGGTACGCAAATTTTATTGCTCATAATTGTTAGAGGCGCACTAAGAAAGGATTTTTCGCGTTTAAGGAACAACCCCTGCAACCATAAATATTGTTTGTTTTGTATCTCAAAAAACATTCCTCATATTGCCGTGGGGTTGGCATGCGAAGTACGCAATGCTTTGTGTATTGAAGATACTCCCAATATGCGGAATGGATTGCGAAGCATTTTGCAGCTATTCAGCACCGTCGTGAATAGACCTATTTCCCAAATTGTTGGTTGAAACCCTAAAACATGGGCCTATAAACTTAATTTTGGAAATTTGCTCTACTCACGTCAGCGGTTCAGCTGCGTGGTCGAATCATTATGTTTGTCCAGCGATATTCCGGAATTAATGAACCGATTTCGATAAATCTTTTTGAAGTTAAAACTTCTGTTGACCGATTGACATTTTTTTGCGTGGATATCTAAATGAAATCTCAAGTCACGAATCGTTACAAATATCTCACGACACGAATTCATTCAATTTTTCTCTAGTATAATATATTACTGGTTTATAGCTGTCGTACCACCTTAGTTCAGGTAAATAAGTCAAACTTTTTTATAACAGTCGTACCCGACTTCGGTCAGGTAAATAAATAAAACATGTTTATAGCTGTCGTACCAGGATTCGGTCAAGTTAACAAGGAACACATTTTTTTAGCTGTTGTACCAGGCTAGTTCAGGTATATATGTATAACTTTTTGAAGCTGTTGTGCCCGGCTTCAGTCATGTAAATAAGGAAAACTTATTATAGATGTCGCACCCGGCTTCGGTCATGTAAATAAAAAACAGATATTTATATTTGTCATACCAATTTTTTTTATAGCTGCTGTACCCGTCTTCGGTCAGGTAAATAAGGAAAATTTATTACAGCTGTCGTACCCGGCTTCGGTCATGTAAATAAGGAACAGATGGTTATATTTGATATACATAAGTTAAATAATTTATAGATGTTGTACCATCTATAAATAAATAAACTGTGTCTTAGTTTAGGTAAATAAGTGAATCTTTTTTTATAGCTGCCGTACTAGGATTCGGTCAGGTAAATTAATAAGGAACACTTTTCTTTTTAGCTGTCGTACCAGGCTTAGTTCAGGTAAATA
>JAGFPH010000585.1:208988-230733 GCA_018207615.1 Philaenus spumarius
GTAGCTTTATTTAGATCTGTACATTTCGTTTAAAAATTTAGCTGCTTAAAAAAAAATACAAAAAGATATAGCTTTACTGGTATTAATTTACAGTATTTAGTTTAGGGGTAAATACAGATTTAAAAAAAAAAATAACAGATGGCTTTACTAGTATTAATTTAGAAAGGCACGGACTTGTAAGGGCGTAGTACTTCGAACAGAAAAATACAAAACGTACCCGAACGTGCGTAGCCTGTTATACTGAGGTTTAGCGACAAACGTCCCCGTACGTTCGTGGTACTCAAAAGGTTAATATTTATTTAGAAAATATACAATCTAAATTATTTGTATCATACTTCACCTATCATAAACCCATAATTTATTTCTTACATTATGAATTCATTAAAATTGATGAATAAAAGACATATTTCATTTAATTAATACAGATTTCTTAACAATTTCCTAATCCTGAAATAATAAAATCATCAACAAATGCAAAGAGAGCAATTGATTAAATAAACTTGGAACACAAAATCTCACAACTAATACGTTTATTAACTGAAACGCGTTTCAACGACAAAGTCGCCATCTTCAGTTATGCACGAGCTACAATAGTCAAACTATAACTAATCTCACAGTGTTCCATCTCCCGTATTTATACAGAATTCAAAGGTGCTTGCTTAAGACTATGTTACATTAGTGGGGCGTTACCAATTGCCTCGTGTTATTATAACTAGCCTAACATTAACTATATAACTAAACAAGTTACTAACCTAATAATAATCTCATACAATACATTATTTTTATATTAATATAGAATGTTGTATGGGTCCTTATTCATTATTTACAATTATTTTACTACGTTTGTTAATATAAAAAGTTTCCCAAGCATCTATTGTGTTAAGTTTAGTTACATTTTTCAATAATGCGGAGTTTTCTATTTTAAAATGATGGTTCTCATCTAAACAATGTTTAGCCAAAGCAGATTTATCTGGCCTATTGTGCTTTATATGAGAAACATGTTCTTCAATTCTTGTCTTCATGCTTATTTTGGTTTTGGCCTATTTATTTCTTCGGACACATTTCACAGTTTATACAATAAATTCTAGATTTGTCTTTTGGATTTTATCTTTAGGATTTCCTAACATTTTACCAAGATTACTCTCAGCTGACATAGCTAAATTTAAATTTGCATATTTAGCTAGCGATGTTTTAACAGTATGAGACAATGGTGGAGCAAACGTTGTTTTGACCCATCGTTGTTGGAGTTTGTTGCTTTCCAGGGTAGATCTTGATCCCTTAATTTTCTTGAATTTCATTTTCTTCACTACGTTGTTTATTAATTCTTCAGAATAACCATTAAATATCGCAGCACTATGAATATATTTCAATTCTTTCTCGTAGTTTTCCTTAGATAACGGCAAATGAACCAATCAGTTTAAGTTATACTAAAGTTTGTGAATTTTTATTACTCATAAATTTGTGCATGCGTCAAAACAGTTTCAGTATAGACAGTATAGACACTGGGCGAAAGCATAAAAGTAATAATTTAAAATTTGTTTAGTATAAATTAAAACAGTTGAAAGTATCCAATATAGATGTTACATGTTTATATCAATTTGTTGAAAGTAAATAAAAACAACATTAGGGTTTTCAGGTTTTTCAAGATTTATAATATCCCTTATGAAAATTGTATAAAGGTTAAATTTATTATATTTTTTGGTTCGATGTGTAAGTCTGCATACATTTGTATCAGTTTACTCATACAATGCAATGGGTGAGCAATTTAATTAGTGAACAGTGTCGCTGGTCAAACAAATTAATTTGGCCGACTGCCTACTGATGACTACGTCTTAGTACATTCAGTGTAGCCTTCCTCTCTATTACTCCCTTTTCATGTAACTCGGACGGCGTAAATTAATTATTGAAAATTCTACTTGCACAGCACAGTTACAGCTTAATCAATTAAGTCTTTATGCCAGCAAAACTGTAATATGTAGGAATACTACAACATAGGTTAAATCTCCAGCAATTTCTGGAGTAATCTTCCACATAAAATATAAAAAAAATACGGTGGAAAGGATCCTTTTAAAAAAATTGTACATCTAAGATCTAAAGCAAATCGTTTTACAGAAGAATTTATTCGACTGCCATTTATTGAATAAAGGATGTTTTTTTTTATTATTTTCATTTGAATCTTGTACTATTTTTACCCAAATTTTTTAAGAAAATATGTGCTATTACACACGATCCAATTTGAAAACGGTTGGTTGGAGGAGGATATGACTTCGTTTCTATACGTTTCAGACCATTTGAAAACGATACCCAAAATTTATTAATTTATATATAGGCCTACATATGTTTAATTCCTGGATTGATAAGTAGTAGTAAATATGCTTCAAAATTACTGTTTTTTTTGGTGAAAGGGTCCTAGTAGGATTCTTCAGATATGTTTTTTTTTTTTCGATCCGATTCAGAATAGTGGAGTTAAACCGTATAATCTTTTTTGGGTAGGTAGCCTATTTGAGGCGTTTATATAAGTCCGAGTACAATTTGTGAGTTGTATAATTCGAAAGGCAATTAAATTTACTATAGTCCTGTGCAAAGGTATTTTAGATATAGTTCCCGGAACAACGAACAAAATTCATAGGACTCTGACTTCATGTAAGATAATTGCGCAATTTCTACCACTCATAAGCCCAAGTACGATTCGTTATTTAAATCATTCAAAAGGTAATTAAATTTACTATAATCCTGTGCATAGGTATTTTTGGTACAGTTTCCGCAAAAAGGAACAAAATTCATAGGAAACTCCCACACTATTTAATACTAGTAATTCCCGGATAAGAAAATTTGTTTTTAGTAATGCCGGATTTCTGCTTACGTTCTTTATTACTAATACAATGTACCAATTGGAAGGGCTGCAAAAAAGGTGTCTTGACAATTTTTGTTAAAATGTATGGTTTTTGGGTAATTAAGGTTTGAAATTTTCAAATAGTCGCCATTTTGAAATGCAATATTGGATATAATTGCTTATTTTACCTACAATAGATCATTGTTAGTTATAACTTTATGTCAAATTTGAACGCAATCGTTTAAACCGTTCTCTAGATATCAATTACTTTGTAAAAAACACATACAGACAGACGAAAAAGTAAGCACCGTAGACCCATGTTTATATTGTGAATATGTTTCTCTCGATCCCAGGAACATTTCATCTAATTTTATTGGTCTTGCAGACAGAACAATATATCATATAAGATATGTCAATTATGAAATAATTTAAAACTAATTTACAAATAATTACATTTAAACACAAAAAATAGACAATAATAATCAATTAAAATACAATAATAATAATGTGTATTAATAATACACATCAATAAAAAAAAAAAGAAGGATCCAACCAAGAACGTGTGAAAGGAGATCAGATTCCTCAAGTAAACCCAAAATCATGGCACATAAACCCCTCCACAGAGTAAAAAGATCCAGACAACAGTAGTTGCCTAAGGCTGTTTTTAAAAGAATTGTAATTTTGTAAATTAATTATTTTAATGGGCAGTTTATTTATGAATAAAGCACCTGCTTGCAAAGAAAGTTTACTATATAAACTCAACCTGTGCCGATTTGCACGATAGTTGCAAACGGTCCTGGTATTATAATTATGAATGTCCTTGTTCAGAACATGTTCACACTTATATTTAAAATAGAACTTGTTATCCAAGAACTTGATTGAATTTACTTCTTCAAGTTCTTTTCCTTGAAGAAAGACATTTAATGTCCGAAACAAATCCACAAAAGGGGACCAGAGAGTTCGGGGACACCCTGTATATAAAGCTTTGAATGACGCCCGAAAACGTGTTCTGAGGACCATGATCGGTGCTCATTTACTACTCCGGACCTTAGGTCTCACCATAAGATTCACTGCAATAGTTCATCTTTCCTATGGGAATTCGCTAATAATTATTCAGTTCCCGGACAAAAGTAAAAGTACGCACTTACGTGTAGGACCTACTTAAGAAAGTGATAGTTATGTACGACTATGTGCGTTGAAAGTATAGTAACTGCCCTTGTACCACTTGTAGCTAATGAGGGTTGTTGTACATGCTAAGGGTTTGGTTTTAATGACACGCTTGTTTTTGACGATGAAAACTCGTTCAAGTGTTCTTGCACTTTTCTACTTTCTCAAATATACCTAGTTGGAGAAAGCTTGCGGAGAATCAAAACATGTGTTGAATTTTGTGATTTGTATATTTGCGTTATTTCTCGACACAAAAAGTATTTTTCACGGGTTGTAGGATTGTTTAAGTTTTTATACGGCGTAATACCATCACTTTGGCCATCAAAGATTTTAGGCTTATAAGTACATGTATTTAAAAGTTGCAATTTCATCTTAAACTTTATCTCTGTCTTATATATGAATTCACTGAAGAATTTTGTCGTTATTAGCGAATTTCCATAGGAAAAATGAGCTATTGCAGTGGCCCTTATGGTAAGACCCAAGGTCGGGAGTAGCAAATGAGCACCGATCATGGTCCTCAGAACACGTTTTGGAGTGTCATTAAAAATCATATGTATTTTTGTATTCGCACTCTAGCGGCCACATTTTAATTTGGTTCAAATTTGGTACACATCTTGGTTGTCTACGTCGCTCAGATGAGTTCGTTAGCCAAAAAATCCAACGATCGGAAGCACGTTTTTTGACCGGAATTAACTATTTTTAGAGATTTTTCCTACGAGAATGAATTAGTTTTTGAGTTTTTTCTACAAATATAAATGTAGGATGTTATTCTGGACATTTTGTTTTTTACGCGACCTTATAGCTCGCTTGGTTCCCCCAAAATCGATAAAAACGTAAAATAGCATAGAAGTACCCGGTTCAAAGCCATGTGGTGGATTCTACCGTGGAGTTGACGTGCGAAGCACGCAATGCATTGTGAATTGAAGATACTCCCAATACGGGGGTTGGCGTGCGAAGCATGCAATGCTTTATGTATTGAAGATACGTCCAAATTGCGGAATGGCGTGCGAAGCACGTAATGCTTTGTGTATTGAAGATACTCCCAATATGCGGAATGGCGTGCAAACCATTTTGCAGCTATTCAGCACCGTCGTGAATAGACCTATTTCCCAAATTGTTGGTTGAAACCCTAAAACATAGGCCTATAAACTTAATTTTATAAATTTGCTCAACTCACGTCAGCGGTTCAGCTTGTGGTCGAATTATTTTTCAAACAGTTTGTACAAATGAAGTGTAATTTTAAACGTCTCACACTGTGGCAGATGTACAGAAAATTATAAAAATCCAAGATATCCTCTTTATTTCAAAAAATTGCTGACGAACTAAAAAATTACGCCGTGTAATTTAAATCGGAAAACCGTTTTGTAGGAACTATCCGTCAGTTTTGGAGAACCGGTTAACGTTGGCTCATGACAAATTTGAAGCCCAAACATCCTGATACTCCCCAAAAATATAAAGTTTATCATTTCCTCCATTTAAGTGAGTTAAAAAGTACAAAATATAAAGTCCTAAATATAAAAATGTTATTTATATAGGAGAATTTTTGTCTAGAAACTCATCATTAGTTTGGGAGGACCATTCAATGTATCCTCATAACATATATATCAATTTGAAGCTTAAACCTGGTTAAATGTGTTACATAATATAAAACATAAGTGCCTTTAAATCGTTGTGGTTAGTTTTATATTGATTTTGTATTTACGGCTAACAGCTGATTTATCCTATATATTTAAACACGAAATTAAAAATCTTCCGGAAGAACGTGTGAGACTTCCACTGGACCGATTTACACGCAGGTAATGTCAAATGAAAGGAAATAACCCCTATATTTGCACATTTTACCTTAGATTTCTGTATCTGGTCAGTACCATTTAAAAACGAGATTAAAGGTTTTCTTATGGCAATTTAACATGGGGTCAAATTTCAACTTTTACTTCTTTGAAGAGTTCACTTGAGGTTTCCACTGAACCGTTTTACATGCGGTTTGTTTTAAATGAAAAATCAATCATTCTATATTTGCACAATTTACTTACATTTTTTAAATAATTTCATTTAGAATGTAATAAAAGAACTTTTTAAAACGTATTTTATCATCATTTTAAATTTCCCTAACCAGCTGATTATTAAATGATTATGCATTTAAGAACAGACAATTAATTGTAGCAAAAGGAATCAGTTTGTGAAACTGCGGAAATTTGTCTGAAAGCGTTGTCATTGTAAAACATCTATTCTCGTTAATTTTTTCATCAACTTTCCTTACCAAATCATCGTTGACAACAGAAGGCCGATTCTCATCGTGGACATTTGTTCGACCTTCATTAAACATTCTAACCCACTTTCTCACCATTCAATCAATCATTCAGCACTGCGGTGGCGCTAGAATGTTACGGTACTTACTTTACGAATTTACCTCATACTTTATATTTCGGTTGTTGGATGCTATGTTAAAAAACAGAACGGTTATAGGATCACTCTTATAGGATCACTCTCGCAGTCAATTGTCTCTAGAATAGTTAAAGGTATCAACGAAATTGGGCATCGTTATATATAAAGCATACTAACCCATTCTATACATCTATAATTCTACACCTACTAATATTATAAAGCGGTAAAGTTTGTTTTTTGTTTGTTTGTTTGTATGTAGGGGGCAATCTCTGGCACTACTGAACTGATTGAAAAAATAGTTTTACTAATAAAAAGCTACACTATCCCTGAGTAACATAGGCTATAATTCATTTCGATAAAAACCTTTTTTTACTTCAATATTTGTAAATTTAGTCGGAAAAATTCTTAGGTTAAGCACAGAATGATAAACCAACACATGTATTTACATTTATTACCATAGCAACCAATTGTATAAAATAACAGATACTATAGCTGCTGTTTGCTCCAATATTTCCATTAACAGCTTATTTCAAAATTTTAAACAATTATTTTTGTATTTCTAGCTTTAAGGTTAGGGTTTTAAAGTGTAGGTAGAACTTTTAACCATTATTATAACTGCTGTTATAAAATGTAGGAAGTAATTTGATTTGAACATTTAACATTATTTACCATCTTAGTTTTGAGGTTATTATTAATCCTACACCTTTATTATAAATAAAACATAACATATGTTTTTAGAAGATTACGTTGGGGGTCTCTCCTAGTATAATATCATATACTGATATACTTATTTTATACAAGGTGTGTTCAAAAAGTAACAGGAATTTTTTTAAAGAATTCTTTTTATTTGTCTAGATTAATGCTATCCACTTTAAAATAGTCCCCTTTAGAACATGCCAGCGCCTCTTCTAATCCCAGTAACACTCCTGTCACTTGATCTTTGTTCGTCTAGTTCTCTTTGTGATACGCTTTTAACATCACCTGTGCTTTCAAAACGACAGCATTTTAACCCTTTGATGAGCGGCAATTTTTTTTGAAATTTCTGACTCCAAAGGGCATGATTATTTTTTTTACTAAACGGTTGGAACATATTTTCAAAACAGTAAAATAAATAAATAATAAATTGTAAAATTTTATTAAAAATTTTGTTTGTGTTTTTAAAAAAAAGAAGAAATTTTGGTTTGGTTAGGTTAGGTGAGCAATTCTAATTTGGTATTCTTATATATTTTTGGCAAGCAAAACGTTTTAGACATAAACATAAGAAAAAATTATAAACATCGTTTCAGTATCGTCAAAAACATCACTCGTTTAAGTATCACTATAGTATTTGTAATCAGATTCATTTTCTGTTATAAGTTCTCCTATTTCTTTGTCAGATGTTCCAATAAACCTCGGCCTAGCAATAATTTACCAAAAAACATACTTATCATTTTGGAAAAGTAACTTAGAAAATATAGTATAAAATTACAAATATCACTAAAGCCACGTAATAACGTATGAAGGGCTAACTGAAAAATAGGCTCAATCACAAATTATAAATTTTACAAGAGACGTTTTTTGTTAGCTGTTCTTAGCCTGTTCTTCCCTTTTGAAAATATTTCAACCTGTTTTTAACAAAGACAGAGCCTGTTTTTTCTATTTTTGAAATATACATTATAATAAACTAAAAAAAAATTAAAATTTAAAAAAATGGACTGAGCCTGTTCTTTCTGTTGGCCCTTCATATGCTTTGATACAATTCGCTGCATTATAAACACAATCACAATTACCACGAAAATACATTGTGCACGATTCAGAACAAACTGTTGACAAACTGTGTGCAGTGTTGCCAGATTATAAAAAAGTTATGAGAAATAATGTGTAGATAGCAGCACATCATAGGACATACTATATTAAATAGAACGTTGATGCTAACTGAGCGAAAACTCTATGACGTTTTTAAATGGCGACGTTCTAAACGATAATAACACTGCCTGATGTTTTTAAACATCGATGCTCATCAAAAGATTAAGATTCTCTTTATTTTTCTTGGGAACAGAAAAAAGTCACACGGAGTCATATCTGCGAATATGGGGCAACATTGAGCAGGTGCATTATCGTGGTGCAAAAGCCATGAATTGTTTCGAACAAATCCGGATGTTTTTACTGATTACTTCACTTGAAACGGCGTAGAACTTGTAGTAGGTAATATTCCTTATCGATCGTTTGACCTTGTGGCAACAACTTGTAGTGGACTATCCGTTAAAATAGTAAGCATAACCATAGCCTTAACCACATAAGAATCTTCAAAATAGTACCGAGAACTAAGTTTTGCTGTGAATCATACAAACATAAATTTTTCTCTTTGTACAGATCACTATTTGTGTAGTTGGTAGGCCTACAGTGTAAATCCAATAATTTGCTAATCAATTCATTATGGATTAAAGTGTAGACTTCTATAGGCGGACCATGTCCAAAAATGAATTGGATTTTGCTGTCACGTTCTACTATAGTACACATGTGTATATAGCAGAGTATATAGTTTATTTGGTAATACCTCTGAAATGGACGTTGTGCTTCCTCATTCTGTAAGTTGTGTTAAAATAGTTTACCTGGTAATACCTTTGAAATGGACATTGTGCTTCCCCGTTTTGTAAGTTGAGTTAGTTGATAATTTTTCGTTTTCTTTGCAGAATGATTGAAAGCGTGTCACGGAGAGCTCTTGGCGGCTCGAGTGGCACGTATAATGTGCGCGCCTCCGAACTGGCTCGCAACAGGCTGAAGACCCTGAGCACCACTGTGGTTTTTCTTGACGATTCACAACATTGCTTTCAGTTGGAGGTAAGATCGTACCGGATAATATTATTACTATGGAAAGAAAATTTAGATGGAAAGTAAATAATTTAGAAGAGAAAGAAAACATTCTAAAGAACAAAATTGCAGTATTTATAGGCTGCAGGATTTTTAAAATATGTGGACTGATAATTAATTCACCTGTGTTTTTATTACATGGTTTACATAAACACTCGCTCTTGGGTTTCAATAATAATTGCTTCTAAACTGCTCCGTATTCCATCTAGCCGTCATATTGATTAAAAAAAAAAGAATTCTATCTAGAACAGTTTAACTGATTGATTTCAAACTAGACACCACCCTTAATTCCGTCAAGATATACAGTAGAACTTTGATTATCCGAAGTAATTGAGACTGGGCAGACTTTGGATAATACCATTGAGTTGTGAGTTCTCGCATCATTTACGTCGTTATAGGCTGATTTTTAGCCATACTTATTTCAAAATCTTTTTATTTGGCTTTAAATCATTGGCTGCAGCCCCCCCCCCCCCAAGGGTTATTATATTTTTGTTTAATCGTCTAAGTGGCAGACTGCTCAACTGAGTAGTGTCAGACAACACAACTTGTATTGAATATTTCACCCACTAAATATTATCAAATCTCAATAAAACAAAAACCATTGGAATGAAAATGTTTTAAACTTCAATTTTTGTATTTACAAATTTCTTCTAAAAAGTATATTTACATATGTAATCAACGTTTTAAAATTGCTGTTTTCTAAACAGCTAATGTTGCGCGAGAAAACACAAAGAAATGACTTAAACTTGTCACTTTTTTAAGGCTCATAATTGCTAAACAGACTTATTTTGAGAAGAAGATAAAGAATCCATTGAATTTGTCAATATTTAAACTTTTCTAACACTACCTTCCGATCATTCGTCACTCTTATAGGTTCTTAAATATATATTAAATAGATATATAAATATGTGTTTTGGAACAAATTTTTAAATACAGAAATTAAAGTGTAAAACATTTTCTTTCCAATGGTTTTTGTTTTATTGAGATTGGATAATTTTTAGTGGGTGAAATATTCAATACAAGTTCTGTTGCCCCTTTAAGAGTTAATTAAATATAACATACATATTAATACTTAAGCAATGAGTACGTTTTCACATGATTTTATTTGTCTGTTCAAATTTGATATATGAATATGTACAAGCGAGAAGATTTGTTTGTTTCAGAAACGAGCAAAAGGTCAAGTACTTCTTGAGTCAGTTTACCAACACCTAGAACTTATAGAGAAAGATTACTTCGGGCTTCAGTTCTCTGAGAATGGTGTCCTGCCTACTCCTGCTAATTCTGATCTCATGGTAAGTCCGTATTAAAACGTGCTTCAAAAACTAACCGTCTAGGCTCGGCAGGAGTGAACAAATATTTCTCAGTTGACCGCAGCTCTCCAAACGGCAGAGCTGTACACTGCTAGCATAGAGTTGTATAATAGTAGAATTTGTTTGTACCTCAGCCTGCAACCCCAGCTCAGGTGCTTAGTTCCTCTTGCAGTGGAAAAACTCGACGTCCGCCTTGGATCAGAAGATCCATGTGGTATTTTTTGTTTTGATCGATTCTGAAGGAACCAAGCGATTGTTATAAGGTCGTGTAAAAAATCAAATGTGCAGAATATAGCTACTTCCGATTAAAAAACGTACTTATGGTTGTTGTATTTTTTTTTTTCGAACAAACTCGTCCGAGCAACTTTGACAACCAACATTTGTACCAAATCGAACTTAAAATGCGGACGATAAAGTTACTTTCTAGGCCTAACCTGAAGTTATTGTATGTATGTTGCCGTTAAGGCAGGTAAAATAAATTAAATATACACGCAATAATTTTAGGGTTAGGCCTAGGCTGATGAACCAACATTTTATGTTTATTGAATGTATTTCAGGAACGATCGCCTCTTAATTTAAATTGATGAACCGAAACACATGTTTCTTGAATTTACTTACATTTATTGCCATAGCAACCAATTTGATAACGCCTTTTCGTTACTCTTATTTTATATTTGTCAGTGCCATAGCAACCAATTAATAACACTTTTTTCCGTTACGCATTACATTTTCTATTTGTTAACTTCTACCGCAACCTGCGTTAAGGAACTTCGTTCCAAAAAAAACGTGTAACCTGTCATTCAAACACGCTGACTTCACCTTTTTACTGAGCGGATTGAAGGCTTTGCACTAAATACAGTACTAAAAACACTACATAGTCACAAGTTTAACACCTTTTGATAGAATTATAAAATAAATGAACAAAACACGAAAAATTACACCATCTAAGAGTATTATCAGAGAATTTCCATAGGAAAGATGAGATTTTGTAATGACTCTTTTGGCGAGACCTAAGTTTGGAAGAGGTTGATGAGCACCGATCATGGTCGCCAGAACATGTTTTGAGGTGTCATTACATATTTGATATATGTGTGTTCGCAGTCTTTCCGAAGATAAACAAATAGGTATCTCTTCTTTAAATTTGTATAAACGAATATATTGATAATAAAAGGTTGTATTTATATACAAATAAACAAAAAAACCAAAACAAATCCTATAACGTATTATAGCATACATTAGTTCTATAGCTGATTTTTTTTTAATCAACTTCATAAGAAATTATGATTGAAGTTTTAAACATAACATTAAAGTATAATCTACGCTGGGTTTTGTTAAGTATTACAGATGACGGGTAAAATCGGCTGTTATATTATATGTTACTCATGTAAGTAAGTACACTTGCTTTTATCTAATCTTATCAAACGAGCAATTCTTGTATATAAATTTATTTCGGGGATCTCGCTAACGGCTCTAACGATTTGGATGAAAATTTGCTTATAGGAGTTTTTTGACATCAGGAATCAAATGTGCTATATCAAAGCCCACTAAAGAATACCGTTGAGGGACGGGCTTGTGTACACCGAGACCTTGAACGCTCCAATCGCTTTAGTGCGACGTTGTCACGTTCTTCCCACCCTTCTAACTGACTGCGGTTGACTTAACTCATTTATAATTCTTTAAACTGTGCGATCAAGCTTCGAGCGATAAATACCAGGAGTGTCCGAGGCTAGTAGATATGGCAACGCTGCGCGACCATCCTATTGGCCGCCTCGCAACGGTATTCTTTAGTGGGCTTAGATATAGGTCTTATGTCTGCAAAAATGCGCTAAGTAGCTCTTTTCACCTATGTAAACTCTGAACTTCTTTCTATACCACCTTTGAAGTCACTAAGTACGCGAATAGATACATTATAGATACAATTAAGATGTCTTACAAAAAGATGTTAATCTGTTAATTTTAGCTCCAGATGTTTATGTACTATTTAACAAACATAAATCATTAACAATGAATCAAGTGGTATAATTTTCAACTTATTTCTTTATTCAAACACCAAACGTAACTAAAACATTATTTAGTTACGTTTGGTGTTTGAATATTTAGTATAATTTTATTTGTGCATACAATTATTTTTACAACAAATATTTTTTATTTCCTTGTATAACACTGGGTTTTATTAAATTTTGATTATGTCAATAAGATGTATTCTATTTTGTTTCAGAGATGGCTCGATCCTGTGAAGCCTGTGAAAAAGCAGCTGAGAGGTGAGATTACTAGAATATTACTATAAATTTACTTTTTGTATACTTACAGCTTTCAGTCCTTTATTTTTATTTTTTATTTGCTGGTGATGTACGTTTCTTCTTTTTTTATTCAGGCACCACAAACAACAAACCTGCAAAAAACGATCGCGGACACACGTAACTTCAGCTCGCGTAGTTATAAATCAAATTTAAATGTCCCTATCAAGTGTTGTGTTGTGTGTTACATGTTGTTTGTTAATGTTTTTGTATAAGTGTTTCATTTTATAAACTTGACGTGCATCAACGAATATAAAAACTAATGAAATATAGGTTTGATAATGTCTGAATAAAAAAAGGCAAAACGTACGTCACCTGCAAATAAAAAATAAAAATAAAGGACTGAGAGCTGTAAGTATACAAAAAGTAAATTTATACAGGGTGTCTAGCAACAGGGAAAATAGGGAAAACCTGGAAAAGTCAGGAAATTTGACTTTTCTGGGAAAATCAGGGAAAAGTTAGGGAATTTTGATTAAGGTCAGGGAAAAATAACATTTCTAAGGAAAATAGTTAAAAATAACTATTTAAAATCATAGATTAATACAATTTTTAATTGAGAAAATAAATACTAAAGATAAGATGAAATTCTAAATTAATCAATAAGAAAACCATGTATTCTAATATGTAAAAACAATTATCGGCAAGTTAAGCGAGTGATTGTGGCAGCTTGTTCCAATGCACTTGCCTTGATATGACTTTGAAACCTTTCTCTAACGTGCTATTTCTAAAAATGTTAGTTTTATTATTAAAAGTTTTTGAATTTTTGTATCTTTGTATCAATTAATTAAATATTCAATGCAAATCTGTGCTGGTAGCAGGATTACAAAAACCAATTACTGTATTTATTTCTTTTGTTATAATGTAATCTATATATATAAAAGGCAAAGCCCTCACTCACTCATCATCACTGATTCTCCCACTTCCCATGAAACTAGAGATATGAAATTTGGCATGTGTATACTTTGTGATGGAAATAGGAAAACCAAAGAAATTTCATTTTGATATTCATATTTTTAGGGGTAGTTTTGGGGGTTTAGGGGTAGTTTTGACTGATCACAGTTTCTCAAAAACCATACCACATAGGAACTTGAAATTTGGTACACATATTGCTCATAGGTACTAGAGGCACACTAAGAAAGGATTTTAATATATTTGGCCTGTAAGGGTTGAAACAACCCCTAAAACAATAAATATTGTTTGTTATATATCTCAAAAGCCTTACCTGTTAGGAATGTGAAATTTGGTACATGTATTTGCCACAGGAGCAAGAGGCGAACTAAGAAAGAATTTTTAAATAATTGGCCTGTAAGGGTTGAAACAACCCCTAAAACAATAAACATTTTTGTTATATATCTCAAACGTCCTACCTCCTAGGAACGTGAAATTTGGGACACATATTGGTCATAGGAGTTAGAGGCGCACTAAGAAAGAATTTTATAATATTTGAAATTTAAGGGTTGAAACATCTCCTAAAAAGTATTGTTTGTTATAATTTCCTTAAAGCTAGAAAAATAAAATTTTGTACATTTATTTCTTACACGATACATATAAAAAGTAAACCTGTTTTAAATTTTGTGACGTTCTGCTAAAGGGTGAAAATGTAATAACAACCCCTAAAACTATAAATATTAATTGAATACCGCCTAGGAACATGAAATTTGGTACGCATATTGCTTATAGGAGCTAGAGGCGAATTAAGAAAGAATTTTAAAATACTTTTCCTTTAAGGGTTGAAACAACCCCTAAAACAATAAATATTGTTTGTCTTACTTTCCTTAAAGCTAGAAGGCTGAAATTTTTTACATTTATTTCTTACAAGATACATATAAAAAAATAAACCAGTTTTACATTTTGTCACGTTCTGCTAAGTAAAAATGGAGTAACAACCCCTAAAATTATAAATATTATTTAAATACCGATTAGGAACGTGAAATTTATACACAAATTGCTCATAGGTGCTAAAGGCGCACTAAGAAATGATTTTAAAATATTTATCTTTTAAGGGTTGAAACAACCCCTAAAGCAATAAATATTGTTTGTTACATATGTCAAACACCATACCGCCTAGGAATGTGAAATTTGGTACACATGTTGCTTATAGGCGTTAGAGGAGCGCCAAAAAAAGGATTTTAAAATATTTTCCATTTAATGGTTGAAACAACCCCTAAACAATAAATAGTGTTTGTTATACACTTTCCTTAAAGCTAGAAAACTGAAATTTTTGTACATTTATTTCTTACATGATACGTATAAAAAGTAAACCAGTTTTACATTTCGTTACGTGCTACTAGGGGTGAAAATGTGATACAAACCCCTAAAAACAATAAATATAAATTTTTATACTTTCTTTAAAGCTAGAGAGCTGAAATTTTGTAAATATTTCTTACAATATACACAACACACTGATAAATAAACCAGTTTCAAATTTTATTAAGTTCTGTTAAGGGGTGGAAATGTAGTAACAACCCCGTAAACAATAAATATAAATTTTTGTACTTTGCTTTAAGCTAGAAAGCTGAAATTTTGTACATTTATTTCTTACAAGATACATATAAAAAAAAACAACCAGTTTTACATTTAATCATGTTCTGCTAAGGGTGAACATTTAGTAACAACCCCTATAACTGTAAATATTAATTTAATACCGAGAAAGGAACATGAATTTTGGTACACATATTGCTCATAGGCACAATAAAATAGGATTTTAAAATATTTAGCCTTTCACGGTTAAAACATCCCCTAAAACAATAAATGTTATTTTTTTACTTTCCTTAAAGCTGAAATTTTGCACATTTATTTCTTACAAAACACATATATAAAGTAAATGAGTCTTACATTTTGTTACGTACTGCTAGAGGTGAAAATGTGATATCAACCCCTAAAAATAATAAATATTTATTTAATTTTGTATACTTTCCTTGAAGCTAGAGAGCTGAAATTTTGTACATTTATTTCTTACAAGATACATATAAAAAATAAACCAGTTTTACATTTTGTTACGTGCTGCTAAGGATTGAAAAAGTAATAACAACCCCTAAAAACAATAAATATTAATTGATATTATTTCCTTAAAGCTATAGAGCTGAAATTTGGCACTTATAATTTTATGAAAATATTTTGAACGAAGCTGATTAAAACTAACCCGATCTATGCATTTGCATATTAAAGACGTATCTGGGTGATCTGTAAACATCCAGCTAAGACTGTGATTTACCAGTCTGTAGATTTAGTGGTTGAAAAAGAACACGCTCTTCACTCTGAATTTTTAATTTTTTTATTGATTTAATTTATTCAACACACATACAGTGACGATTTACGGGCAACCAGTGAACAATAAGTACCAAACTAATTGAAAATACATGTTATAACTCATTTTCGTGAAAAAATAGATGAAAGAAAATGAGAGAAAAGTATTACAATTAATTATGAATCATAGTGATAATGACGTAGCAAAAAACAAATTCACTGTAGCGAAGCACGGGTTTTCAGCTAGTAATATATAATTTGAGTAATTCATTGTTTAATTCAATATTTATAGTCATAAATGCGTAATTTGCCACGAGAGTGATTATGGCAGCTTGTTCCAATGCACTTGCCGTGATATGACTTTGAAATACAGGGTTAGTTAAAAGTCTGGAGACACCCCCTTAACTCTCCACCGAGCATTGATAGAAAATCCAAACCCGGGGGTTGTTTATAGGTCATAAAAGCACACTTCCCCATGCATAGGGCAACGTTGCCCCCCAACTTAAAATCGGAATTTTTGGGGGCTACTCAATATTGTTAAATGTAAACCCCTAGTGTGTGACCCCTCATTTTGTAGATCTTGATAAAAGAAAACCAACAGCGCAAACTAGAGGTCTCTATCTCATCCCTATCAAAAACGCTGGGCGATAAACTGGAAAGAGAATTAACAAATCGAATTGTATTAGACTGTAATGAAACAAAAACCTCTGGCTACAATTTTATTTCTAAGCAGTTACTTACAAGGATAACTTGTCACAGGAGATGCTCAAATTGATGGCCCTCAGCGGTTTGACAATGTGCCAATGCGGTGCAAAAATGTGAAACTGCTCGCTGCAATGTATTTTGAGGAATTTGTTGGATTTCTTGCTGGATTCGATTTCTGAGATCATCAAGATTTTGAGGTTTAGTTTTGTAAACTCTATCTTTTACATAGCCCCACAGGAAGTAATCCAGTGGCGACAGGTCCGGTGACCTGGCAGGCCACTCAATAGATCCACGTCTACCAATCCAATGATTTGGGAAAACGTTATCTAAGTACTGGCGAACTTGTAAGCCGTAATGCGGAGGAGCTCCGTCTTGTTGGAACCAAATTTGTTCGAAATTATTTACCGGTGCCTGGATAGCTGGAACAATTTGTTGTTGCAGCATAGCTAAGTATACCTCAGCATTAAGGTTTCCATTAATAAAGAACGGCCCAATAACTCATCCTCCCATCATTCCTAGTCATACGTTGATTTTTTGAGGATGTTGTGTGTGTTGTTCTTGAACCCAGAAAGGGTTGGTATCATTCCACCAACGAGAGTTATGTCGATTAACTTCTCCATTCAGCATGAAAGTAGCTTCATCACTGAATACAATATCATTTAGTGTAATTGTTCCGTTATCAATATTTCTCATCATGTCGTCACAAAACTCTACTCTGCGATCGAAGTCATCTTCGTTCAAGTCATGAACAAGATGAATTTTATGGGGTTTGAACTTATGCTGATGTAAAATCTTACACACTGATGATTGAGAAATCCCTAATTGTGTAGACAAGGAGTTAATTGATGTATGTGGGTTTTCAACAATAGACTGCAAAACTTCCAAACACTGCTCCTTGGTTGTTGCTGATTTTGGTCTTCCTGACCTAGGAGGATTCTTAACAGAGCCTGTTTCTTCAAACCGTTTTATTGTTGTTTCAACAGCAGATCTTGTTATAGGGTTTCGTTCAGGAAATGAGTCATTGAATAAATGTGTCACTCCATTGTAAGATCGTATTCGGTCGCCGTAACCTCGCATCATTAACATTTTAATCCGTTCACTTTCAGTTAACTCCATAGTAAAGTTGTTCAGAAAATAGAAGTTACTCTGGTCAGTACTGATAAGAGACTGATAAGGATACGGACAATTGTTAACCTCTGAAGACTTGATGGGGGCCAAACCTTGACAATACTGGACTGGTCTGAGGACTTTGTTTCTACTAATCAGATTATCTTTTGGGAATTCCCAATAGTCGTCACAGTACAATGCCATTTGATTTTCCTTGTAGTTTATCGCCCAGCGTTTTTGATAGGAATGGGATAGAGACCTCTAGTTTGCGCTGTTGGTTTTCTTTTATCAAGATCTACAAAATGAGGGGTCACACACAAGGGATTTACATTTAAAAATATTGAGTAGCCCCCGAAAATTCCGATTTTGAGTTGGGGTGCAACGTTGGCCTAGCATGGGAAAGTGTGCTTTTATGATCTATAAACAACCCCCGGGTTTGGATTTTCTATCAATGCTCGGTGGAGAGTTAAGGGGGTGTCTCCAGACTTTTAACTAACCCTGTATTTCCCTAACGTGCTGTTTCTAAAAATGTTAGTTTTATTATTAAATGTTGTTGAATTTAGGTATCTTTGTATCAATAAAATTAATTAAATATTCAATGCAAATCTGTAACCGATAGCTGGATTACAAAAACCAGGTAGTTATTTCTTTTGTTATAATATAATAAAAATAATTTGAGTAATTCATTGTTTTTTTTTTTTTTTATATTTATAGTCATAAATGTGTAATTTGCAACACTGCTGGTGGTTGGTACAGTAGCATAGATAATATTAAATATTGAACTGTTATAATATTACCGTGTTTAATTAAATATTTAATTAATTCCCTAAACATTTATTTGCCCACCAATATAATTTGATTGATTTACTAAAATTAAATTAGCATGGTTTGGTTTGTGCTTTTTCAAAAATTGGTCAGGGAAAAAGTTATTTAGTCAATGAAATGTCAGGGAAAAGTCAGGGAATTTCAAAAGGTCATATCACTAGACACCCTCTTATAGTAAAATTAATTGTCAAATGAACACAGTTTCAGTTACCAAGTCATCTTCATAAGTGACTGCTACAATTACAAACTTATAACTAACAGTGGCTCTTTACTGTATACATGGAATTTTTGGAAACTTACTACACCCCTTTTATTATAGACAGATACTTTAGAAAACTACAACAATTTAACCTTGGAGGAGGCGCGCCCGGTCTCTTAGACCGGATCTTAATAAAAATGTGTATTAGTCTTAGCATGGTTAAAATTAACCTTCCTAATCTTGCATACCTTCCCACTACATATTCATATGATTGTGCTATTTAATCTCCTCCAAAGTTTGCTTGTGGTTCTCAGTTCTTTCACACCTGGTCTGAATGTTGTGGTGCGCTTCCTCACGTTACTCAATTCAACTAAGCGTGTTGTTATATTCCTGTATATTTATTTAGTGTTTTGCATAGGAATATGTAGTAAACGAATATTTTATGTTATATAACCTATAACATAAGAGTATATATAACCCAAAAGGTATGTAAGGGCCATTGAAAGGTGTAAGTATGGAGAGGAAGGTTAGTTTCAACCACTCTAAGACTTATAGTCATTGTTATTGAAACCCGGACTCTTCTCACGTAATTTTTTTAACGTGTCTTCATCCAGAGTTAACATTTATATCAAAATACGTTTATAGATAGTTAGATCTACATACTACATTTTATTACAATTTGTGCTGTTTCTTAGATGTTCCCCACAAACCAATAATTCCATAATTTCAATCAGGCTGTATTAGACCACAATAAGTCTGTTTCAATAAATATGTATCACAGTATTTTGCTAAATAACAAAGTAAAAACACTCCTGAAGTTAATTAAGGCACACTAAGTCCATTCCGTTGACGACTTAATAATACTGCTTGTGTTGGTTCAGGTCAAGGCAACTTTTATTTCGCCGTCAAGTTCTACGTATCGGACCCAAGTAAGCTACAAGAAGAATACACGAGATATCATTTCTACCTGCAGATAAGGAAGGATATTCTGCAAGGACGTCTTCTGCTTCCACCGAGCACTGCGTGTCTATTGGCTAGCTATACTGTACAATGTAAGTGGATTGTTGATGGATGTATTCTTAGGAAATAATGGGGGAATGGCGCTCAAGATAGGGGGGAAAAACTATTACAGGGTGTCTACTACAGAGGAAAGTAACGAGTTTTATAGATTGTTAACAAAAGTAACTAGAAAGTACAGGCTGTGAGGCTAGTGATGACACTCTCGATGCTTGAAGGAGAGGGAGGATAAATAATCTAACCTATCTATAATAAGTTTCTTTCTTTAATTAATTGCAACTCCTTTCTTAAAATTAAATTTTCTTCTTTTAAAATGTTTATATCTTTAGCCACTATATTAAAATCTTCTTTCATTGTGAAAGACGACAATATACAGCTTTACGACAGCTATGCGTCAAATCTCCTACTTTACTGTCCCCCATTGTCTTGTGCCGTTTATAACTCTCTTCCGGCAAACCTACCCTTAAAAGTCGTTTATCATTATTATTCACTTTAGGTGTAAAAAATCAGTAATTGACTTAATATTATCCATAAATTAACTAAACATGTAATAATCAAAACATTATGATTTTTGTCGTTCGCACAAATAAAGTTGGCAACGCAGGTCAGCCGTTATCTACCTGTGCATTACATTCGCGTTGTAACCGATACACAATTTATGAACATACTTTTTAACTTCATAAAACTCTTCAAACAACTTATGTCTCCTACTTATTATTACTTGCTGTCTTAAATGCAATTCACAAAATATCTTAAACTTATTTACAAAGTTTTTAAACAGAAAATCGCTAAAATATTCAAGAACTCATTACACAGACATTTCACTGGTTTAACCAGTAGCCTACTACCAACCCAGTAGGCAAACGCGCAGATCTTTCAACTATAACTAACTAAAATACTAACATAATCTAAAACACCTAGATAAATCTGTCCCCACATATTTTTATATCTCACATTTAAAACACATCTCAAAAAACCAAAAAGCATTGAAATGTATACTGCAACGCAAGTTCTATTACAACTTGTATTGATGATTGATAATAAACCCATACTAATTTTCATAAATTTCTACAGCAAATTTAAACTACTATTTCAATTAAAAATTTTATTTCTTCTTAACATACAAAAGTGGTACAATAGAGTAGATATTTTGATTGTTTTGACATTATTTCTTTCTCTTACAGAACACATGGTTTATTAATCGTGTTGCAAGGTCACTCGTAAATTGTAAAATTTACAAAGCATTCTTTAACGGTATCTTGATAAAAACCTTAATATCGTCTTTCTTAACGAGTTTTTGCATAATATAATAGGAGGCCCGAGATCTTGATGTCTTCTTTCTTGAGGAGTCCGAAGTTTCTTCGACGTCTAATAGAAGGAGGCCGGAGATCTTGGTGTCTTCTTTCTTGAGGAGTCCGAAGTTTCTTCGTCGTATAATAGAAGGAGGCCGAAGATCTTGATGTCTTCTTTCTTGAGGAGTGGGAAGTTTCTTCGTGGTCTAATAGAAGGAGGCCGGAGATCTTGATGTCTTCTTTCTTGAGGAGTGCGAAGTTTCTTCGTGGTCTAATAGAAGGATCCCGGAGATCTTGATGTCTTCTTTCTTGAGGAGTGCGAAGTTTCTTCATGGTCTAATAGAAGGAGGCCCGAAATCTTGATGTCTCCTTTCTTGAGGAGTGCGAAGTTTCTTCGTGGTCTAATAGAAGGAGGCCGGAGATCTTGATGTCTTCTTTCTTGAGGAGTGCGAAGTTTTTTCGTCATTTAATAGAAGGAGGCCGGAGATCTTGATGTCTTCTTTCTTGAGGAG
>JAGFPH010000585.1:230743-243550 GCA_018207615.1 Philaenus spumarius
GGAGGCCGGAGATCTTGATGTCTTCTTTCTTGAGGAGTCCAAAGTTTCTTCGTCGTCTAATAGAAGGAGAAATTCTTTCCTTGAATGATAAGTTCTCAAATCGTTGTCCTTGATTGGTCTGAATAGTATTCAGCTGCCAGTTTTGAAGTGTTCTGCAGGTTGAATAAATTGTGAATGTTTTCAAAATATTGTAGTTCTATTTCCAAGGTAACATTTTTTAACTAATTTAATTGTTGAAATAAAATAATAATTACAAAATGGGAACATAATAGCTAGATATAATTATTGGTTTTTTCACAAAGTTTTATCCAATCGTATTTAGTCTATATTTACAGCGAGGATTCAAAATTTGGGTTCTTAGTAATTCAATTTTGGGAATATAAGAACCGACCTTAGATCTATAGTTTAATTTGTTTAGACACTGAATTGGTTCACCTGTTTATATACAGCGGTTATTCTAGAAGACGGTGGTTTTAAGTTTGTCATTTTGAATAATATTACATCTTGGCTGTGTTTATCAAAGTTATTTTTCAATTATTACTTGGAAGCAGGCAAATGTATTACTATTTTTCAAGCTTTAAAACTTGTGAAAAGTGAGCACTTCTGTAATGTTAAAGTATGTTTCAAATAATTGATGATTGTTTTAAATGAAACATACTTTCTAATTTCCATATAAATTTACATTAGCAGTCTTTAAATTTGATTAATATTGTTAGATTTATTGTTGTTTAAACCATCCAGGGACCCACTCAAACGCACACAAAAGATTTCATCAAAATTTGTCCAGCCATTTAGGAGGAGTTTAGTGATATACACACGTACAAAAGAATTATATATATATATATATATAGGTATAACAACAATCCACGTTATACATCGAACGAGCATCTGTCATTTAAAAGTATTGACTTGCATGACACAGACCTTAGCTATCAAAAAAACCGAGCTACATACTGATGTTAGGAAGTGTTGTGTGTTTTAATGTGGTTTAGTGTTTTTATTGTGTTTAATTCAATAACTCGACAATGGGATTGCGATCCCGAAACGTACCACAACAATTACATCAACTAAAATAAGGCACACGACGGATCAATAACAAGTAATATTTAATATTATCCTATTATTATTTCTGTTACTGTGAAACGCCGATTTTACATTCACAGAGTTTACGTTTTCCTGAGCTTTGTGATTTTTTCGTCGGTCTTGACGAATTACCTTTTTAAATATGATAATGATTCCGCGATACACTTTCCAATCACAAACTTAGTTTGGGTTAATTACTAGAGGTTAATTGAACTAAATTACAAGTGAAAAATTGTCGTTAGTTCACAAAAAGTGCAGTAAACTTTAGAGTAAAAATTGCAGGTAAAATTAGAGTTGCTCAGCTCAGATGGCAGTGTAGTAGCACAGGGTTCGAAGCCCTGTCTTGGTCCTTGTTTTTTTTTTCACTTGCAATTTAGCTGAGTCACCTTTGTTTAACGTGTTATTAATTCCCGCAGTTGGCGACTTTTAATTAACACTTTTCCCAGATTTTAACAGCCATGCAAATTATGTTTTTTTTTTGCCAACTTTTGTTGTTGTACTGAATTTTGAATTACGTCTTAACGGGTATTTCACGGATTGTATGCGGACATAATTTTCTTTCGCGGACATTCAATGTGGTATGGTATTAAATTGAGTTTTAACGCAAACATTTCATAAGATTTACTAATTGTATTTGGGCGAAGAATTAAAATTATTAGATAAGATTGAATCGATATAAAAAGCATGAAATAAGAATAATTTGTTTTAAATGGGATGTATGTAATATTTGTACTAAACAAACAGAATTTTTCTTTCATTCCACAGCTGAGCTAGGGGATTACAACCCTGAAGAGCATGGGCCAAGGTATTTATCAGGAATGCAACTCGTACCAGGCCAGACTGAGGAGATGGAGAAGAAAATTGCCGAACTTCATAAATTGCACAAGTACGTACATGTCTTGTCATATATCATGAATCTCGTACTTGCGAGAGCCTCGCATTTATACAGTAGGTGTTCTCATTTGCAGAACAACACGATTTCGCTTTCCACTCATAATTACAGTCTCATTCACAAAGTTTAACACTGACACTGACTAAAAACAAAAGTACAAAATACAGTAGCAGGGGGAAGAAACAACTCATGGGAAAGGATGGTGAGTCCTAAATACGATGCCATGAGGAGGGGAGTGTAAATAGACCCAAGACCACTTTGTCATCCATTATAAATTCAGTTTGCTAACGACACGACATTGAATGTTCAAGCAGAATCTTTATATGACTTGGAGCAGAGGGCTTCCTCACAAGTTGATGCTATTAGACAGTATCTAAGTTGCAATGGGTTATCTATAAACCCTAGTAAGACTAATTATATACATTTCAATTTAAAAGAATCTTTTAATCCAAAACTTAATATTAGGTTGGATGATAATGAACTAAATGGAGTATTTTCAACAAAATTCCTGGGTCTCTTCATTGATAATAAACTGTCATGGAGAAATCATATAGATTATATATGTGCTAAAATTAGTAGTGGTCTCTTTGCGCTGAGAAGTCTGAAACAATATTGTAATGCTCAGGTTCTTATAACAGCGTACTATGGGTTGATATATCCTTTTCTAAAATATGGAATCGTTTTGTGGGGCGATTCCTTACTCCAGAACGTGACTAGAGTATTTCTTCTCCAAAAAAAAGCCATTAGGATAATTGGAGGACTTTTAAATTTCAGTCATGCAAAGAAACATTTAAATTGTTTAAGATCTTCACCCTACCTTCCATTTATATATTTGAAACAATCCTTTATTTTAAATTTAAGTGTAAGCACGTTCAAAATAGGAATTTGCATGATTACCATACTAGAATGGCTTGCAAATATCGGGGTAAACAGCACAGGCTAAGTTTAATTAGTAAGTTACCTTCGCAGGCTGGGGCGCTATTTATGAATAACCTTCCTCCAGACTTGCTAGAGATAAATGATTATTCGTGTTTTAAAAGCAGACTGAGACGATTGCTGTTGTCTGGATCCTGTTACTCTGTGGAGGAGTTTGTGGGGCACTGACAGGGTTGTGTGGAGCCTCCATGTTTCTATCTTTTATATTTATGTGTTATTTTTATTTTAATGATTTACTATTGTTCGGGGCTTTGTAATATTGTTTGTAGTCTTGATCATATTTTGTTCAATTGTGTATAGTTGTATTTTAAATTTTAATGTAAAAAAATTTGTGATTATGTGTACATTCTGCTGGCATAATTATGATTTTTATAAGCTTTGTAGGGTTGCTGGTGTACCAAGCATTATTATTATATTGCATGCCTACTTGTAAATTATGGGACCTGCCTTATACAAATGTAATATTTGTCGAAAAAAAGGATGAATAAAAGATTGATTGATTGATTGATGTATATAGTATTACCCGTCCGATAAAGGTCACCGTTGGGTAAGGAGCGGAAATGTTTTCAGGATGTACAAGGCAAAACAAAAGTTTTGTTTTCTTTCTGTTCAATCTAACACAAAAGTTTTTATTATAAATTCACTTATTGCAAAATCCTCTCAAGCTATGAATTCTTTATCAAAATCAGTTCAGTTAACTTACATTTATTTATAAGTAAACAGAATTGATTTTTACAAAACATTTTTTTTATTTGCCTCGGTTATTGCGGAAACTGGGATAACCGAGGTTCTACTATATTAAAATTATTTTATCTTAGAAGTGGACAGAATTTATCCAATGAGAATTTATAACGGCAAAGATTGCGGTCTAAATGTAATAAAGATTTTCTTCGTCCATTGCTTTCAAAGAAGCTTTTGTGAGATTCTATTTGATTCTGCACCGAAAATGTGTAATTCTTAGTATCACTGTGTTCTGTCAAATAATTCTTCAAGATTCTTGAATTTTATTTTAAATTTATACTGCATTGTGTAGATTCTGTCTTTTTACTTTCCTTACCCTATTCTAGGTAAGGTAAGTATTGCGATCGACCCAAAAATTTGATGTCGAGTTTTCATAATATCTTTACGTTTCAAGGCCCCCTGAGTCCAAAAAATGCATTTTTGGCAATTGGTCTGTCTGTGTGTGTGTGTGTCCGGAGTGCACAGGGCAAACGGCTGGACGGATCGAACTGAAATTTACAGGATATCTTCAAACATGTAAACAATAAACCCATGTAAATTTGAAGCAAATCGGAGGTGGTGTCTTACCGTGGGAGCAGTTTTTAGCACATTTTTGATATTCACTCCAAATTCCCTCTAACGATTTTGATTAAACTTTGCTAACATACTCTACTCCGACCCCCTTAACACCCTATGTACGCGAAAGACCGTTAAAAATTTGTTGAAAAAAGTTATTACAAAAACCAAGTTATTTTGTTTTTATCTCTGAAATGGCTGCTCCTATCGACTTGAAAATGGCCTCATTCGATTCAGCGTCCAAAATAATGTCAAAAACGATACCCCACTCAACTTTTTCCATTTTTTCAAAAATTGCCCCCAAAAAGGGCGTTTTTGGGGGTAAAAATTTTTTTTTTAAACTAGCCGTATTTGGTATCAAATTTGACATTTTGTGAGGTTAGAAATCGATTGAGACCAAAATCAGGTCCGTGGGATTAACCGTTTTGAAGTTAGTACCGCTTTCTTCGAAACGGATACTCCTATTAACTCGAAAATGGTATCATCAATCTCTCGCTCGAGAAATTTGATAATTGATACAGCATCTATTTTGGTAAGGAAAGTTGTGTGATGTGCACACCAGATGTTTTGTTATGTGAGGTACTCTTATTTTTTCTAGTATAGTCTAGTCATGTAAGTACTCTAGGAGTTGCTGTGTTTTTTTTTTTTTTTTTTTTTTTTAGGAAACCTGAAACAGGCTGGTCCTATACAAAAGGGTATCCTACGATATTCGTTAAGATTATTGTTTTATTTTTTACTTTTGTAAGCTTAGTTTTTTATTAATTTTGTTCTACTTGTGGCAGACTTTATGGAAATGTAAAGATGGCTATTATTGTATGGGAAATGAAGATTTTATTTCTAAAAATAAGCAAATAAAACACCTCTAATATCTGAACCAGAAATAATTGTATAAATTACAACCTTATGGCTTGGGGCATTCCATCTATATTTTTAAAATTTGCTATCCTATAAATGTATAATTTATCTATCCCTTATCATCCATACTTTTTAAAATTTGAGATCTCTTATCTCAATGCCATATTCCCGATAATTTTTAAATAACATTTTTGTGGATTGCCTGTGCCACCGAATTTCCATAGGAAAGAAATGCTATTGCAATGACCCTTATGGTGAGACCTAAGGCTAGGCGTGGTCAATGAGCACTGATCATGGTCCCCAGAACATGTGTTGGGGAGTCGTTAAAATGTTATATATGATTTTGCACAATATCGGTCGCATTTTAAGTCCAGTTTGGTACACAAGTTGGTTGTCTGCGTCGCTCGGACGAGTTTGTTAGCCAAAAAGATCCAACACGTTCGGAAGCACGTTTTTTTTATTGGAAGTAACTATGTTTTGAGATTTTTCGTACTAGAATGAAACTTTTTACGGTTTTATCTATAAAAATATATGTAGGATATTATTCTACACATTGTGTTTTTTTACATGACCTTATAGCTTGCTTGGTTCCCTCAAAAACTATCAAAATGTACAGTACCATAAAAGTACCCGGTTCAAATCCACATGGGGGGGTTTTACCCTGACTGCATCTTCTGATCCAAGGCCGACGGCCGGGTTTATACGCTGTGAGCGAACCAGTCCATATCCTGAGGCCGCAAAGGTCGAGGTGTAAACTCGCAAATGGAACGGAGCAGCGCGTGAGTCGAAGCTGGAGGCTTAGGTGTACAGAAATTCTGCTAATATATTTTGTACACACAGGCAGCTATTCAGCGCCTTCGTGAGCAGACCAATTTCCCAAATGATTGGTTGAAACCCTAAAACATTTAAGTTTGGAAATTCACTACACTTACATCAACGGTTCAGCTGCGTGATTGAATTATTGTGAATTGTACTCATGACTTTACTTTCAAAATTGTCGAACACACTTTTAGCAATTTTCACCAATACGTACAAGCATTTCCATGTAACTTTAGTGCGGTATGACAATTAGTTTGTCTTCTCGACCCTAATTAATTTAAATAATTTCGCAGCTTCTAAACTTAATGTTATTCTTGTTTTAGAGGGCAAACACCAGCAGACGCAGAATTCAACTTCCTCGACCATGCGAAAAGACTGGAGATGTATGGTGTTGATCTTCATAAAGCCAGGGTAAGAGAGAAATACCGTTTTAGCGTTTTGCAAGCATATTTTTAAAAATTCGCCAAAAATAGTAAATTAACCCCAATCGAAAAGGGTTCAATAGCTTTTTTGTAGAAGAAACTTCAAAGAATTCAAATATGCCACTAAAAATTAGTTTATTTTGAAATTGTAAAAGTTATTAGCTCAAGAAACAAAAAATGTTCAGTAACGAAAGGAAAAAGTTAAATTTTAGGCCTACATAACAAGTAGTAAACATTTTTTGTATTTTTTTCGTAAGCGTAAAAAGTGTTTCGTAATTTAGTTCTAAATATAACTGTATAAAAACATTTATCAATTTCAAATTTTTTATTTTGAAAAAAACAGTTTTTATGTTCCAAGTACACGACTAGGCCAAACCTAGGCCTAGATTGTAACGTCATTTACTAATATATGCTTTGCCCAAAAATGAAATATTATTATAACAAAGTGTAGAGGATAAATCAAAGAAAATAACGGTATACTCATCTTTCCTTAGTTCACAAAAGTGTTTGAGTTATATTTATTTGAATAACAAAATGACATCAATCTAATGAAAAGCCGCTACCCTACACGCTGCATATAGGTCCCCATTTGTATAACGTGAGAACCCACGCGCTTGACTTTCTCACTAGAACTGACATTTCAACTGTCGACTAGACAGACAAAAAACCGGTTATTTCTGGATTACTTCCCACCGTTACAAACTCCAGACTTTGCTCTACAAAATCGTGTAAAGAAATCCGTCAAAACATAAGGTACTGCCTTCCCAATATCGATTGACAAATGGGCTGTTTCATTGGTTGAGAGACTGTCCAATCACAAGGGTTTACAGTAATTCTTGAAATAAATACTAGTTTGTTAGTGACATCTGATTGGAAGACACCAACAGAAAGATAAAATCTTGACGAATCCAATGTTATCATTATAATTGCCAAAGAAACATTATTGTAGATGGTCTTTAAACGTTGAAGAAGTGGGAAATAACAGTACAATTGTATGCAATTCGCGCACGGAAAGAGCTGTAGACCGATTTGCATATTTTAAAACGATGATTACGTATGTAAATATTCGTTTTACAAAAAAGTTATAAATACAAAAATTAAAGTTTAATTCATTTTCTTTCCAATGGTGCCAGTTTTATTGCGATTGGATGATTCTAAGTGGGTTAAATTATCGATTATGCAAATATATGCAAATTCTCGCTAATTGTCGAAATAGCTGCATCTTGCGCCTGAGAGAACGTCACTTTGGGCAGTCTGCCACTGGGAGGGTTAACTTAAATGATTTTAAATGTACGTAATTCTGGTTTTATTAGCGAATTTCCGAAGGAAAGATGAGCTATTGCAGTGACTCTTATGGTGAGACCTAAGGTCGCGAATGGTCAGTGAGCAATGATCAAAGTCCCCAGAACAAGTTTTGGGTGTCATTAAAAATTGTATATGTGTTCTCATTTTAAGTCAAATTTGTTATACACGTTGGTTTTCTAAATTACCGCAGGAGCAGCTTCTGGTCCGAGGTTGTAAGGTCAAAGCGAGTTTTTCCACACAGGCCTTCGTTAGAAGACCAATTTCCCAAATAGTTGCTTAAAACCCTAAAACATATAAACTTAATTTTGAAAATTCTCTTAACTGACATCAGCGGTTCAGTTGCTTGATCAAATTATTTATCATACAAACTATGCTTACAATGAATAAAAAACTCAAAAAGTTTGACTCAGTTACTTAATTACAAAAGTTCTATGTATGCAACTTTTGTGATTTGACGTTCAAGCTGTAATCAAGTTCTTGGAAGAGTGTTACATTGCTGTAATGCTTTCTGGCATAGATAGTGTGTACAGTTTATCCTTTATAAATTCCCACAAGAAAAAATCACATAGGGTGATATCAGTGGATTGAAGAGGCTAATTCAAAAGTGCATCATCTTTGGGGCCAGCACGACCAATCCATCTGTGTGGGAAGCTGGGTTCGTATGGTCAGGAAAAATTGTTTTATATCATTGTTGGTAATAGTTAAGTTATGTGTAATAATTGGTTTGTACAACTTGGCACCCTATACCAACACCTTAAACACAACAATATTGTATTCCGTTATTATCTTTAACTTATTTATTATCCGGTTGTTTTGACAACTATCCGATAGGGAATCAAAAGGGCTACAAAAAAGGTGTCTTGTTAAAATGTAGTTTTTGAGTAATTTAGGTTTGAAATTTTCATAAAGCCGCCATTTTGAAACACATGATTGGATATAATCGCTTATTTTTCTTGAGATAGATCATTGTTAGGTTAATTCTTCATGTAAAGTTTGAACTCAATCAGTCGAAACATTTCTCTAGATATGAATTATTTTGTAAAAAAAAAAAAAAAATAGCGTATATCTGGGAAACAAAGAGTTTTCAGGCCTATGTTAATATAAACTTTTTTTCTTATTTTTAGCTATAGAACAAGCTACCGAGACATTGTAGTTCTGAATCACCCTGTTTTGAGATTATTATACTTTAATTTGTCCTTTACAAGCTACAATTAATTATAAATTCAAGTATCGAATACATAAAACACTAGTGAAAACAGACAATGACCAGTCTTGGAAATCGTACCTCTTGTCGCGTATGGAGAAATAAAATGAGACCGACAAGAGGTCCTTCCTTCTCGGGAATTGAAGATGCAAAACCTTGTAACCCTAAAATACCTTTATTGCACGGAACAAGAAACAACTTTAATAATTATGTTCTTGTTATAATTTATAGCAAAATGTAATTAATTTTATAATTTTAATACGGGTTACAAATTACAATACATATAAAAACTGTCCATTATTGTATGCATAGCCTTTCCCGTCGGTTAGGGTTTTTAAAATAACAAAATATATATACTGCAAAAATATAGTAAAATTAATGCAAAATATCCCATAAAAAACTGGAGACCAGGTCGGCTCATATCCCATCAGCTTGGAAGCGGACCAACCACTTTGTTTTAATTCCGCTCTCCTTTCCTCATACCGCAGATATGAAACACTACCTGGTCACTAGCCGAGATTCAAAACCGGTATCGTCTGATGAAGATACCATGCTATCCACTCGGCTAAGGATTGCCTTCGAAAAATCTTATAAATTAACAATACTTTAGTTACTTTATCTTCTAAGAATAACCTTACTCCACCAACTAATACATGTACTAGTAAAAGTAAAATATGTCAGATTTTAGAGCTTAATTCCAAAATATTAATATCTTAAAATCGAAAATTGCCGACAAGACGTTCCTTTTTGCTTTTCGCATCACATATGTGCAAATGAAAACAAAATTGCGGGAGGGGTGTGGAAAATCAACCTGTTACAAATTTCTGTTACAAATTCTTAACACATTTACTTTGTGTTTTCCCTGTTAGAAATAATGAAATTACAATGTTTCAGGACTCTGGTAACAAGGAATTGCAACTGGGCGTCACCTCAGTGGGTCTGGTAGTATTCCAGAACGGAGTTAGAATCAATGTCTTCTCTTGGGCGAAGATTGTCAAGATCTCTTTCAAGAGGAAACAGTTCTTCATTCAGTTAAGAAGAGAACAGGTAATCACTTAAATATTAGAACAGAATTAGGCTTTTTCACACTCTTCAGTTTTTGACTGTACAACGAAAATCCGAACGAGCAACAAATTGATCATTGTTTCACACTATTTGGTTTACGCAAGGTTTGTTCCTTCTCAAGGATCAGTGTTACAGAAATAAATGGTGTGTTGTTATAACGAATAAATTTTAGGAATGAAAAACCAAATCAGGGTGTCCACGGACCGGGAATTTTGGGAAAAGCGGGAATTATACGGGAATTTTTTTCACCGGGAAAATACGGGAATTCCGCCGGAATTCCAGGAACTTTCTCTTTAAATTTTTCTTCTGTAATGAAACACTACTAAAGACATAAGTTGGGTATCTGATAAGTGAAAAACTAATTTTGCCGGAAATCGGAGGGTCGGAAAATATTAAAGCTTAAAAATATTTCAACGTAGAAGAGCGGTGAAATCTTCTTTGTCAATCATTAAACAAACAGTATTGATTCCTCCGATCCTATTAATTTCCTTTCACGTTCTCTTTCTTGCTATCGACACTGTTGAATTTGACATTAAAATATATTTTTACTGAAAAATTTAATGTTTTATTTTTGAACCTGTCTAAATTACCTCTACCATTCATAATATCCTGCTTGTTAAAATAATTATAATAACCGTGAAAGTTAAATTATTTTAGCTGACCGGTACCCGCTAAATGCTGTATGTTACATCGAAAACATAGCAAGCATACTGTTTTAAAAATACGTCTATTCCCCTGCTAGAATTGCAACAACAATAGGATTTGGGAATAACTCGAATTCGTTTATGAATGTGCGTTGATGAGAACCCGTTCAAGGACAAAGTCTTTGGTGTAAAGGGGGTGGGATAGTTGCGCTATTTGTACTGTGGGTTGGAAACCGGTTTTTGACAACTTGAACTTAGTCATCATTTGCCTGTCAGACACCTGTTACAACGAATACGGCTACTTGAAGTACTGATTAAAAATATTGATTTCAACTACTTTTATTCACGTACATAAACACGTACTGTACTGTATATTGCTGAACAAACCACTACTGGAGTGAAATTACACTTTCAATAAGTAATCATCTAATCATTCATATTCATAAAACAGGTTTCAATTCAAATGTACTGTAAAATTCCCCAGTGAAATATTTAGGCAATTATTGTTTCTTTTGTTAAGTAAATGATTTTTGTTTTATTTGTGTTCATATGTGTAGGCAGGGTTAGTTATTTGTACAAGAAGGTAAATTATGTTCAAGGTCAATCGCCTACGATTTCGTTTGGTGTCGTGTCTATTTGTAGAATCAGGGTGTCTACTGCAATTAAAAGTAACGAATTTTATAGATCGGTAACAAAAGTGTAATAATTCTATTTATATTAGGTGGGGCAACAAAGTTTGGAAATTTTCGGGATTTTCGTTACCCGTGATTTATGCTTTTTGTGGAAGTCCCGACGAAATACTTTTGATTTACTTGTTAGCGAATTTGTATGGGAAAGATGAGCTATTACAGTGAACCTTATGGTGAGACCTAAGGTCGGGAGTAGTAAATGAGCACCGATCGTGGTCCCCAGAACACGATTTAGGGTATCAATAAAATTTGTTTATAAATATATGTATCCATATATATGTTTGCACGCTAGCGTCAGCATTTTAATTCCGATTTGGTACACACATTGGTTGTCTATGTCACTCGGAGGAGTTCCTTAACAAACAAAAAAACCAAAACCGAAAGCTCGGTTTTTACCGGAAGTAACTATTTTTTGAGATTTTTCGTAAGAGAATGAAACGTTTTTATTGTTTTATATAAAAAAATGAATATAAAGTACTATTCTGCACATTTTGTTTTTTTTCACGACTTTTTAACTCGCTTGGTTCCCCAAAATCGATCAAAACGCAAAATACCATAGAAGTACTCGGTTAAAATCCACGTGGGTGATTTCACCGTGCGGGCATCTTCTGAGCTAAGGCCGACGGCCGAGTTTGTACGCTGCGAGCGAAGCAGTTCATAACCCGAGGACGCAAGGTTGAGTTTCCGCAGCGAATGGAACGAAGCAGCGCGTGAGTCGAAGCTGGAGGCTTAGATGCAAACAAATTCTACTAATATATTTATGTCGTACACTCAGGTTATTCAGCTCATTCGTGAGTAGATAAATTTCCCAAATTGTTGGTTGAAACTCTAAAACTTATAAACTTAATTTTGGAAATTCGCTCAACTCACGTCAGTGGTTCAGCTGCGTGGTTGAATTATTATTCCTTCCCTCAAATGGCGACATTTAATTTCCACATTATTTATGAATTTACCAACTGTCGTCTAAATTATATTTTCGTGCACCTTAGCCGTTGTTTATTAAAAATTCATTTTTATCGACGGTATGGTATATTTATATATAAAAACGCTCGAGAGTAGGGGTTTTCGCGGACATACCCTGTTGTATATTAAATTGCGTTTTAATGCCTGCGTTTCATAAAATTAGCTCAAATAAATTGTATTTTAAATAATATTTTAACATTGGTAGTTCATAAAATTTACTCACATTGAATTCGAGCGCCGATTTCTTTTGCGGACATTCACTGTGGTAATTAAATTATATTTTATAACTGGTATTTCATACATTTTGCCTAATTGTATTCAGGCTTCGTTATCTTTCGTAAAAATTCACTGTGTTATAAATTCAATTTCGCCGATATTTGATAAAATTAGTGCTAGGCTAATTGTGATCGGGAGTTAATTTCATCCATGGGCCATGTATTTTAAATAATATTTTAACACTGTTTTTATTAAATTGGACTAGCTTAATTGTATTTGAGCAACCATTTCGTATGCGGACATTCCTCCAAGTATTTTAAATAACGTTTCAACACTGGTAATTCATAGAATTTGCAAGACTAATTGTAGTCTATATTTGGGCATCTTATTAGATTTGTAGTTGGCAGCCTGTAGAATA
>JAGFPH010000585.1:249818-278964 GCA_018207615.1 Philaenus spumarius
GATGAAGAATTTCATCCCCAAGAGTTTGGTATTTAAAAAAAAAATGCTATGCGAACAATTGCGGGTTTTAAATGGATTTAGGCTGAGCAATGTCCTACCGCCGCTATAGGGTGAAGCTCTGGAGTCACAGGTTTCTGTTTTACTAGAGCCGACCCTTAATTTAATTCGTTGGAAGAAGAAAAAAAAGAAAGCATTCTTTTATATATATTCAATTCATTTACTCTATACTGAATTCACTTATTTAATTTTTAATTTTATTTTTTATAATATTTTCACTATATAATTTAGCGATTTTAACGTATTTGGTAGTTCATTGAAGTACTTGGTTGCAAAGAATACGTAGCTTCTCTGCTGCCCAATGGTTAGAGAGAGTTTTGGCAGAGAAATATTAGGGAAATATTGGAAGATAGCTAATAATTTACGTAGGCCTAAAAGCGGTACATAGATCGATTTGGGCGAAACTCACGGTGCTTTTTTGGGCCAAAGAACTCGGATCTAAAATTGTTTTTTTGTTTTTATTGCGTGTAATGGTAAGACACAATATTTACTGATAGTCGTTTTACTTAATTAATCATATCTGCCAGCGAAGCCGTAGGTACCTGCTTGTTGATTACATAATTATTATGTTGTCTTTCCATTTTGTTCTTTTTTCTTCATATTATACTCAATATAAATCACATTGATTACATAATTTGATAACTAGCTTTGATTCCAACTCCTATTTAACAGAATAATGGACATACCAATAATTTACCTTTGAATACCTAACCCTCACTGTGCCCTGGTTATAGCTCAAATTGGCCAGCCGGTTTTTATTGTTTTGCAAGCATATTTTTAAAAAAATGCCAAAAATAGTAATTCTATCCCTATCCAAAAGTGTTCTGTACCTTTTTTGTAGAGAAAGGTTCAAAGAATTCATATATGCAATTAAAAAAATTATTGATGTAAAATTGTAAAAGTTATTAGCTCAAGAAACAAAAAATGTTCAGTAACGAAAGGAAAAGGTTCAACTTTAGGCCTACATAACAAGTAGTAAAAAATTTTTGTAATTTTTTCGTAAGCGTAAAAAAGTTTTGTAATTTAGTTCTAAATAGAACTGTATAAAAACATTTATCAATTTCAAATTTCTTATTTTGAAAAAAATAGTTTTTATGTTCCAAATACATGACTGCTAACAAAACTGGGCCTAGTTTGAAACGTAATTTACTAATATATGCTTTGCCCAGAAATGAAATATTATTATAACAAAATGTAGAGGATAAATCAAAGAAACGAACGGTATACTTGTCTTTTCTTAGTTCACAAAATTGTTTGAGTTATCTTTATTTGAATAACAAAATTACATCAATCTGATGGAACTTTGCCGACGAGATGGCACGGCTCATTTGAATAACGTGGGAACGGGACGCGCTCTACGGTCTCACCAGATATGTACATTCCACTGCTGTCTAGACAAACAAAAAACTGGTTTATTCTAGTTTAATTCCCACCGTTAGAAAGATCAAACTGTTCTCTACAAAATGGTGTGAAGAAATCTGTAAAAACATCTGATAAAGTAGGTGTTATCTCGGTTGAAAAATGGGCTGTTCATTGGTTAAAAAACTGTCCATCGCTAGGTTTACAGAAATCATCGGCATAATGTAAAATAGTGACATCAGATTGGAAGGCACTATTAGAAAGATAAAATCTTGACAAATCCAGTGGTATATTTATAATCTCGATAGAAATACTTCTGTAGATGGTCTTGGACCTGTAAGAAGTGGGAAATAACAGTACAATTGTATGCATATTCGCTCACGGAAACAGCTGTAACCCGATTTGCATATTTTAAAACGATGATTACGTATGTAAATGTACGTTTTACGAAAAAGTTTTAAATACAAAAATTAAAGTTTAATTGATTGCCTTTCCAACGATGCCGGTTTTGTTATGATTGGATGATTTTAAGTGTATTAAAAACGGAATATGCAAATTTATGCAAATTCTCGCATGTTTTCGAAATGGCTGCATCTTGCGCCTGAGAGAACATCACTTTATCTGCATTGGTTTAACATCTGCATTTCTACTGTGGATATACTGGACATAAATTCATTGAGTATGGTTGTTCATTTGTGTACAAATTTGAATATATGAAAGAATATCAATAATTGTAACCATTAAGTTAAAAATGACTGACTGGATGAGACAGTCGTGATATTCAACTCACATAAAATAACATTAGTAGAGATGGTGACTACAAATAGTAATACTCTATTAAAGTCTTATCTGATTGATTTATTTTTTTAAATTAATAATGTTATCTCTAGCAACAACAGATGGGTACGAGATAACATTATAGGCAAATATTTTAGTAGTGCTATGCACGCTACAAGAAAGTGTTGTATTATGGGTGCAAGTGCTGTATTGGTATTGTTTGTAATTCAGGTATTTATTTAGGTTGTTGGTAAACCTTAGCACTATTTGAACAGTAATGAAATTTTTTAAATTGCTGGATATGTTTAAGGTTTAAACTGGAGTACGAAAATATGAACTTTAAACTTTTAATAGCGGGGCACTGTGTAGAGTAACTTAGTATTTACAAACTAACTCTTTTTAGGGCGCCTTTATACAGTCTTACTTGGTTAGCCTAATAGTGTCAGCAAAGGGACTGAACAAATGTTGACATTTCATCCAAGTGACTTATAAAATATGAATCAACACGAGACCGTATTTTTGTTAGCTTGAGAGAAAGAGTTTAGAAAACTACAATTTTAAAACAATGATTACATATGAAGAGCTGACATATAGCCAAGGGGTATAAGTGTAGTGAAGTTAGTTTTGAGAAAACTCAGTTTAAAGTTAAACTGTTATAATCAAATCCTGGTAAAACCATGATCACTAAAACTAGTATATTTTTAATTGCTAGGTTCTAGACTAACATAATAACAAAGATTAATTTGATTTTCAAACTCTTATTCTTTGCTATCAGCCAATATTTGATAAAAGTTGTCACCTGTACCCCTGGGCTGTTAACACGTTCACTGCTAAGGACGCACATGTGAGCTTGACACTGAACACTATGAGAAGCGGCCGACGCACAGTGCATTGCACGCAAACCCCCATATTGGGAGTATTTTCAATACACAATGCATTACGTGCTTCGCACGCCAACCCCCGTGTTGGGAGAATTTTCAATACACAGAGCATTGCGTGCTTCCCACTCCAATTTTACACCTATGTGCGATGGACGCACATGTGCGTCCGCTTTAAAATATTGGTGATTATTACGTAGAAAGGTTGAAAAATAAAGTAATTTCATTTAAAATTTGCGTAATAGTGAACGTGTTAACAGGGATTACAAGTTATGTAATAAAACATAGGTTACAAGTAAATTACCTATGTAAAGTAAAGCGACTCGCATCACATGTATCCCTTGGCTTCTAAGCCAAACAGCTCTTCTACGAAAAGGTTTTTTTCGCCACTAGATCTCAGCACATGATAGACTTACAGTTATATTCTTTGGCCGCAAACATTTTAAAGTGTTGAAGAGCCAGTTTCTGTACTTAACTCCAATATTCAAAAAATGTCACTTGTACCCCTTGGCTTCTCAGCCTTTCGTATGTAAATATACATTTAGAAAAAAAAATATATACAAAAATTCCAGTTCAAATCATTTCCTGGTGGTTTTTGTTTTATTGAGATTGAACGGTTTTTAGTGGGTGAAATATTCAATACAAATCGTGTTGTCTCTGACTACTCAGTTGACTACCGCTGCGCGCTGAGAGGCCTCAATCGAGACTTCTGACAGTTTCAAGGTTAAATGCGGCCCTGCAAGCAATACATGAAAATATTATACTGTGATTTTTGTTTTTTAACTGTTCTCTCCAAAACTTTCCCTGGTTATGACTATGACAATGCTGGGCTATGTGTGATATTGACCTACCCTAACCATGTTGTAGGTGTTGGTTATCAATGGCATCGATGTGAGTGGTATGCTGCACGACCAAGTCGTCAATCTCATCAGATCTTCCCGAGACTCCAGAATAGGAGAGCTTATTTTAACTGTTCGTCCAAACGGTAAGTCAGTCAAATAATCATGGTGTGAGTCATGCGTGAGCGGAAGTCGAAAATATTTTGCCATTATAAAGAGTAACCCATTTGTCGTACTTTTATGTCAACAGGTTTATTTGAATAAAGTTAATAAATAAAACTACAAGTCACAGCTGATGACATGATCACCAAAATTATTGTTTTACTGAATGTACGAGGGTAGAGTCCCAGAAGTACCCAATCTAAAAATACAAAAAAAAAAATGTGTGATAAAATGTCTTTATTTCTCAACATAATTTCCTTTTAGCTCAATACTTTTTTCCCAGCAATGTTCAATAACTTCGATACTCTGTTTATAGTGAGAACCCAGGTTTTCGCCTACACCCAAAAAAAAAAAATGTAGTGAGAACATCAATATAGTCACCAACTACAGATTCCACCTCTTTGTTATTGGCAATTCTTTCACCACTGAGCCAGTTTTTTTAATTTGTAAAGAGAAAATAATTCAACCACGCAGCTGAATCGCTGACGTGAGTTGAGCGAATTTCCAAAATGAAGTTTATATGATTTTAGGGTGTCAACCTAACATTTGTCAAAAGGGTGTCAATTTGGGAAATTGGTCTGCTCACGAAGGCGCTGAATACTTACTTGTGTTTACAAAATATATTAGTAGAATTTGTTTGCACCTAAGCCGCCAGCTTCGCAGCAAAAGATGCCGTCTCGGTAATATCCCCCCCCCCCCACATGGATTTGAACCGGGTAGTTTTATAATATTTTACTTTTCGATTGATCTTGGGGGAACTAAGCGAGATATAGGGTCCTGTAAAATAAACAAAATATGCAGAATATTATCCTACATTTATTTTTTTTTTAGATAAAACCCAAAAATGTTTCCTTCTGGTACGAAACATCTCTAAAAATCGTGCTTCCATAAAAATTTAATGACACCCCAAAACATGTTCTGCGGACCATGATCGGTGCTCATTTACTATTCCTGACCTTAGGTCTCACCATCAGAGTCACTACAATAGCACATAATTTCTATGGAAATTCTCTAATAATCTGAAAGGCTTACATCTGGCGAATAATGTGCGTGAGGAAGCAATTTAAACATTAACTGGGGTTTTACTGTACTTCTAAGGAGTTTAAGTTCTAAAACCTATTTATTGAGTGGAAACTAGTTAAGACAAGCAATACAATTAAAATTTACCAATATATTCCATTTGAGGCAAATTGCTATACTGTTATTTTTATGCTTGTACTGTTTCTAAATGTAGTATACATACGAGTATTACCAGCAAATCTTTATTCTTTTTGTTACTTATTCATGGAATCGTCTTTCAGCCGTTTACGAAGCCGAAGCAGAAGGCTCAGAAGAGGAGCCCGCCTACCAGTACGTACCCGATACACCTGCGGCTTTAATAAGACCTGGCACCGATGCGTTGGCACAGTCGATGCTGTTATTAGCTGATGGTTTGGCTAGTGGTTCGCTGCTCGCACAGTTTGAGAAGTTATATCGTAAAAAGCCTGGTTTGTCCACGGGAGAAGCTAAACGACCAGAGAATCAAATTAAAAATAGATACAGGGATATTTCTCCATGTAAGTTGTAGGTTACTTGTCTGCAGTTATTATTAACAGATACATTTTTTTAATTATATACCAGGGGAAACCCTTGCATGCTCCGCACGCCAACCCCGTTGGAACCTTCTATACACATAATCATGTTATGTTTTCTTTATAATAAAGGTGTAGGATTAATAATAACCCCAAAGCTAAGACGGTAAATAATGTTAAATGTTCAAATCAAATTATTTTTTATATCTTATAACAGCAGTTATAATAAAGGTTAAAAGAACCAGCAAGGCTCAGGTCTACACTTTAATAAAAACCTAACCTAAAAGTTAGAAATACAAAGTTTAAAATTAGCTGTTAATTGAAATATTAGAGCAAACAGCTGTTATCTGTTGTTTTATTCAGTTGGTTGCTATGGTAATAAAAGTAAATACATGTGTTTATTTATCAGTCTAGGCCTAACCTAAGAATTTTTTCCGGCTAAATTTACAAATATTGAAATAAAAAACGTTTTTATCGAAATGAATTATAGCCTATGTTATTCAAGGATAGTGTGTAGCTTTTTATTAGTAAAACTATTTTTTCAATCGGTTCAGTAGTTCCAGAGATTACCCCCCCCCCCCTTCCTACACACAAACAAACAAACAAAAAAACAAACTTTGCCTCTTTATAATATTAGTATATACTAGTGGACTAGGCAATGCTTCGCTATTGCTTGATTTAATTTTAAGGATGGTTATCCCATTTCATCCCTTTGATTTAAGTAATCGAATTGAAAATGTTTTTTATGTCAATTAAGAATAATATTAAATCATTTTAGCTTTATAGTTTGTAGGAATTTAGTAAAATTTATTTTATTGTATAGGGGTAGGTACCCTATTTAAATATATTTGTTTGTAGTGATCATGCTCTCTAAAAATCCTAGTACTAATATGTGTAAATTGTTTATTTGAGTAGTTTTTGAGAAACATTAAGTGTTTGGATTACTATTTAATTTAAGGGTAGTTATTCCATTTCATCCCTTTGAGTTAAGTAATCAAATTGCAAATAGTTTTTTATATACCTTAAAAATAATACATATTTTTAGTTTTATAGCTTGTAGGAAGTTAGTTTAATTTGTATTTATTGTATAGTGGTAGCAAACTTATTTCAACCTCTTAGACTGTAGTAATTATTGGAACTTCTAAACACTCCTGGTAATGATATGGATAAACTGTGAAAATTTTAGTGGAATTGGTCGAATAATTTTTGAATCTACTATAGAGGACAAAGAAACATTAATTTTTACATATTTTATGTATTGTTTAAAACTACTTGACCGATTTTGATAAAACTTTCAATAACTTGTTTTGCTCAAATAATAAGTTTTTGTATCTAATTCAAGGCTCTTAGTTCCTACATTGGCCATGATAATTTTTGCTTTTAACATTTTCAGTTTGCTAAAGGAAATATACTCCTAATCTAGCCTATAAGTTTATTACAATTAGAGCTTAATTATAAAAATAACGATTGGTTTCTTAGAACATAGATGATTCGATCTAATGAGATTTCAATGTTTTTAAAACATTTTAGAAGCTAGTGACAGATTATATTGGCTCTGGAACATATTTTATATCTCTCTGAAGTCGAGCAGCTGTTTGCCAGTCATGATTGAGAAATGCAACTACACTCGATTTCACGTTTACCGTGCAGTACGTAACGCCCATAAGCCATGTTATCCAAACGGTAGTCTCAGTGATACTAGCCAACTAAAAAACATCAACTCCCATGCAACGCTCTGACAGTTGACGCAACCCGCATGACAATAAACGTGATGCTCCCAGTAATGGTGGTAGCATGACTATCTCCTGTAAGACCTGTACTGCACGGTGAACGTGGAATTGAGTGTAGCATCGTCTGTTGTCTACATTTTGTAACTTTTGTTTAAGTTTTTTCAACTGGTGTTTTTTTATTATACGTTATTATTTTGCAGTTTTGTAAAACTCTTTTGTGTAAATTTTATTTATGTAAATAATTAGTAATCTTGTTTTATTTTGTGTTGGGAAATGGCAACTTTTTAAACTATATGTTACCATGGTTATGTACCATTATTTCACAAAAATGTTATTGTTAAAATAAAATTTTGAATATAAATATAAATACAATTGACATATTATTTAAACAGACGAATTTACTGTAAAAAGTATTTTTAAAGCTCTATTCACCTTTGTTACTATTTTTAAATTCTAAAAAAAAAACATATTTTTTACTTTTTTGACCTAATATATTCAAAGTAGGCCTACTGAATAAAAACATGTTGTTAAACCATAGACTATTTTTTTAATTATTTATAATAGATACATTTAGTGTAAAATGTATTTGCAAAGCTCTACTCATATTATTCTTATGTTTAATTTCATTACAAAACAAAATAATTGATTTATTTTTCTGACCGATTATATTCAAAATAGGCCTACTCAATAAAAACAATTTTTATCTTTCAAATTTTTTCTTATTCTCTGGTTTATTCCGAACAAAATGATTTATAATAAGTTATGTTTACTGTTTATAGTGATTTTTTGGTGAGTTTACAAAAAATATTTTGTTAAACACTGATATTTTAATTGGATCTGGTGGAGCAGCCAAGTGTACAAAAATTAGAATGCAAAAGGTTAAGTAAAGTATATTAAGCCAGACAATCTAAAACTGAACACTTTAATTTTAATTTGTATAAAGTAAGTAAGTAAGTAAGTAAGTAAGTTTTATTCATCGCTTCTTTACAAAATCAACAGTATAAAAAATATATAAACTAAACACACTACATATTCTATCAAATAAAAATAAGTATACATACTTTACTGCAAAATATAATAGGTTCTAATTAGTTTCAAATGAGAAGCAATAAATCCCCGAGGTATATAACACCTGTAAGGGGCAACAAAACAACAAAAATATAACACAAAAGAACTTAGAATAAAAAATGAAGAAAAACAAAAAATATTTATAATTTAATTACTATTTAAGCGAGAAATCGCAGAGAGAAATGCAGCCGGACCAATCACAATTAAGCAGAGTCTAGAATAACTAACTCAAAAATCGGCTTCTACATTTGATTACATTGCATAAGCAATGCAATACATTTTTACAATAAAACTTAACAAAAATACCATTCTAAACAAAAACTACACATTAACTTACATTCATCATTGACATTCATTCGTACACGCTCAATATCACTCATTCATTCCTTTTACACTCTCAATAACCAACATTAAAAAAGAAATCAATGTTTTTAACTTCAGTTAAATGATTCCTCAATAATCTTATAAATCTAAATTTATTTCCACATATTTTAATATTTTCCGGTAAATAATTAAAAAACTTTGGTGCTAAATATGTATAGAATTTCATAAATACTGAAAGGTTTGGTTTCGGTACATTGACATTTTGTCAAGTCAATTGACAAAGTCTAATTTGTATTTCAAACAAACTGTGTATGTTTAATAGAACTTGACTTTGGTATGACCAAGAACTATAATTCACAATATTAATTCCTAATATTATATATATTTAGTGTGGATTTGTAAGTGTACAGTTTTGGGTGATTAATTAAATTCCGTGTCATCGTTATTTGTTACACCGTACTCTACTTTTAACTAAAGTCGATTCACTGGACCTCGCGCCCAATATCTTTGCTGCCACTGGAGGGCAACGGTGTAACAATTGCATCATTTGAATATCATATGTTTGTGTCAAATGTATATGTCTTTTGTGGAAATACTAAATGTCTTCAAAGGTTATTTTAAAACAATTCATGTCTTTTAATTTATTAAGCATGAAATCACTATACTAAGTACGCTTCGGCCTATTGATCTAACTCCTCATGCCTCAGAGAGTTAAGAAATTAATATTTCAGTTATTTTATTATTCAATTCATTATTTTATAAATTTGTTTGTAAGCCGTGTTGCATGCTAAGGCCTACAATAAATACACTTTGTACTGACTCAGTAATTGCCTTGTTCCAGATGATGTAACCAGAGTTATACTAGCTGGTAGTGGTGGAGATTACATTAATGCCAACTTTGTCAACATGGAGATCCCAGGGAGTGGGATAATCAATAGATATATTGCTACTCAAGGTAATGTGCTAAGGTTTTACTTTACCCAAATAAATTGTGCTACATACCGTAAATACCATTGTGTTGCTTAGCCGTTTATCTCAATCAGCTGTTTTATCTGTTATTTTATGCAGTTGGTTGCTGTAAAAATGTTTATGTGTATTTTTGTAGGGGATGGATTTATATTTTGTATACACACATTGTTTTTTCATACAAAACGTTTCAAACAATTAAATGAAAGCATTTTGATCACATTCATGGCTCTATGAGTTAATATTCCTTTGCCTTTCTCTCCTGCACGGAAAAATAAATATATATTTTATTAACTATACAAATACTTAGCATTGTTTCCATTTATTTTCGAATAATGTCATCACCTTTTCGTTCTTCATTTAAAATTACCGGAACCGTTCCGCCCTCTAATAATCCGTGCATTGATCTTGGCCGATACATTTTCAAAAATAGATTTTGCAACATCAGACTACACATAGATGTGCGTTTAATGCTGGATGCTCTTTTTTCGAGGCTTTGAATGAACGCCTGAGCAACTAACATTTTGTTGGCAGGAGTAGTAATGGTGACGGTCGACCACTCTTTGGCGCATTACAGATGGACCCAGTCTGATCAAATTTATCACGAATTCTGTAAACAATGAGCCTAGCTGGTGGAGGCGTATCAAATTGTTCACGCGATTTCTTTCGAACATTTTCAGAATTCTTGGTCTGCCAGTAGTCTTTCAAAATCCACTTTCGTCGGTTTAATTACCTGCCATAATGTCACAGAAAAATCCCCGAAACAGTCAACAATAAGGAATGCAAATGTTATTGATAATAACATTTATAGATAATTATTGTCAGCTGATTTATATCAACTGTTCAAGCAAAATGAAACTAACATAATAAATCTGTATACCTTCTTTTGCACCAGTCTGTATATATATAATTTTTAATGCACTCCAAAACGTGTTCTGGGGACCATGATTGGTGCTCATTGACCACTTAGGTCTCCATAAGTGTCATCGCAATAGCTGATCTTTCTTACGTAAATTTGTTAATAAAAAACCTAACCTAGCACTTAGAAAACAAAATGTTTATTTAAATTGAAATTATTTTTATTTTGGCTGTAGGGGAGGAGAAGACTGAAAATGAATACAAATATTGTAGTAAAACAATTTTAAAACATACCTCGTAAGGGAAATGAATTACAAAAAATCTGTAGGAACCCTGTTTGAACACTTTTACATACATGTCCACAGGACCTCTAGGAAGTACAGTAAAAGACTTCTGGCAGATGGTATTAGAGCAAGGCAGCACTCTGGTCGTCATGGTAACCACTCTGGTGGAGAGAGGCAGAACTAAATGTCACAAGTACTGGCCGCCTTTAGGGGAAACCATGGAGATGAACAGTTATTTGGAGTTGACGTGTAACAAGGAAGAAGCTGACGCATCAGGAAGCTACGTACTTAGAGAGTTTATAATGCGAGATTTACAGGTACGTGTGGGTCTTTAAAATGGGGAGGGGGAGTTGTCTAAAGATTAACTCTTAGAATTAAAAATAGGAGTAAGATTTATTTAAATAATTGTTTAAAGATTTTTGTATTACATTGACAGTAGGTTCTTTCTTGTAAACAAATTTGGGACCTTTCTTTGGAAATAATTGGTTTTTGAAATGTACTATATTCCAACAAAAATGTAAATTTAACCCCATGCCTCTATTTTGTGCTAGACAAGACATTAACAACAACTGAGCCGGTACAAGATGCTAATGCCTACTAATAGTCAGTCAATAGAGATTTTTGCAGTGTAAACTTCTGTAGGCTCACCTTGTCTAGAGATTGCAGGCGGTGAATCGGATTTTACCTTCACGCTTTTTCCTTCACGCTCTATTCCGTCACCGTCTACTATATACTGTATACATGTGAACATAGCAGAGTGTATAGTTTACTTGAAATGGACATTCTGCTTCCTCATTTCATAAGCTGTGTTCAAATTGTTTCATTGGTAATACCTCTGAAGTAGACATTGTGTTTTCTCATTTTGTAAATTGTGATAAAATAGTTTACTCGGTGATACCTTGGAAATGGACATTGTGCTTCCTCGTTTCGTAAGTTGTGTTAAAATAGCTTACTTGGTAATACCTCTGAAATGGACATTGTGCTTCCTCATTTCGTAACTTGTGTTAAAATAGTTCACTTGGTTATACCTCTGAAATGGACATTGTGCTTCCTCATTTCATAAATTGTGTTTTTATTCAATATGTTCTATACTTTTGAAGTGTAAATCAGAATATCACCATAGAATTTTACACTTCTCCCTTGTGGTCTTAACCCTACCCATGGCAGACTGCACTAAGTGACGTTCTCTCAGGCGCAAGGTGCAACCATTTCGGATAATAGCGAGAATTTGCATATATTTGTATATTTGATTAATTAATAGTACTCAAATCATACAATCGTAATAAAACTGGCACCGTTGGAAAGGAAATTAATTTAATTTTCCTTAGTTAAATAATTTAATTAAAGGAAAAAACTTAAATTTTTTTTGTAAAACGTATATTTCCATACATAATCATCGTTTTAAAAATGCAGATCGGGTTACAGCTGTTTCCACGCGTGAATTTGCATACAATTGTACTGATATTTCCCATTTCTTCAACGTTCAAGACTATCTACACAAATATTTCTGTGGCTATTATAAAGATACCATTGGATTCGTCAAGATTTTATCTTTCCAATACTGCCTTCCAATCGGATTTTACACGATTTATGACGAAGATTTCTGTAAACCCTTGCGATTGGACAGTTTTCAACCAATGAAACAGGCACATTTGCCAACCGAGATAACGCCTACAATTCCTTATGTTTTCACAGATTTATTTATTTATACCATTTTGTAGAGAATAGTTCGATCTTTCAAACAGTGGGAAGTAAACTAGATATAACCAGTTCTTTGTTTATCTAGACAGCAGTGGAAAGTAAATAATTAGGACAGTCTGGTGAGATCGTCCGGCGCCTGTCGCTCCCACGTTATCAATGTCCCTTCCTGCCCGTAGTATATTGCCATTATACTATATTGCCTTTGATTAGATTGATGTCATTTTGTTATTCAAATAAAGATAACTCAAACACTTTTGTGAACTAAGAAAAGACAAGTATACAGTTCTTTTCTTTGATTTATTCTCTACACTTTGTTATAATAATATTTCATTTTTGGGCAAAGCATATATTAGTAAATTACATTTTAAACTAGGCCGTTTGGTTAGCAGTCTGAAATAGGAATATAAAAAACTGGTTTTTTCAAAATAAGAATTTTGAAATTGATAAATGTTTTTATACAGTTCTATTTAGAACTAAATTACAAAACTTTTTTACGCTTACGAAAAAATTACAAAACATGTTTACTACTTGTTATGTAGGCCTAAAGTTGAACTTTTACTTTTCATAACCGAACATTTTTTCTTTCTTGAGCTAATAACTTTTACAATTTTGCATCAATAAATTTTTTAATTGCATTTATGAGTTCTTTGAACCTTTCTCTACAAAAAAGGTACAGAACACTTTCGGTTTGGGATAGAATTACTATTTTTGGCGAATTTTTTAAAATATGCTTGCAAAACACTAAAAACCGGCTTTCCAATTTTAGTTTTAACCGTGGCAGACCTAGGGTTAAGCTCACCTGGATTTTTTTATTCTAAAAAATTTAACAACAAACCGATTATGTTATGACTTATAGTTTGTAGATGAAAATACCATTTTCGTAAACAATGATTTTTATTGTAGAATTATTGAAACAACAAACACTGTGAAAAATTTCACTATTTTAAATTTTCGGATATATTTTGTAAATCATTGGATGAAAAGCTATACTTTAAAATGAGACTTTGTAAGCCTTGATCAATGCATTTTTGACTAATTTTAAAAAACACGGAAAAGTAAAAAAATGTATTTCAACATTTTTAAAGTTAAAGCTTTGAAATTGTGTAAAATGACAGTTAATGGCATGTAGACTAACCACGCACAACGTGGGCCCTGTCTTTAGTGATGTAAAATTCCCGGTAACTTAAACTTGAGGAAATATTGCCAGGGAATTTATGATTTACGAGCAAAATAACTCAAAGACTCATATTTGTTACATAAAGTAACAATTAATTATTAAATAATAGTTAAAGACAAAGGTAAACACATGTATTCAACATTTTTAACTTTTAATAATCTCACACAAACTGACCTTAAACTGGTTCTACAATAACAACACAGATCTGTCAGTCAAAATAAAAATGGCTAATTAGCTGAAAGCACTGCAGTGATACTGATGTACGGTTTTCTGGGGTGGAGGGAAAAAAATTGTCCCCTCATAAGTCATGAAATAACTAGATTTCCCAATATACTACAGTAGGATTAGCCTAGACCAAAGGTTCCCAAACTGTGGTACGCGTACCCCCTGGTGGTACACGAGACATTTATAGGGGGTACGCGAGCAGGACTATGCCAGTTTACTCGATGTGCCGGCTGATGCGAGGGAAATTTTGGGTTGCGGGAAAGCGAGGGAAGTTTTATGCGTCCAGCGGCTACATCACTGACGCTCTCTCTATTTCGTCCATCGTCTGATCATTACACCAGTGGCGCAGTAGATGTCAAATTTACAAATTTCATCAAAGCCAGAGCACTGAACTCACGCCTTTTCCATAACTTGTGTGATGAAATGGATAGTGTTCACAAACAATTACTTCTGCACACGGAAGTAACAATGAATACTTAAAGTATTCATTGGAAGTAAGGTGGTTGTCGAGAGGAAGAGTGATATCTCGAGTTTTTGTATTGCATTTTATCTTTGAAATTCAGAATTTATAACATAAGAGTGATGATGAATGCACATAACAACTTGGAAAAAATAAAAAAAAGGAAACTAATGATACGCGTACAATTTAAAATTAATTGTATTATGGGGAACGCCATAATACATAGTACGAACTAAGGGGTACGTCACCAAAAAAGTTTGGGAACTCCTGGCCTAGACTAACGTATGGGACTGAATTATGATTAATTATTAGAATGTAAACTTTTTATATTTAAATTTATGCTTGTGTAATATTAAAAATTGTTAATCTTGAAGGTGTTTGTTTTTGTCACTTTACTACTAACAACTATATTAAATTACTTATCTTTAATGTCCTGTTTAAATCAATGTGAGTATCATTTTATAAAATATAAGTTTATAAAGAAATCCTAAGAGATCATGATTTATTATTATTTTTGAAAAAAAGATGTACTCAAGGGACATTGCTCTTGAAAATAAGTGCAAAATTATCAAGGAAAAGGTAATATTTCCTTATTAACATTCTTAGATAAACATGAGGAATTTTAATGAAATAGCTTAACTTTAAGGTAGCTGAAGACCGTTAATAAGTATTAAAACGTTCAAAGTAAGGATTTTTATAAATGCCCACTTTTTTGTAATATTTCCTGGCCGAGGAAATTATATAGTGATTTTGAATAGTAACTATTTAAACAATTAAGAGCGTTATCTTGAAAAATGCATATAAATGAATTGTTACGGCCTATTTAAATTTTTCAAACGGATTCTGAAAGCAGAGATCATGAGCTTCGAAACGTATATTTCAGATTTCTGTAAAAATGCTGAGAAGTTGGTTAAAAGTGGTCCCGAACACGACCTTAAACGTGCGAGTCATGGGTCGGAGTCAAGTAGGGTAGAGTTGGGGGGCTGGGGAACTTCTTCGTCGCTGGCTAGTTTACTGGCTGAATTACACATTTTTAAATTTACTACAACTTTTCCATTGAAAGTAAAGCGTTTCATCCAATGATTTACAAAATATAAGCGAAAAGACAAAAGTCAAATTTTTCATGGTTTTTGTTAAAAAAATTCCACAATAAAACATCATTCTTTCCGTAGGTGGTATTTTCTTCTACAAACTATTCCTCAATTCATAACGAATTCGGTTTGTTGTTAAATTTTTGAGCTAACACTGTTTTTTTTTCTCTCATGACTGGTCTATAAGGTGAGCTCTGCTTTTTGAGTCACTACTTTTCTCTTCTACTTATTATGGTTGCCCGTTTACAGTGACTTAACAGCAGAATGTGACCTTATAGGAGTTACCGAATGGCTTTAGACAATGTCGGCTAACAACGAGAAAATCAGAATGATGGGCGACAGCCTACAAACGAATTGAAAAGCTTACATTCGGATAAGTAGTTTTTTTGGTAAATTCATAATAAACCAACACACAAACTATACCTCTTTATATTGTAGTACAAATTATCATACTTTACAATGTCCGTTACTTATTTCTTATAACATGATAATAGTATAAGCAAATAGCCCAACAACCAGTAACCAAACTTACTTGTTATAGACTGGAGAAGAACGAGATATTACGCACATGCAGTACCTGTCGTGGCCCGATCACGGAGTACCTGATTCGGCAGGAGCTTTCCTATCGTTTGCTGGCGCTGTGCGTCAGTGCCGTGCTGGAATGGTAGAGCCGGCCATCGTCCACTGTTCCGCCGGCATCGGCAGAACCGGTGTACTTATTCTTGCCGAGACTGCGTTATGTCTCATCGAAGCGAATCAGCCCGTTTACCCGTTGGATATAGTGAGACAAATGCGAGATCAACGAGCCATGATGATACAAACTCCGGTGAGTAGAGATTACATTGGCTTTGTGGTCTTGTATAAAATTAAATGTGTTAAATTCAAAAGTGATTAAATCATATTTCCTTCAACAAATGTTTTGCTTGACTTCAGATTATCAGCTCCTATAAAAGCGAGTGTGCAAAGTAGTATAACGCATGTTCAAGATTTTATTGTTTGATTTATTTGTTAACATAAAACAGATGATGTCTACCATCAGCTGTAATATCTTGAACAACTATATGAATCATATAAGGTTAAGTTTGGTGTTGTTATTATAGAAATAACAATGTACATAGATACATCTGATTAGTATACAAAATTCAACACAAAGTAAGCCTATATTCTTTTAGGTTATGTTTTGTTAGGGATTACAAATATATGACCAGGGTTCATAAATTAAGCTACTGCATTCGATCGTGGTTCAATGGTATTTTAATTATTTAATTACTTAATCTTTAAACTTCTAACCACAACTTTACTTACATATATATATTACTAGGGGAAACCCCTGCGTGCTCTGCACGCCAACCCCGTTGGAACCTTCTATACACATAATCATGCTATGTTTTCTTTATAATAAAGGAGTAGGATTAATAATAACACCAAAGCTAAGACGGTAAATAATGTTAAATGTTCAAATCAAATTATTTCGTGTATTTTATAACAGCAGTTATAATAAAGGTTAAAAGAACCAGCAAGGCTCAGGTCTACACTTTAGTAAAAACCTAACCTAAACGTTAGAAATACAAAGTTTTTAAGTATCTGTTATTTTATTCAATGGGTTCTTATGATAATAAATGTAAATAGATGTGTTGATTTATCAGTCTAGGCCTAACCTAAGAATTTTTTCCGACTAAATTTACAAATATTGAAATAAAAAATGTTTTTATCGAAATGAATTATAGACTATGTTATTCAGGGATAGTGTAGGTTTTTATTAAAACTATTTTTTCAATCGGTTCAGTAGTTCCAGAATTTACCCCCTACATACAAACAAAAAACAAACTTTACCTCTTTATAATTTTAGTAAAGATATCAGCACACTAAATCAAAGTCCAATTACTTATTACTATATTTTAAACGTACAAAGATCGACCTCTACAATTTTTTTTAATCCTAATCATATCCAACTAATTAAATCCCAAGACTGAGCACTCTAAGTATCGGCATTATCAAACGTAATAATATATTAGTTACTTGGCTGCACCTCCAAATTATCACCTTAATGCAACCGTAGTGAATGATTATATATTCTATTTGCTCACCTTACCACCGTGTCCTTTCAAGGTAAAGATCTCCCCAAGAGCACTAGCCTATCAACGAGCAGAGCTTTTGTCCGTGCCATGTGTGCCTACAAAACCACTAGCCTTGTTTTTTAGGTCAGTCAAGAGTATACATAACCATCCAGGTTAAGGAACTGTGCAGCCAACTAGGTTTTTGATTGTCTCGGCTATTGCGACATTATTCAATATCTTTCGCAATAGTTTCTACTTTAGGTTTTCTTCTTGGGACTTATAAGTTAACATTGTTTCCTAATAATAATGAATATAGTAATCATAATAATAAAGCTGATACTAATAATGCAACTATAGCTAACAGTTTACAACTTAATGGGTGCTCACAATCTTTGTATGGAATCTTCAATCATTATCTTAATTTCTTCCCACTAAATAAGACAAATAAACAAAACATTATAACCATGCGAGTGCACTATACTCTTTAGCTCACCGTGAAGTACTAGCTACTATACACGCCTACTTCTTACAATTTATTGTAGGCTCTAACAATTACCATGATTAAAATCTCTAAAGGCATAGACCCGAATATATTTACCTTTACGATTTGTCGTACAATCCTGGTTTTCTTCGTTTTTATATGACGGCCGTTTCGACTATTTTATTCAGTCATTTTGAAGTATTCAACTGTTCGCACACTGGGAACTTTGCCAAAAATAAGACATTTAAAACACTTATACATACATGAAACACATTTGAACCGCAGCATAAGGTGCCGCGTTCAGTTCAAGCTTGAACTATCGGATGTTAGTGTCTTATGTTACCGTGTTGGTCGGTCAAATTCAACTTGGCATTGTTGTCCAGCTCCTGTAGAATATCAAAAAGTGTGTGTGACTGGAATTGGGCCTTGCCGTTCAATAAAATATCAGGGTCTGTTTTTTGTTGTTTTTAGATCTCCTACTCCTCTCTGGCGTTCATTACGGGTCCCTTTCTGCATTTCTGTGTTATTTCCAAATTTTATTTTATGTTTGTATATCCGTGGTTGGTGTCAATAAGATGTTTGGCAAATTTAGAATGTTGTGATCTGTTTGATGTGGATGATGGGACAAATAAAAAAACAAACAAAACGAAAACTGAACGCACCTGATCCTCCCGAAATAAAGGATGTAACAATGGAATACAACAGAACTTTAGAATTCCCAATACGGAACATATTATACAAACAAGAGTACCACGTTGCATAACGCACTTCCCATAACATCGGCCAACTGCTAAGACCACCTAAAACTAAACATTTTGATAAATTTGATGGTAATGGCTTATATAAAATAAAATGCGATGACTGCCCTAAAATGTACATAGGACAAACAGGACGTTCATTCCGTACACAGTTCAAAGAGCATCTCCCCATGGTCACTAACTGGACATTATATTGAATTGACCTTTCATTTTAACTCTTATGTTACCTAAACTGTTTATCAGGCTGATCATTACATTTATCTGTTTTTTTTTTTTTTCAGAGCCAATACCGCTTCGTTTGCAGCTGCGTCCATCACGCGTACACAGAAGGTCTGGTAAAACCCCTTCCCGAATTTAGCACCGTACGGTAGTGCCTTAACACAACCCCGAACCCTTTAATACTGCCACGGTAACTATTAGAAGTTTATATAAATGATTTAGTATTAAAAATGTAGTCGGATAGTGTCATAACCTTTAGGTTTGTATGGCCTAAATAGTCTAGTAACCCGGTGAATTGTAGTTTGACAAAGTTAGCGCTTGGAATGTTGTACATGCTGGAAAGTAACCTAGCTTCACTTTACAACTTAAGAAGGGTTAATCAATTTATTGAAAAGACTTGTACAATTATTTTAAAACAAAACACTTTGAGGAGTTATCAAACAGTTTTGGTTCGACGTGATTACCGTTTGTGATACGGCAGATATCCCACCTAAAGTCAATTTCTCGCCAAACTGTAGTAATCGAGAATCAATTCTGTAACTGCAGCGTAAATTTAATGTCTCAACTCTGCCCCGACAGGTAAAGTAGGCACTGACGCTTGATTTTCGAAATTGTTTGAAGAAAGTGAATGTAAGAGAAAATAATTTGAACACGCAGCTAAACCGCTGACATGAGTTGAGCGAATTTCCAAAATTAAGAGTAAAGAGTGTCAACCAACTATTTTGGACATTGATCTACTCACAAAGCCGTTGAATAACTGGCTGTGTGTAAGAAATATATTAGTAGGATTTGTTTGTGGGTTTACTCCTCGACCTTTCGGCCTCGGTTTATGGACTGCTTTGCTTCGCTCGAAGTGTACAAACTTCGCCTCGGATCAGAAGATGCCCCCTCGGTAAAATTCGTCACACGGATTTGTACCACGTACTTTAACATTTTTATCGCTTTTGGGGGAACCAAGCGAGCTATAAGGTCGTGTAAAAAAAAAATGTACAGAATGATATCCTACATTTATTTTGTTAGATAAAACGCCAAAAGAGTTTCATTCTGGAACGAAAAATCTAAAAAAAAAGTTATTTCCGGTCAAAATCCATGCTTCTGGTTGTTGGATTTTTTTGGCTAATGAACTCGTCCGAGAAGACCAACTCGGGTACCAAATTGAACTTAACATGCAACCGTTATAGTGCGAACACATATACATTTATGTATAAACATTTTAATGATACCCCAAGATCTGTTCTGGGGACCATGATCGGTGCTCATTGACTACACCCGACCTTAGGTCTCACCATAATTGAGTTACTGCAATAACTCATTTTTTATATGGAAATTCTCTAAAAACGTCTATGGAAATTTGCTAGAAGACGTGCTCGTAGTTGCGATCCATTAGTCAACTATTCGCGAACTAGTGTCGGCTCGGCTAGATGTCGGTCCACCTACAGCCGAGTATGTGTAAAATAAGCCTAAAAATAACTATTTTCAACTGCAACCATTGTCAGGGCTATTGGTAACTGAATTTTGAACTACTCCACTAAGTGAGTCAAAGTGAATGTGTTTTGTTTTAAAATGACCAAGTTTGTAAGATACCTGAATTGATTTTCTAAGTAATTTTAAAGTTGTAAAGTATTGAAAACTACCGAGTATAAAATAAACGGGTTAAAGGAGACTGTGTAACAAATGATTATGAATGTGTTCAATCCGTTTAATGGTTCACATGACTGGTAAAGTAGTAGTCTCTACTCGCTATTCATATTTCCTGAGAGACAATATCAATTCACTCAATCGGTGTTGCAAAATTTTTAGTTTAAAATTCTTTCCTTGTGTACAACATTTCAAGTGTATGAAAACTGGTAGAAACAAGTATTTATCAGCATGCGTTTTGTGGTATGATTTTTGTCTCGTCGCAGACAAACGTATATAAAACTATTATCACCCCCAAGTGTCAAGAGTTTGTTGCGTGAACTGATTTTTTAATAATACATTAGTAATTCTTGTAAATTTTAAATGAACTCAACGTATTTTTCTTGGTAATTGTGCAGGACACTGTGAGGTAATAGAGAAGGATTTTTTCATGTTGTGAAAATACATATTAAACTTAGTCTGAAAACATGTTTCATTTCCTCAGCAGACAAAGAAATTATGAGAGAAAGAAAATTCCAAAATGGAGGGTGTGTTCACCTATTTTCACTTTGTTTTGCATTAAAGAAACTAAACTCTTCACTGACATCAGAAAGTTTAATAATAACGATTGTAAACAAGATGTACAAGACAATATGCTAGGTGTCCCACTAAAAATGTTACAATAGCTAACTTTTGAACTATAAATATGACAGAGTACTTTAAATGGGGAACCTTCCTTTCAATGAAGTTTAAAAATCTATTTTGTGAAATGTGAAAAATTGCCGCCATGTTCCAATAAGGCGGCTAACATTGAAATTTGTTATGGAACATCCTGTATTTTATGAGATTTTTCAGGTGTAAATCAATATTTTAAGAACGTTTTATTCTTTTGTATTTTTTTATCTTTAGCCATTTCTTAATTTTTCTCTAATTGGTAACCTCCAATTTTTATAATAGAAAATTATACTTTGGTCAAATTTGAGACTTTTTTTAAATTGGCACTTTCCCAAAATTCCTAATAATATCAGAGCTGGAGAACATTTGCATTTTAGGAAAGTGCCAATTTAAAAAAGTCTCAAATTTGACCAAAGAATAACTTACCATTAAACAAATGTAATTCCTATTTTTAACGAAATTTGACATTTTTCAAAATTTATTTCCATGATATTTTAGAGCTTACAAAAATAAGGCGAATTCCCCATTACAACTTATTTGTACCCCCAACGGTCCGAAAATTAGCTATTGTAGCATTTTAGGTGGGAATCAATTAGGCCTACCAAACGACTAATTGACTGAACTTTAAGTGCCTGTAATTCGTATACGGCTAAAGATTTTTTTAAATTATCCAAGAATAAAACACTCTTAAAATATTGTTTTACACCTGGAAACCCACATAAAATACAGGCTGTTCCATAACAAATATCAAAGTTGGCTACCGTATTGTAACATGGCGGCAATGTTTTACATTTCACAAAATGGAAACAATTACATTTTACATTTAACATTTTTAAACTTCCTTGAAAAGAAAGGAAGGTCTCCATTTAAAGTACTCTGTCATATCTATAGTCCAAAAGTTAGCTATTGTAACATTGTAGGTGGGTCACCCATTATAATAAGACATAAAATGATATAAAATGTACGTGAAAAATTGTTGTTTATCTTAATTTGATGGAATCTAACAAAAGAAGGAACTCGAATATATAATATGTTAAATAAAACAGAATTGCAGCCTGCCCGAAAAAACATAACTAAAACTCTCCAATCACAGTATGTTTTGAGTTTGTAAACATATATAAGTCAGTAGCACTTGTTATTTTTCTCATAATCTGGCAACACAGTTATATACTGGCTGAGATGGCTTAAAGATTTCTATCGTAATTCAACTTTTGGTTCTAGTATTTGCTCTTATACTGTTTCATACTTGTTTTATATTGTTAATATTTGATTTACCAAAGTCAGTGAAGTGTATAGTTTCATTATGTTTAAAGGAAGAAGTGCCGTTTTGTTCCTTTCCGTTCGAATTGTTGGTCACACTCATCTACACCAGTACTATTACTTTGCTTTTAGAAGAAATTGATTTAAATGTAATAGCTCATACTTGTAGTTCTCAGTTACATGTAAAATATCAGCGGTAGTCACTTCTGCATTCTTTTACTTCACGGTTCCTATACCTACGTAAATCTTTGGTTTTGCTAGCCTTTTTGAGGTTATGTTGGACCATTTTACACCTAAACAGTTCTATCTAGCAGCAATACATACAAAGAAGAAATAACACAGTATTTAGCCGCAACAGACTCTTGCTACTCATATAGAACAGTTTGTATATATTGTTAAGCAGTGTTTGTATTATTTATTGATTGTTCCATCCATCCATCACAGTGTCGTCCAATTTTGAAATCACTTAGGCCTAGTAATATATCTGTTTGTACAAGTGTGTTGGAAACAGAATGATTGTGTTCTAGATTAAGCGAGTGTTTTCGTCCACGGAGGTCAAGGTTGTTGTTAAAACTGTTTGTTTATTTTGTATTCATGTGTGTCGAGAGTTTGTTTTACTTTATTTATTGGAACGAAGTTCCTTTACGTTGGTTGCGGTAGGAGTTGACAAATAGAAAATTTACGCGTAACAAAAAGGCGTTATCAAATTAGTTGCTAGGTACTGTACATTCAAGAAACATGTGTTTAAAAGTGAGTTAAACTATCTGACTATTGCAATTTTGTAATATAGATTCAAGAAATGGAAAGTATGTGTAATACAAACTTGAAAAAGTAAGTTAATATAATTTTATATTTCGATACAAGTATTACTGTTTTCATACGTTTAATGTTATTATAATATAGGTGTAGAATTAATTGGAACCTCAAAGCTAAGATGGCAAACACAGTTAAATGTCCATTCATTGTTAATATGTTGGTTCATCAGTCAAGGCCTTACCTAAATTTATTGTGTGTATGTTTAATTTATTTTACCTGCGTTAAAGGCAACATACACAAATAATTTATGTTTTGTGCACATTTATGGCACAGTACGTTTTGAATTATCTAATTTAAATCTTACAATTGCCGTTTGCTATTAGGTTGTTTTTTGGGATACAAGTATTTACTGTTTCCATACATTTAATGTTATTATAATAAAGGTGTAGAATTAATTATAACATCAAAGCTAAGAATGGTAAACACAGTTAAATGTCCATTCGTTGTAAATGCATTCAAGAAACATAAAATATTGGTTCATCAGTCTAGGCCTAACCTAAAATTATTGCGTGTATGTTGCCTTTAAGGCAGGTAAATTAAATTAAACATACACACAATTATTTTAGGTTAGGCCTAGACTGTTGGACCAACGTTTTATGTTTATTGATTACATTTACAATTCCGTATTGAACTGAATTACATTAGGATTAGAAAAAAAGGCGTGATGAACTTCGTTCCTGAAGGGGGGTCCCACGACCGCACATATTATTTTCCTTGTATTACTAGTTTCTCTCTTTTTTTTTTAATGTCTTGTCTTCGAGATATCTATTGTCGTTGGGAAAGTTGAGCACATTTGACGGTTGTTCTTTAAAAAGTTTTAACAATATTTTTAAAATGATTTAATTCAAAAGATTTGAAATGGGTTAAGGTTTTTTAGTAATTTATCTTGACTTTTATATGCCAGGGACTCTGTTACTGTGTAAACATTCTTGCCTCAGTAAACGATAGGTGTTAGGGTCAAATTATTTCCACGCAATAGTGAATGGAAATGTTTTTTTGCACTTTTAAAGTTTGTATGAATATTTTGAAACTTTTTTTATAACTGTCACTGGTGAATATGATTGCAAATACAATTGAATGACTGTGTAAAGTATTTGAAAAATTGGCGTTGTGTAACAAACAAAACCACTTGTGTGATTGATGGTATGAGCTTGAATTCACTTTCAAATTTAGCTTGGTTTATGCATGGGTTTTTCCCAATATTAGAGCCTAAATAATGAAATAACATGAAAACCAACAGATTTTCTTGTTAAATAGTTTCAAGCTTTTTGCAAGGAGGAGGAAAAAGTACTCTGAATACAAAGTAAAACAACAGTTTTAGCCAAATAATTTAGTATAATGACAAGAGTAACCATAAATTTTATATTGCGTATGATATGAGCTTGCAATCTCAAGTTGGGAAAGTTAAATAACTTTTAATGTTTTTCCACTATAACCTATTAGAATCACAAATAAAACTTTTTCAAACAGCTACTTGTTGTTTTCAAATGAGACGATTTACATAGTTTCTTAACGAGTTGCGCTTAAATTATCAGAAGCTTTCGTACAATTACTTTTTTTTATAAAGAATCCATCCTTCTGTAATATGGGTAGGTTCGGGAGACAGATCATATGGTACATTTTTAGGCAATCATGTTCCGTTTACAATTTTTAAGATATTGAAGTAATCTGTGATAAAAAATAAGAAGAAGAATTTGATTACAAACAAAGTAATTAGCTTAATTTGAATTAATCTACTTCAAAGTACTGTCCTTGGCTACCAGTGCACTTGTCCCAACGTTGAATCCATGACTGCAAGCGTTTCAGTTCAGGAGCTGAGTCGTGGCCATCTCTAATGTCGGTAATGGTGTGAAACGTTTTACTTTTTAGCACATATTTTATTATTTTTGGGAAGATCCAGAACACGGACGGTGTTAAGTCTGGTTCTGGTGAGCAAGGCGGATGTGGACAGGCAGGAACACTTTTTCCGGCCAAAAACTAGCGAATCAAAAGCGACTTGTGGCACGATGCATTGTCGTGATGAAGAAGGAAGCCATTTGCCCATTTTTCAGGTCGCACATCGTTTCACGAACGTTCCAGTACCCCATTGTAAAGTTCGGAGTTAACAGTTGTTCCCCTTGGAACAAACTGATCGCCCTATGCCCTCACTATAAAAAAAAAACACAACGAGCATGACCTTGATGTCCGACTTTGACATGTATTTTTAGGCCGAGGGGAGTTACTGAATTTTCGTCTCACGGTCATAACCATAGACCCAACTTTTATCTCCAGTTACAATTTAGGCCTTGAAGTCCGGACTGCATGAAGACGATCCTTCAATTCCGAACAAACTTAGACATCATGCTTCCGTCCATCAGTCAAAAGTCTGGGAACAAATTTTGCACTCGCTCTTCTCATTTGTAAATTATCAGTTAGATTGCTTTGTATGAACTTGTACGTGATGTTAAGTCCTTCGATAAACTCTCGAATAGTCGAACAAACAAGTTTGACCATTTTTTGTGCGTTTTTGTCTGTTTTTCAGGTCGATTCTGCTTTTAAATCGCTCGTTCCACTCGTAAACAGTCTTCAGAGTTACCGCATTATCGCCATACACTGTTTTAACATTTCATGAGCTTCTTTGGCACTTTTCTGTAACTTGAAACAAAATTTAACGTTAATCCATGATGCACGGTAAACACGACTTCAATCTAACGTCTCTGGAAGCTGACTGACAAGTCAGAACGTGTTCAAACTTGATATTGCCTGTCTCAACAGATCAGGCTCTCGGATATATTAGATCAAATGTAGCGCCACCAGTTGTTGCTATAAAAATTCATTCACTGTATTTTTTGACCACACCTCGTATGTTAAAACAGTCTGACCAGAATTAAAATTAGAGCTTTGGTCGAAATTCTCCCAATTTTTCTAGTCCCACTTTTGATGAATCGCAATCGAACTCGAAGGAAGAGCTATTTATTAACCCTGCCCGGACGTCTGGTTAATATATATCCGCTATACTATGCAGACATCACAGCCTTCGTAATTAATTGATATTTATCGGAGGATAATATTGGAGTAAAAAAGGATGAACTTTGACACCTTATATTTTGTGATCCAACGGTCTAATATTTCTACCCATGTATGGAAGGATAGTTTATTCATAAAAAAAATAGGTAAAAGTTCAGTTGACAATGTAGACCAGTCAAAAATTAATTTTATAGTGTTTTTAATTACTTTATAATGGGAAAACATTAAAAATAATATATTTTACTCTAATGAATCTCTATTTTATTTAAGTAAGGCAATGTTGTAGTTAGATGATTGATAATAGATTGTTTCGGAATAATTTGTTTTGCTTTTAACTTTTAAAGTTTTACCGTAACTACTAACAAAATGTATACCGTTTTAGTGGTTTGGTGTTTTCTCTTAATATTTGTGAGCAATCTTGGTATGTTTTGTTTTTGAAAAAAATTACCTTTTTGTACAGACGAAATTGGAGGCATTGAATTTTTGTCAAACGTAAATGAAAGCGTAAGTCTAGAAGAATTTGTCGTTGTGTGGGTATTTATTTAAAATCTCTTGCTATAAGTCTGATTGTACACGGGTCAAGCTATATCAGGGTGGATAACGAATGCTTTAATTTTAGTTTGATGAAAAAAAGGCGCTTGAAATTTTACTTCAAAAGCGGAAACTGTGAGGTTATTTAAATAACTAAATCTCATCCATGTTAAGGGAATGTTACACTAAAAAGAGTATTTTCTTTTTTTTTTAATGTGTAGTAGTATAGGTTTGTACTAATTACTTTATATAAGGAATGGTGTAAAATATAATACAAAAATATAAAACTTCACGTTTTTAAATTGTGTCATAGGTAAACAAAATTCGGCAAATATGCAGAGGTATTTTAAAATTTATATGTCTAAAAAGTGCTTGATGGATTTTCTTCATCTTTCTGTTGTTTTAAATAGTATGTCTTTTTTAAATTCAGGTAGATTCATGGTGGTACAGTGTGTAGTTTTTGTATGAACCAACTTTAAAATGTATTTTTTTATTTTGTTTTTTGTACCACTTTTCGCTTCTAGGCTACTTGCATAAATCTACCTAAATACGAAGGAACACACTTGCCTAATAAGTGATGAAAACTTCAGTCTTGTAGTACGTGTTGTTTTTAGAAATACAGTAGAACATCGATAATTCGAGTCGCAGTAGTTCGAGAGTCTGGGTATTTCGAGCTGTGTTTGCAAAATTAAAAAACAGCTTTTTTTACTATTTTAAAGCTTTTAAAACATCGATTGTCGCAAAGTGGCTGGCTTTTGCTCACTTGGCGACACACTCAGGTAATTGGGTCTTGCCGACGCCGCTTACATCTCATGTCAACCCAGTCATGCACCCTATACTTGACTGTCTCCCCTTCTTGTTATTCTAAAAATAGTTCAATTTCAATAGTAAACTGTCAGTTCCAACGGAAGTACGCACGCAACGCATATCGGTGTTGTGTAACATTGTCGATTAGTGAGTACATTCTTTACTGTTTCTGTTAAAAGTGTTTTAGTTTTTTAATTTTGATTGTGTTTTTGTTACGATGAGCGGAAAAGCTAAAAGAAAGTTTGTGCCAATTAAAATTAAATTAGAGGCCTTGAAAAGACTAGACAATAGCGAAACCCTGAAGAAACTTGCAGCCGAGTACGGTGTCGGTGAAATAACTGTATGGAAATAGCGCGTAATAGACACGAAATCGAAACATTTTCTACTATAAATGTTCTAATATTTCAACTAATTAAAACATTAAAAAATATGCTATTCTTTATTTTTGTCAATTTCTTCTGCAAATTCCAAGTTTTTTACAGTTGAAGGTACAGTCAGCCCCAATTAGCTCGAATTATCAAGGTTCTACTGTATAAATTTTTGTTTAAAAAAAAACATGGAAATTCAAACTTTCGGGAGACTATGATTGATATAACGCTCGTCTAGAACACTGTATTGACACAGAAATAACCGTGTAATTAAGCTTTGAAATGCTTATAAATCACATAGGTACTTTGATTTCCTCTGTACGCAAATTATTAAACAATGCAGGGCTTGCATTTACCAGTGAAAATTTTGCAGTGAAATTTCCAGTAATACCAAAATAGGCCAAAATGAAAAAAGTTCATGTACTGTAATGAAGAGAGTGCACTTTCATTAGAAAACCAATTTTTCTTGTGCAGGAAGACATGTAAAACAAAATTAGCGACAAAAACAAATTTTGAAAGTTTTCATTTTTTTTACCATTTTCAGTGTAACATCTTTTAAACAATGTATCTGACAATTGTTGTTGAAACTATCCGTTAAATTTCGGATTCTAGATACATGCAAGAAAAGTCAAAACACGTAACATTGTTTTAATTAGTTCATTATGTAAATAATTATTCAAGAACTGTTGACCACTACTACACTATTGCGTGTTTACAGTTTAGTTGATAGTATGGGCGTTATGGAGGCTTGCCGCCCTACTACCTGACCTAACTACATCGGCTCCTATTCACTACCACATTGAATTATGAATATCCTTGTCTCAGTGTTTAATTCAAGATCCAAATTTCTTCATTTCAATAACGTACCTCTTGTTTAAGTAAACCCCATTACATATTCCTAATAACTTAAATGAGTTTTATGAGGTTGATGTTTTAATGCGGACTACTAGCGTAAGATCTCCGTTTCAATAGCATGGACAATGCCTGCCCATGCTATCAACTAAACTGTAAACGGACATTAGTT
>JAGFPH010000585.1:299143-310129 GCA_018207615.1 Philaenus spumarius
ATATATATATATATATATATATATATATATATATATATATATATAAAGATTAGGTACCATTTGGCTGCCTTATATGGCACGATTTGCATTCGATTTGGCGGCTGGTTCTAAATGGAAGCCGTATACGGCCGCCAAATTGCAGACCCTGTTATTCTGTCTTATAAAGATGATTAATGACGAATAAAATTGATTTGTATTGGCAGTCAAACGGTACCCTAGTGTATATTTTTAGTTCCAAAAAGTTATGTCTTGGAGTGCTAGTATCGCTACGTTTCACAAGTGGATATTCATTTTATCAATTTCGGCGCAAATCTGGCGGCCGAGGTCTGGCAACGCTGCAATGAGACACTGCATCCTGTTTTAACGGATGTAGCTCGAAGCTCTGTCTCACGTTTGCAGGAACTCCTGATTATTTCCTTATTTTGAAAAACTCTGCCTCTGAGGTTGTTTTTATATTGGATTTTTATTGACTAAACGATGGTTTCTGTTTCTTTCTTTCGAATCATCGCTCTTCTTTTTCTCCGCGGGTCTGTGTAGCTGTATAAACATAAACTATATTAAATAAATACAGGAAATAACAACTATCAGTATATTACCTGCTTGTTAGTCCGTCGTGTGACTTCTTTGATTCGTTTTACTACGACGCGTTTCGAGACCGTAGTCTCATTATCAAGTAAATAATATATTACTTTCAGGTTATTATTATATTATTCAGGTCGTCATATACACACTAAAACACAAACACAATAAAAACAAAAATACACAACACATAATATTTTTTTGTGCGACACGGATTAAGTCAGTTGGTGTACTCCATCTCGTCGTCTACGATACACTAAACTAAGCAGTATATTTGTAAGGTGGTCATTGACCAGACCTATCTTGATAACCGAGGGCTGTATCGTATAGGTCGTTTGATTGAAAAGATAGCTGATCATTCAGTAACTTATCTGGGTTATGTCTGAATTCTTTATAAATTTCTAATTCTTCTATGGCGTTCATTAATCTCCCATTTACGCAATAATGAAGAGGTGTCAAGTTATTGTCGAAATTCATGTGACTGTGGTTATAGTCTATTAAATGTTGAGCGTAATTTGACTTCATTTTACGCATGCTATTGTGCGGCAGGTGTTCTTTAAAGCGTTCTTTAAGCGCTCTGCCTGTCTGTCCAATATAAAAGCGGTCACAAACGTTACAGTTTATCTATATATATAAAAGCCAAAACCCACTGACTCACTGACTCACTCATCACGATTTCTCAAAAACTACCGAACGGATTGGAATGAAATTTGGTATGTAGCTTCCTCTAGGGCCATAGGTGCTCATGAAGAAAGGGTTTCAAAAAATTTGAAATTTTAGGGGGGGTTTGGGGCGATCAAAGTTATTAAAAAATGACTTCTTCAAAACTACCGAATGGATTGGAATGAAATTTGGTATGTAGCTTCCTCTAGGGCTATAGGTGCTCACTAAGAAAGGGTTTGAAAAAATTCAAAATTTTAGGGGGGTTTGGGGGGATCAAAGTTATTAAAAAATTACTTCTTCAAAACTACAGAACGGATTGGAATGAAATTTGGAGCTTCCTCTAGGGCCATAGGTGCTCACTAAGAAAGGGTTTGAAAAAATTCGAAATTTTAGGGGGGGTTTGTTGGGATCAAAGTTATTAAAAAATGACTTCTTCAAAACAACCGAACGGATTGGAATGAAATTTGGTATGTAGCTTCCTCTAGGGCCATAGGTGCTCACTAAGAAAGGGTATGAAAAATTTCGAAATTTTAGGAGGGTATTGGGGGGGATCAAACTTACTAAAATCATAATTTAAGATCTTTTATTATTATGACAATAGTGCTTTTATTATTTAAGATGTATATATATAAAAGCCAAATACCACTCACTGACTGAACACTTAAAAAGAATACAATTACGTTACAAAGACTGAAAATACCAACCACCACGGGCAACGCCGTACGGGTCAGCTAGTTCTGTATATACCTGACTTCCTTTCTGTTGGTGTTGACCGTTTATGACGCAATATTTTTGGAACATTGTTATTTGTTCGATACTTGATGTTAACTTTGTGTTTATTAAATGTATTTTTTAGCATCATAGGGACAATGTTAGAATATTCGATCGAGACAAATTTATTAATTTCCTTGTTTTTACGTGGCATGGATGTCCTTTTCATGTGTTTACGTAATAATTTGTCGATCATTGAACTTTGATAGCCGTTTCGCTGTGCTATATGCTTTATGGTGTTAAGTTCATCATGGAAGTCCTGTTTATTTAGTGGTATAGGGAGAAGGCGGTGGATGAAGCTGTTGTAGGCAGACATTTTTTGAGACATGGGGGGGGGGAGTGATATATTATTTACTTGATAATGAGACTACGGTCTCGAAACGCGTCGTAGTAAAACGAATCAAAGAAGTCACACGACGAACTAACAAGCAGGTAATATACAGGTTATTTCCTGTATTTATTTCATTTTATGAAGTGACTTGGACACCAAAAATCATGAAACTCAAAAAAAAAAATAATAATAAACTATATGTTTGCTATGCATTTTCGGGAATTTTTGTTTAACCTTTATTTATCTCAGACAAATAGTTTACAGGCCTAACGAAGTAAGGTGAATAGTTTCAAATTTATTTTCCATATTTATCATAGTGGCCGTTTATTTAAGGACCACAGGAGTGGATCTTGATCTTATTTTACGCTACTAAAGTTAGTTAAATTTACTTTCCGTGCACTTTATTGTTAGTTTAATCCCCTATGGGCTATCGCCTCAACGTTTCACACAAACAAAGCTACACACACACACACACACACCCACACACACATACATATTACAGCCAAAATGTGAAACGGTCGAGTTAATATAGTATTGGGTAGACTCTCGTGCAGAGTAAGCCTATGTAAAAGCCGGGAAAGGGATTTTACGGCCCAACACACTAACAAAATACCCTGCTAATTTATGAAAATATGGTCATATAGTACCGTCGAAATGTCCGTGTTTCCGTCAAGCTACCTCGCACCAATTCATTACGATGTCAAAGAAATTGACAGCTCAGTTGGATAGAGTCTCTATACTAGTAATGTTATTGGAAAACACGATGAATCTTTTTTTAAATAAAATAAAACTCAGGTATCCAGGTATCCTTGCTCAATTAGAAACCAAAAACTGCACGGTAGTCTGCAGATATGAATATATGCCATATTATTGAAAAAATTTGGTAGAATTTGCACAGGCAACTAGAAAAGATTATAAGATGCATTTTCCATACTGTACGCATGCACTATGTGGCAGACATTATTTTGTGTTCCTGCTCCGATTAAAGGTTTCCTTTCGCTCCGTTCAGGGTCACGTCCAATGTTGTACCTTGTTGAATTACAGTGGTTAGTGTCGCTCTCATAAAGTGATGTTTTTGACGTTACAGTGTTTTGCCAACAATTTATCATTGGATTACTTTTTAATATGCTTCTTCTTTTCTTTTTATTATTATTTCATTATTTCGACTCAAAAATGTATCCTGTGCTTCCTTTGTGAAACCTTCAGTAATGACTCTTTTATTTATTTAATTTATATTTAACCCTCGTTGAAGTCGCACTTCCTTAGATACGAATTGCTTCAACCCTATTTCCGTTTGTAACCTACCCGCGTTTTTTTCCTTAGCAATTGTGCCCATCTGCGTCCCTTTACATCCTTTTTCAATACCAGCGTCTCCAACCACTATCCTATACTCGGTACTCACTTTCATAAGTAACTCAGTTTCTACTACCTTAGAAATGTTATTACTTTCTCCTACATTTTCTTTATTTGAATCATTCTTTATTAATACTTTATCAATTTTACTTGAATTGTTTTTATTTATTTCTACCCCGTTAACATCTTTAATATTATTTTTCTACCTTGAGTTTATATTAAAACAATTAATTTTTCTTTTATTTTCCTAATCGCCGATTGTTTTTCTATAAACGGTATTTGCACTTCTTTATCAATTTTAAATTTAATATATTTGTCTTCCATGTTTATTCTGGCTTGTAATTCGAATAATATGTCACAACCCATTATCACACGTGACCTTAAACCTTTTACGACTAACAACTTCATGTCTATTGTTTTTGCCCCCAATTTAACTTTAACCATAGCTTGCTTGTTTATTTTTTGTATCCGTCCTTTTAACGCGGTAACTATTTCAACGTTTGTTACAGGAGTTCCAAAATGTCTACATCATTGCCTTTTAAATGCTCAAAGTAATCTAATTGTACTACACTTATATCCGCACCGATGCCAATCTCTCTAGTACCGCCGGATTAAGTTCAATTTCCGTTAAATTTGCCGGAATCTCTTCTATAGGCTTTTTTTGTATCTTGATTACTTAGCAAGTCATCCCGTATGTTATAATGAATACTACCTAACGCTTTCTGTTTACTATTTTCATTTTTTCGGTTAAATATACATTGGTTTCAGGTTCGATCCTAGCCAATGGCAAAACATTATTTTTACCTTTTTATTATTATTTAACTTTGTCATTACGTTATTTATATTTATTGTTATTTTATTCACAGCCCTGTGTTTCCTAAATATAATGTCTTTCTAGGCAGAACCTCCTTATTTAGTTTTTCGGCTTCTGATTAGGAGTAGGCTTTGGTGGACCGGGTCTATTTGGGTTTGGGTGTTTGGAGTTATTTTGGTTTTGACCATTAGTCCAGTCAACCTGTGTCGTAAAATACCCGATAGAGGAAAAAATAGTATAAAGCTAATTTTTCCCCATCGATTACTATAGTTTAGACAAGTGTATTGCCAAAAGTCCCCACCCTTACCCCCTTGCTTCCCCTCAGCGCCCCCCAAAGTTAGAAATTGCAAGGGTTTCGTAAATCGCGTTTATCTCAAAAACTATTAAAGGTATTGGAGTTAATTTTTTTCGTTGTCTTTCTTATAATTGTTTCTACAATTAATGTCCTAATCCTTTTTATCGTATCTTTTACCGTTTGGTAGTTATTTGTAAACAAGCTGATAAAAATGTATACATTTAATTACGTAATTTTACTTTTTGGTTTCCACCTATTTACACTTACATTTTACACAGAAATGTTTCAAACAAAACTTTTAGCCCCTTTTAAGAGCTTTAAAATTGTGTATCACATGACATACTTAACGTTTATATATTGCTAGTATCAGCCGTGAAAGTGCAATGCGCACAATTTTCGTGGCACTCAGCAGTAGAACGAGCCTGCTCTGTCAAACTAATTTGCTTGTTAATGAAACTCCATAACTGTGTACGTTTAAATAAGTTATAGTTGCAGGTTGCTATGGAGTCGTCAGTTAATTTTGACATTATTATCGGCTAAACTTGTTGGCTGATAAGGAAATGCCACGTATTATCTTATTTTATTTGTTGATGCAACGCTTTTAAGTCCATTAAGTTTGTGATTTTACTACAGATATTATTGAAAAAATCAAGATTAATCACTTTACAATTTCCAAATTGCCCTGCGTACTAAACAGGATACACACCGGACAGGATGTATGTAATGTTGAAGTGTCGGCTTGGAGTCGTTGATGAGTGGCAGCAATAAGCAAAGTTTCGACTATGACCTTGAGGCAGAAGGGGCGTGTTGTGTTGTATGACTCATACCGTTCTGACTTGAAAGTCCAGTCAAAATAACGCTCATTAAACTGATTAAGGTTAAAAGTTAAAATACACGGCACGACATAAGGTTTCCCGTCAAAAAAACGCTCATTAAACTGATTAAAGTTAAAAGTTAAAATACACGGCACGACATAAGGTTTCCAGTCAAAAAAACGTTCATTAAACTGATTAAAGTTAAAAGTTAAAATACACGGCATGACATAAGGTTTCCAGTCAAAAAAACGTTCATTAAACTGATTAAAGTTCAAAGTTAAAATACACGGCATGACATAAGGTTTCCAGTCAAAAAAACGCTCATTAAACTAATTAAAGTTAAAAGTTAAAATACTCGGCACGACATAAGGTTTCCAGTAAAAAAAAACGCTCATTAAACTGATTAAAGTTAAAAGTTAAAATACACGGCACGACATAAGGTTTCCAGTCAAAAAAACGCTTATTAAACTGATTAAAGTTAAAATACACGACACGACATACGGTTTCCAGTCAAAAAAAAAAAAACGCTCATTAAACTGATTAAAGTTAAAATACACGGCACAACATAAGGTTTCCAATCGAAAAAACGCTCAAAACTTTAAAAAAAATATTTTATTTAAATACTGTACACATATTTCGGGAATTTGACCGAAAATAAATAAAGTTATTCTTAAAAAATTACATTGTAAACATCGGCTTTGGCAGGACACAATATTACCTGCTTCTATCTACAGATGTTTCAAAAAGCGTTTCAGATTCGTTTGGTTCCAGCGCTGTATTTTATGATAGTGAACGGGACTATACCAGAAGCAGGAAGCAGACAAATCCACTTCCAGAAGATGTTCCAGTAGTACGGACAGTAGTCCACCAGTCCGTTACCCAGAGCTAAGCCGTTTTCAAAGATTTAACTCGAAATATCGTTCAAAAAGTGTCTGCTACATAAAAATCATATTACCGGTATCTTAAAAAAGAAGAATAATGTGTTTGGTTTGTTTTCGTAGTTGTAATACTGTAACTAAGATTGATGATCGGTTAATTCTTCGATCGGCGAAATCTCCGCCTAGACATTTTTTAAGTCTGACTTAAGTAAAATTTTTTCGGGGTAAAATATTTTGGACATTGTTTGTTAAGTAACGGTATCTATGTTATTTGTATTCAATAGCCTAGGCTGTAGAGTTAGTTTGTTACTGTAGTTATTATTGTGCCCAAGACGGTGACGTGGCTCAAGGACAACCACCAGCTGTAGTAAGGGTTTGTTTGGTACCGTGTCTATAAATAGAATCAGGGTATCTACCATAGCAAAACTGGAAAAGTAACAAAAAACTTAATTTCATAGATAGGTAACGAATTGTTGACATTTTCAGAATGAACGTTTCCCGAGATTACGTTTTTTTTGAGTCGCTAAGAAATGCCTTTGTTTTAATTTTGATCAAATACGTTTTAACTCTGGTTATGTCATAACAACTAGAGAAAATTATTTTCGGGCGTGGTTTTCTTTCGCAGAAATTCGATGACTGACGTTAGTTTTAATCGTTAACCAATATTTTTACGATTAAGAGTTAAAAGTTAATCCATTTAAAACTAACGATTAATTTTAATCGTTAATCCCAAGTCTGCCTGCATTAGGCTAGTCTTGTTGACAGGTCCACGATAAGACGTTTACTACGACACCGTGTTTATGTGATGACTTTGTTTTGTTTTGACGACTTGAAAAAGATTTTTCTGTGATCTGAAGATGGGCACGTAGGTTTCCTGTAACTGCAGTAATCACCAAGTGATTTTAAGGGTTGAAAAAAAACCGATAAAGCAGGTATTGTACCTAATGTAATTAATTGTTAAAATTCTACAATCCGTGGGCTAATATGTTGAAATTGAGATCAATGTTGTCTTTAAGGGGGCGCTACCCTGTCCGCCATATTGAATCTGATTCCCATAAGAGCAATGCTACAGAATAAGTCATTTTTTCCATTAATTCGTGGAATAAATTTAAAAATTTGGTTTCATTTTGAAGTACTGTCATATGCGGATGTTGATTGCTGAATACATTTTCAAAACCAATTTTATTGTTTTCATAAACGTATGATATAAATAGTAAAAAATAGTAAACTTTATTAATTTTTTACTCAGTTGCAAAAAGAGATATTACAAAAAACCTTAGCAATCAACACCCACAATCTATTTTACTTTAAGAAAAAAAATACAGCTTTCGTTTTTTGACAAAAACAACACAAAAATATGCTTAATAGTGAAGGTATGTTTTCTTTATTTAGCATTGAAATTGGTACCCAACTTCGCCGTATTGAATGTAGAGAGCCGAGCCTTAAGAAGGGACGCTGAGATGCCATCGCAGCCAGGTGCAGAGCTACCCCGCAAACTGTTTGTATATCGTGTTATGTCGTATCCAGTAACAGTACGCAAAGTGAAATCAGATAATGTCTCATAGTCTTCGTCCCTTATTATAGGTTCACCACCTGAGTCGATAGATAACGCTAAACTATATCTGACGCTGAAAAAGTACGAGTTAAATTCATTAGCAACTTGTTTATATGTGTCTGTGTTTATGTCTGATTGGGAACCTTGCAAATATTGTTTTATTGGAAAACATTTCTTACTGCTACCGCTACCACTCAAATCGTTTATAATTTCCCAAAGACGTTTTGGATTATTTCTACAATAAATTAATTTGTCTCTATAAAAATTCCGTTTAACTGTACGTTTATAATTCCGTTTATAATAGTGTTTAATTGGTTCCTATAAGTTTTAGAATATGCTATAAGAACCGTATTAAAAGGTTGTTTCCTTACTAATTTTGCGAGTTTATCTGTGTTTCTAATAGATCGAATAAGACTACTAGCAGTCCAAGGTTTTAATTTTGTATTATGTGATTTGAGCGATGAAGTTCTTTTTGTTGAACCGCGTACAAGTTCGTGAATAAGAGATTCAAAAACCAAAGAGATAATTCGGATATCCTGCGAACATGTTACAGATTCCCATTTTTGATTAGTCAATAATTTAAAAAAATCTTTTTTATCGAAAAAAAGTCGTGAATGGAGACTTCGAAACAGTCACCCAAATCAGCTCGAACTGTATGCCAAGCGCTGTGCTGTAATGGTCCGTGACGTGGGTTTTAATTACTACAGCCTGCACTCTATCGAAATCAAAATGGTTAACAAATACATGGTCAATGCATGAACTACCTTCGCCGGACACTCGTGTCGTACTTTCACACAGCTTACAAACCCGGCCCCAGTCAGTACATTTAAGTAGCGGTCAATATGTCTGTCATTTTTCAGTAAATAAAAAGAATACAGAACACTTGTAATTACCTTACATTATGATTAGATTTATAAATAAATAGTATACACTTAATTACCACGTATACTTTATAAAATTAATGAAATAAAAATTTCTTTGCATTGACCATCTTCTAATCATTGACCATCTTTGCATCATGGTCAATATACCCATCCATCAGTCGTTCCTCCCCACTACATGTCACTTTCTACTTTTAGCTAGGCCAGTTCCAAACAATTCAATGGAAAGCATAATTTCAAAAATAATACTTTGTGAATGACTTTTTGTTCGTTTCGGTCAAACACTACTTCTGTTAAAAGGTTTTCGGTTAAGAGAGGGTTTACTTTGTGATTAAACAACTCATTTTATTGTAGGTGAATAAATGATAAGGGTATTAGGATATAGGGGGGGGGGTAGTGGTGCCCTCAGGCATTTTCGGTCAATTGCTGCATACGGGACGTACCACTTCGAGTGTACTCGGCCAATACCACGGAAACTAGTTCGGCGGCCAATAACTTTCTACCATTAATTCAAATATCGTCAATCGTTTCATAAAGTAGGTGCAACTCCTGGAAATATAAAAGGGGCCAGGTCCCTAACCGATACGCAGACAATGAGTCACATAGAATGATTGCCCTTTAAGTACTATACCAGGGGGACTAGCTCGTCAACACGAGCTTGATGAAGTGGTGATTTCATGGATCAGACAACTGGATTTAAATCTTTGAAGACCGATATGATGTATCCTATTATTTCCTGTATTACTTTGCGTATCTTTTTATTCCCTATTTATTTATTTTATTCAGTAACAAAGTCATTTCAAATTTTTTTTTACGATAACTTTATTTAATTATATTTGTGTATGACATAGGAAAATCATACGGTAGATAAATACCAAGAACTAAGCCGGTCGGGGAGAAGGGCTCTCCGAGTCACCCGAGTATTGCGAGCAAAAAATCGGTAGGCCCTACACGGGTCACACTCAGCAGGCCTATTATTTAGAAAAATTGTATTCATATGATTGTATCTTGTAAACTTGTCCAAATAATTTTGAACAAAACACATCCAATTAACTGCAATAAATAAATTACACTAACGTGTACACTAGTATTGTATGTAAATATTGGTTTTATAATATATACGATAGTGACTTATTTTAGTATGGAATAGCCTACTGAAGATCAACAAAACGCTTAAATACCGGCCGAGACCCACTAAACACAAATTGTCCTTTTCTTTAGTAAAAACTATGTTTAAACAGAAAAAATTAATAAAACAATAATGTATAATTACGTTCGTTAAGAAATTTAGATTAAAATGATTTAACGTTAGGCCTAGCTTGAAATAGTGGTTAATTAAACCGATGACCACAGGTTTGTTTGATAAGACTGTGCAATCCCAATGATTTTAAATGCAGGCGAGAAGATGGACGAATAATATCGTAACATGACTCAGAAGGCCTGATAGTTGACGAGAGGCCCCGGTTCGACACTCTGCTGGTGTTTTCTCTACAACTGTAGACACTACTATGACTACTATATTTATTTAGGGTTACCATACGGGTAACTCCAAAAATAGGAGACTCTGTTCCGAGACCTTACAGGAGGTCCGGTGGTCTTCCCCCGGAAATTGAGGAATTATGGAATTTAGGAAAATTAAAAATGCTAAAATGCGAAGGGTGCATTCGGATAATTTCATCTGCATTGCAAAAATATAATTAATAAAAAATGTTTTTACCTTCAAAATTAGGTTTAGTAACTGTATTCATAAGAACTTAGTTTTCCATACGTAACAGGGTTCAACTAGTTTGCTGTCTATAATGTTATTGTAACTTATAATAAACTATTATTTGTGTCACAGACCAAAATGAATTATTCCTACGATGTACATAAATAACTTTATGTATTTAATAATGGTAACTAGGGATGCTACTATTATTATTATTAGCATAATAATATGAACATAAATATTCATTACGAGATTGTTAGTAAACTATATAATCGTAGCTAGGGATGTTACAATAAAATTATTATTAATAAACATAAATATTCATAACGAGATTGGTAGTAAA
>JAGFPH010000585.1:329320-351418 GCA_018207615.1 Philaenus spumarius
CAATGCTCTGTGTATTGAAAATTCTCCCAATTTGGGGTTGGCGTGCGAAGCACTGTACGTCGGCTGCGCTTCTCATAGTGTTCAGTGTCAAGCTTACATGTGCGTCCTTAGCAGTGAACGTGTTAAAAGGGTTTAAATTCAAAACCCCGGTCCCGACCTGCCCCCCCCCCCCAAAGTTTTCCTGGCTACGGCCTTGACATCGACCAATATCTGGTGATCAGTGTGGCTCAGTTGGTAGAGCGTTACCACGGAATGGTAAAGTCCCCGGGTTCGAATATATAAAGGATCGTGCAGTCAGGGCCGGTTTAACCCATACGCGAACTACGCGGCTGCATATGGCGCCACGAAAATTGGCGCCAACGGGACACAATGTTGTTTTTTTTTTGTCAGAAGACAAAATTGAAAACAACTGAACCATTTTCAATTGGTTTTACTGACAAGTGAACAACTTATTTTGTTTTTTCGCTCAGAGTTCAAGTATCAAAACACCACACCAAAGGTATTTATTCTGTTTGTACTTACAGCGCTTGAAAAATGCGTATACATAGTTGTACAGCACTTCAACTCAAGGCATTGATTTGCAGTTGCAGTTTGTAGTGAGCTGACGCTCGGCGGAGCACGGCGCCTGAGAACCGCGCTTTAAAATAAATATGGTTAGTAAAGCTTTGCAAAAGATCACATCAGACTTGCAAAGCTCAATGAAACTCATTAAAAGTGTCCAAAACTTCCTTGCGAACATGAGGTCTGATGAGGGGTTCAGCATTATGATCACAGATGCTAAAGAAGTTGCGGAAAAAGTTGGAGTTATGACTGAGTTTGAAAAAGAAGCGAAAGTACAACCAAGAAAAGGAAAAAACAATTCTCCTATGAAAGTGATGATGAGCCTGTACAGGACGAGAAGACGTCGTTCAAAGTTAACTTCTTTTTTGTTACTTTAGATACAGCAATAGCGTCTTTGAAAGAAAGATTTTACCTAATGGAAACACACAGCAAGGGGTTTGAGTTTTTGTATGCAGTTGGTTCCCTAAAAGACTGGGAAAGTGCGAAGTTGAGATCAGCATGTCAACATTTACAAACTATACTTAGTGACGGAGAAGAGCAAGATATTGATGGAAATGACCTCTTTAAAGAGCTTGAAGTTTTTTCCCGGATGTTCGACTCAGGTTCACCAGCAGAAGCCTTAAGCTATAGGCTATTACAATCAATGGCTACGTAAGCACTTTCCCTATCGTTTTTGTAAGTTTAAGGATTCTTCTAACTCTGCCGGTTTCTGTGGCGAGTGGTGAACGGTCATTCTCAAAGTTAAAACTTTTAACTTATCAAGACGTATTTAAGGTCTACGATCTCGCAGGAGCGCTTGGTTGGCTTATCACTAATGGAAATAGAAAATGACGTTCTGAACCAGATTGATACCGATTCAGCAATTAAAGAATTTGCTAAGATCAAAGCTAGGAAAGTTAATTATTAATTGGTAAGAACTTTTGAACATTCTGTATTCTTTTTCTTAAGCTAATACTTCAATTTGGTTTTCGATGTTTTCTACATGTTTAATGTATATAATTAAAAATTCCTTTCTTGTCATCTACCTACACTAGTTTTTACTAATTTTCATTGTAATATATAAAAACTAATATCGTATCCAAGTTATGCTGTAAAAATTGATTTCACATTTAGAAATAAATTGGTAATTTTGGGTTTTTATAAAGTGTATATGATGTGTAAAAGTGTAAAAATGTTAAATTTACTGTGAATAATAAACAGTAGTTGAAAAACAGTGTTTTATTTCAAGTACTCTTCTAACCTAAACTTATAAAAAAGTTCTTCCCGAAAAATTTCACAAATAGGGTTTAGTTATGTTAATGGGGGTGGGGTGGGGGGGAATTCTAGGTGGCGCCGATTCGGGTGTTCCAAGCACCGGCCCTGCGTGCAGTGCAAAGAAGGCCATAACACTGAACGTTGACTTGACTGGAAATATTTGCACTGTTAATGGAGGCAATTAATTCTTACAAATTAAAGCATTCGAATAGCAGATCCTATTTTTATTCTCTAAAGACGAATGTTTGGTGAAACAAATTTGATTTGACTGCAGAAGAAATGACAAAATCAATACTACAACACTGGCGATTACTTTTATATGAATAATGTAGCATGTAGCCTACTCGATTCGGTTTTGCCTACAGGATCAATACATATACAGGATGTTTCAGGAGAAACGGATAATACTTCAGGAACTGATTATACTGATAAGATAAAAAGTTTTCCTTCGTTTTCCAGATATCCGCCATTTTGTTTATTTTACAAAATAATTCACAATCTAGAGAAGTTTGACCGATTGAGTTCACACTGGCTTGGCTTGAAGTTTAATCAAACAATGATCTATCTTACGAAAAATAATTCGACCACGCAGCCGAACCGCTGACGTGAGTTGAGCAAATTTCCAAAATTAAGTTTATATGCCTATGTTTTAGGGTTTCAACCAACAATTTTTGAAATAGGTCTATTCACGACGGTGCTGAATAGCTGCAAAATGGTTCGCACGTCATTCAGCATATTGGAAGTATCTTCAACACACAAAGCATTGCGTGCTTCGCACGCCAACCCTTCGGTAGAATCCGCCACAAGGCTTTGAACCGGGTACTTCTATGGTATTTTACGTTTTGATCGATTTTGGGGGAACCAAGCGAGCTATAAGGTCGTGTAAAAAAACAAAATGAGCAGAATGATATCCTACATTAAAGTGTGTATCCTGAAAAAATTAATTCTTGTACGAAAAATCTAAAAAATAGTTACTTCAGGTCAAAAAATGTGCTTCCGGTTGTTGGATTTGTTTGGCTAACGAACTCGTCCAAGTGACGTAGGCCACCAACATGTGTACCAAATTTGGACCAAATCGGACTTCAAATGCGGCCAAAGAGGGCGAACACATATATACACGATTTTTAATGACACCCCGAAACGTGTTCTGGGGACCATGATCGATGCTCATTTGCTAGTCCCGATCTTGGGTCTTACCATAAGGGCCACTGCAATTGCTCATTTTTCCTACGGAAATTCACTAATAAACGATTATTTATCTAATAATCCGTTTAAAAATTTCGGTTGAAAACTTTAAACCTAAACTGTTAAGTATTGCACAGTTCAATTGTATTTAAATCAAAGTAATAGATTTTATTGTATTAGACCGATACATGCAAATAAACCAAGTTGTTAAATAACATTTTAGGTTAAGAAAATAAACAAAACCGTTGCTATGTCAACCAACGCAAATCAAACGGTAGTCATGGCAGCATATTGTAAATCAATAATATCACTAACATAACAAATCTTGAGCTAACTGGTAATCGATACAGATGGCGTTAAGTTAGCGCCAAACTTGATTCATTCACTTAACATAAATGGCACTCAAAAACCGTATATTTTACCAAAACATATTTAAGATACCTTTTTGATAGCCCTTTTGATTCCATATCGGATGGTGTAACTGACAAAACAATCGGATGAAGGATAATAGCTAAGTTAACACCATTATCTACATACGATATTGCTGTGTTTATTGTGTTGGTATAGGATGCCAGGTTGAACAAACCAAGTACTTACTGCCCATAACATTATCCTTCAACCGATAGAGAATTAAGATGCAGTAGGCTACTTAGTAAAAATTTACTTTCAAATAACCAAAACGTACAAGAGACGCCCAGAAATGAATGAATGAAGATTAGATCTAACCTAGGCGCTCTGCCACTGGACGCTTCGCTCGCAGTTGGAAAATTCGCTAAAGGATCTCGTAAATCTTTGGCTCGTTTGTACATGGGTGACCGAGCATAAATCAGCTGTTTTATTTGACAGCTGACTCAAACTCATTAAACATTATCTCCTTAAGATTAACACGGGAAATTTGAAGGATTGTGTGCCGGAGCTCCTTCTCGGGTGAATAGCGGCTAAACGGATGATTGGATCTTAAATCTGACAGAAAATCGTTTGTTTGGAATTTAATTTTCTACAAATTTTGTACTTAACATATTTTACTATCTCTTACCGTTTTCTTACAAAACGCGCTCAAAGTGGAATTTGTTTTAAACATTTTACTTTTCCCGCCCGAAAAGTGCCTTCAAAACTCAAAAATGTTAAATTCTGGAAATTTTTCTAAAGGTTTCTCGTCGTGAGCTTTAATTCAAGTATGAGGTCGAGGGGGTACGATTGCGGGAAGTGCCTCATAGTTCATGTCAGTGAATGAGTCAGTGAATCTTCCTAGCTTTATATAAGTAGAAAGACGTTGGGCAGTGCCTGCCTTCTCAGATGAATAGTGGCTAAAAGGATGATCGGATCTTAAATCTGACGGAAAATCGTTTGTTTGAAATTAAATTTTCTACAACTTTTGTATTTATCATTTTTTGCTATCTCTTACCGTTTTCTTACAAAACGCGATCAAAGTGGAAAAATGAAAAAATTGAAAAAATCGAAAAAATCTTTCCCGCCCAAAGTGTGCTTCCAAAATTTAAAAATGTTAAATTCTGGCAATTTTCCCAAAAGTGTCTCGTCGAGAGCTTTAATTCAAGTATGAGGTCGAAGGGGGTACGATTACGGGAATTGTCTCATATTTAATGTCAATGAAATCAGTGAACCCGTCTAGCTTTATATAAGTAGATTATGTTCCCAGAAGAAGTTATTAAGTCTGACATAATAAAAGTAAGTACTTACTTGTAATAAACGTACTAAATATAACACTGGGATATAATAATGTAAGAAAGCAAGTTTTGGTGGTACTTTTAGTGAATTTCCTTAGGAAAGATGAGCTATTGCAGTGACTCTTATGGTGAGACCTAAGTCGGGAATAGTAAATGAGCACCGATCATGGTCCTCAGAACACGTTTTGGGGCGTCATTAAAAGTTGTATATTATAATATGTTCGCACTCTAACATTTTAAGTCCGATTTGGTCTAAATCTGGTACACTCGTTGGTTGTCTAAGTCGCTCGGACGAGTTGGTTAGCCAAAAAAAATCCAACAGCAGGAAACACGTTTTTTTAACAGGAAGTAAAATTTTTTTTAGATTTTTCGAACAAGATTGAAATTTTTTCAGGATACACACTTTAATGTAGGATATCATTCTGCAAATTGTGTTTTTTTACACGACCTTATAGCTCGCTTAGTTCACCCAGAATCGACAAAAAAAGTAAAATACCGTAAAAGTACCAGGTTCAAATCGACGTTTGGGTTTTTAGTTTGTGGGCATCTTCTGATCCGAGGCCGACGGCCGAGCCTGTACGCTGCGAAGCCACATGGTACAAGTGGGAACTCGCAAAGCTGGAGGCTTAGGTGCGATCAAATCCTACTAATATATTTCGTACACAAGGCAGCTATTCAGCGCCCACGCGAGTAGACCATATTCCCAAATAGTTGGTTGAAACCCTAAAACATACAAACTTAATGTTGTAAATTCGGTCAACTCACATCAGCGGTTCAGCTGCGTGGTCGAATTATTAGCGAATTTTCATAGGAAAAATTAGCTATCGCAGTGGCCCTTATGGTAAGACCCAAGGTCGGGAGTAGCAAATGAGCACCGATCATGGTCCCCAGAACAAGTTTTGGGGTGTCATTAAAAATCATATATATATATATATATGACGTAGACAACCAACATGTGTACCAAATTTGAACCAAATCGGACTTAAAATGCGGTCGGTAGAGTGCGAACACATAAATACTTATAATATATGTATTATATGTGATCGCATTCTAGCGGCCGCATTTTAAGTCCGATTTGGTTCAAATTTGGTACACATGTTGGTTATCCACGTCGCTCAGACAAGTTCGTTAGCCAAAAAAATCCAACAATCGGAAGCACGTTTTTTGACCGGAAGTAACTATTTTTTGAGATTTTTCCTACGACAATAACCTTGTTGTCGAGTTTTTTCTACAAATATAAATGTAGGATGTTATTCTGCACATTTTGTTTTTTTACGTGACCTTATAGCTCGCTTGGTTCCCCCAAAATCGATCAAAACGTAAAATACCATAGTCGTACCCGGTTGAAAGTCGTGTGGCGGATTCTACCGTGGTGTTGGCGTGCGAAGCACACAATGCTTTGTGTATCGAAGGTACTCCCAATATGCGGAACGGCGTGAGAACCATTTTGCAGCTATTCAGCACCGTCGTGAATAAACCTATTTCCCAAATTGTCGGTCGAAACCCTGAAACATAGGCCTATAAACTTAATTTTGGAAATTCGCTCGACTCACGTCAGCGGTTCAGCTGCGTGGACGAATTATTCGTTCATTGTAACGTCCGGAGTAGCGTGAATTGGTTATTTTAAATGAAAATAGTATTTTTTCATCCTACCTTTAGAATACATTTAGTTTCCTAGTGAGTAGTTTTTTGTAATTAAATAAAAAATTATGTTAAAACTAGGCCCAACTAGCCTACGGGCGCTGCCTTGCAGGAGACGAGTGAAGTACAGGCGCGCGATGGACGAGTTCCGGACGTTCTATGCGCAGACCTTGGGTTCGCATGTCCTTCGGTACAATCCAAGCCAGAAGTTAATGCTACATTGTCACACCTTGCTGTAAAGCAGGCAAGTTGGATTATTTGGTTGTTCTATTATGTAATGGCTTAAATTTGCATCGTCATGCAGGCAGGAGTTGAGTGTATTGCTCAACGCGTTCGAATCTTATCTTGGTCGATAAAATAAAAGTCATTCTTTAGACTGCGGTGTTTAGTTCAGCTTTAGCTTCAGGAGTGTTCGATTATTACTCGAAGATGGCGAATCCCAGAGTAGCAGTTGTAAGTAAGCCTACAAATATTATTTACTACAGAAATCACTGCGTGCTTCACATGCAAGCTTCGTATCGCTCGCAAATTATGTTTTCTGTTTGGAAAATGTTAAATTTATATTTTTGCGTTAATCGCTTTATTTTGACTTTTTAAACATAGTAAACACAGAGTATGAAATCGCGTCGTTAAAAAATATTTAAGGTAAAAGTAGAAGATCGGGGGTTTCTGAAAATCTAGCTTTGTAAGGCTCGGAGGTTATCATTATCACAACGAAAGATAATCAAATTTCCGACAGTAAAAAATATTCAAAAGTTTCCGCGCTAGACTTGTGCTCTATACTGTAGCCTACATTATATCTTTGATTGTAGCATATAATTATATAAATACCTTTGTTATAATACTGCTCGCAGTCCAATATCTCTGTAATCGGTGACGACCGTTTCGCCTATTTAATTCAGGCATTGTCAAACCGATTTTTTTTGTTGTTCTTTTGCATTTAATTTAAATGCGCGTCAACTTAAAAAAAACAAATAATACACAACACATAAACATACATCACAACACCTTGAATAAGAAACACTTAAAAAACATTTGAAAAATATGTCAGTGCCACTCCTTCATAGGTGCGTATAGGAAGGAGTGGCACTGACACATTGGCGGATCCAGGGAGGGGGGATGTTGGGGCTGCAGTCCCCCCTTTGGTTTATTATATTTTTGTTTAATCGTCTAAGTGACAGACTGCTCAATTGAGTAGTGTCAGACAACACAACTTGTATCGAATATTTCACCCACAAACTATTATCAAATCTCAATAAAACAAAAACCATTGGAAAGAAAATGTTTTAAACTTCAATTTTTGTATTTACAAATTTCTTCTAAAAAGTATATTTACATATTATGTAATCATCGTTGTAAAATTGTAGTTGCCTAAATCAATTGATGTCGCGCTAGAAAACATAAGGAATGACTCAAACTCGTCACTTTTTAAAGGCACATAATCGTTAGACAGCCTTGTTTTGAGACGAAGATAAGGACACCACTGGATTTGTCAAGATTTTAACTTTCTACCACGATCTTCTAATCATTCGTCACTCTTATAGTTTCTTAGATATGAATTATTTGTCTGTAAAACCTTGCCATTGGACAGTTTTCAAAAAATGAGAAAGCACATTTTGCAATCAATGTATCTATTACAAATCAATATGCAGTATTCGTATAATAATTTTTATATCGATTTGAAGTGCAAGTTCTATATTTTCGTATAATATAAGGAAACCCTGGTTTAGAGTTCCGAACTATTCGGGTATTTCCGTGAAATATGTACATTTTCAACGCCCTAGGCGCGTTAGCCGTTACCTTTTCCTGTCTGACTGGAACTATATACTATACGTTTGTGAGAATTTTGTTTAGTTGTTGTAATTTAGTAAAATAAGTTTTTAGAATAAATCTATTTAAAATTTTCAAGTATACAGTTCAATTCTATGGTTTATTATCTACAATTTGTTATAATAAAACTTTATTTTTGGGTAAAGCATAATTATAATCCTTAATTCCTATTAAAAATGGGTAATCGTGAAATAGTCTAAAAAGACGCTTTCAAGCACTGTATTCCAAAAAATTATTCTATAACCCAAGGATAGAAGACAGCCCCTCCTTGAAAACCTGCTGGATCCGCCCATGCACTGACATGTTTTTAAAATGTTTTTTTAAGTGTTTCTCATTCAAGGTGTTGTGATGTATGTTTATGTATTGTGTATTATGTGTTTTTTAATGTTGACGCGCATTTAAATTGAATGCAAAAGAACAAAAAAAATCGGTTTGACAATGCTTGAATTAAATAGGCGAAACGGTCGTCACCGATTACAGAGATATTGGACTGCGAGCAGTATTATAACAAAGGTATTTATATAATTATATGATATATACCCAGTCCATAAGGCAATAACAAAAAAGAAAACACTTTTGATTGTAGAACTTTGATACAAGGCGTTGGGTGATGAGTGTTTACATACTGCATTATAAACTGATGTTTTTTAATTCAATAACCAGCTGACTTCTTTATGGTCCTAGGACCTAAGTGAAGCTTTTCGGTACGAGATCAAGTTTAACGGAAAATGAACGAGAATCGAAAAGCCACTTTACGTCCTAGTGATGAACTATATTTTTCATCATACTGCACAATGTACAGAGAACTATTAAAAAAAACTAAAATGTTATAACCCGTTTACCTACAAAAGTTAGCTTTCATTTTGTCCCTGCTATTCTAAACAAACATCTGTTGCACAAGTTTGTAGATATTACATCTTTTTATGTTAGCATGAACTTAAGACGTACTGCTTTCGACATTTAGCTGGTAATAAGTCTTCTTGGATTTGTTGCGCTTTTTGAAATACATATTTACTTTCCATGACACTTGTATTTTCCGAACTCAAATAAAATAAAAAAGTGCAACAATTAAGTAAAAATGATTGTAACAGCTGTTTACCGAATATTTACAATCGAACGTATCAGTTGTTTTTATCGATTGTTTGCTATCGTAAAATAGTTCGTCCGATTAATAGTTATAGAAACGAAAAGTAACAGCTGATGTCCTCGACTCCAGCTGACGTTTTTTGGTCCTAGTTCTTTAGCAACTCAATGCATGTATTGAAAACAGTTTTGTTTTTGAAAAAGTATGACGAAATAGTATATTTCACTACTAGTGGAGAAAGTGGGCTTTAAATCGATGAATAGGCTACTGAAAAGACACTTTTACACGAGTTTAGACGCACTATTTTTCACGACACTACTCAATAAAAGTAATTAAAAAGTTTAGTTCTACAAAAAAAAACCTAAAAAAGAAATCAAATATTATTTAGCACTTTTAATAATAAACGGTACCAGGAACTGGCACGTACTTTCTCACAAGCATATTTAAATTATTAAACAGATTCACTGTGACTTCATAATTGTATTAAAGTAGGAGGATACATTAAAGTACAAGAGTAACTAATAAATATTATTATTATTAGCTAGAGAGAAAACTATTCGATCGATTTCGAACAAATTTGCACCAAACATGTCAATTAGGCCTGTACAGATGCACGAAGAAGGTTTTAAACATTTTTGAAAACCAACCCCCTTTATGGCCAAAAAAACCCACAAATCAGTTATTATTATTAGCTAAACGATAATTTTTAGGAAGATGCGGTTTTTGCATATGGTAGGGTACAAATAAGCCAAATTTTATCAAAATCGGTAGAGCCGTTTTTTTATAAAAAAATAATAACCTATTTTTTGGGTAGACTTTCATCAAAAATGGGGTTGTTTTTCCAAAATTTTCAAACCCTTTTTACGTGCATCTATGCAGGGCCAATTGACATATTTGGTGCAAATTTGTTCGAAATAGATCGAATAGTTTTCTCTCTAGCTTCGTTTACATACATGCATAGATACATACAGACAGACATTTTGTAAAAACCACTTTTTTGGACTCAGGGGTTCCAAAACGGATATTTCCACAAAAATCTCGACATTGAATTTTTTGCGATCACTATACTTTCTCTAACTATAGTATAGTGAGAAAGTAAAAAACAGAAACAATATTACGTTAAACATTTGGCTTTGTTTGTTTATTGTTGCTTAGCAACGCGCACAGCTGTAAATCGTAGTATGACACTTGGCTTTGTTTGTTTATTGTTGCTTAGCAATGCGCATCCAGCTGTAAATCGTAGTATGGAGAAAATATAATTTAGGCAGCTGATATCATGGTAGTATCGTGAACAGTTTTTATTGTATTAGGACCAAAAACTGTACATAAACAATGCACTACTGTGCTTAAAAACAACAGCTGTAACTTCAAAAGGTTCAACTGTTTTACAACTGATAGCAGCACTGTCGCGCATCGGTTAAGTTAAAAATATGTAGCCTAGAAAAATTTATAATTTAATTTAATTAAGTGTTCGTGTAGTTCTAGTGCAGTACGACAAAAAGTATCGTTCATAACTCTTACTTGTTTTGGTGCTTGATCACTTTTTCGAAACCACGATCTCGCACCAAAAACATCCACTTTAAGTTCTGTAGGCCTACTAGTGATGAAACATACTAATTGGTGATATACTACTTGGTACCGTACTTGTGACAACACAGTGCATATTTAATTGTTTTTACTACCATGTTCTTGGATTAACCCTAGAACCGGCAGGTGCTGTCACTCCAACACATTTGTGACGCGTGATTGTATCGAATATTTGACCCACTAAAAATCATCCAATCGCAATAAAACAAAAACCGTTGGAAAGGAAATGGTTTAAACTTTAATTTTTTTATTTACAAGTTTTTTTCCAAAACGTATATTTACGTGCATAATCATCGTTTTCAGTTTTTGAGTTTTCTAAAAGCCAATGTCACGCGAATGAAATACGCCGAAATGACCTTTAATGTTCAGTTTCTATATCCCTCCCTATAGCCCGCCCAGTAGGTTTTCTTAGTTGAACCTATATACAGCTAGATTCATCACAATTTCCCGTATCTAAAACTGCCATCCAATCAAAAATCGGACAAATAGTTTTAAAGTTGTGGGGCGTTTTGTAGACCCTTGCAAATGGTCAGTTTTCCAACCAATAAACAGCCTTACTTATTACACGTGATAGTGATATCTGTGTGATCGAAGTTTATTTTTAGACAAATTTGATATGTCTGTATAGAGAATGCTTCAAGCTAACATTTCGTGTGAACCAAATATGTTTTGCTCGAAAAGGCTTGTTGTCTAAGAGCGTGGGAAAGACAGCGTTTTCACCAAGGATCAATATTTCAAATTAACGGTATTTCCAGGGCTCTATAAGCAATGGGGTTTCCCCGTGCAAGGTCATAGCCGACCCTTGTATACCAAGCATGAATGAGACGTTTCTATATTTGTCCTCACTTTTGTTATTCAAATAATTCTAAGTCAAACACTTTTATGAAAAGATCATTTACAAGTATACAGTTCAATTCTTTGATTTATTCTCTGCACTTTGTTATAATAATATTTTATTTTTGGGCAAAGCATATATTCCTAAATTACGTTTAAAACTTGGCATAGTTTTGATAGCAGTCTTGTAGTAGGAACATAAAAACTGGTGTTTTCTCAATAAGAAATTTCAAAATGTTAAATATTTTTATACAGTTCTATTTAGAACTAAATTGCGAAACTTTTTTACATTTATGAAAAAAATTACAAAAATGTTTACTACTTTTTATGTAGACCTAAAGTTGAACTTTTATTTTTCGTAACTAAACATTTTTTATTTCTTGAGCTAATAACTTTGTAAATTTTATATCTATAATTTTTTTACTAGCGTAAATAAATTCTTTGAACCTTTCTCTACAAAAAAGCTATGAAAAACTTTTGGATTGGGGTTCATTTACTATTTTTGGCGAATTTTTCAGAAATGCTTGCACATGCCAAAAAATCCATTTTCGTTAAGGCCGCTGGTTCTAGGGTTAATAAATATTTTAAGATTTGTTTAAAAAAATCGGTACTTGGTTAAGGAAAAACTTAAATTTCATGACTATGCATGCATGTTTTGTTAAGTTTAACACCATTTTCATAATCTGCATAAAATTTCCAACAAGAATGTCTTAAAATAACCGATGTACTCATGTGAAGTATTAAAAGTTATTGCTGAAAGCAAAAATTTGTAATAATTATAAAAAAAATTAAGAAGATAAAAAGGTTTAAAACTCTATTTTGGTGTAATTTAGGTGTAAAATAAAAAAATTTCCTGGTAAATAAGCTTTCAAATAATGTAATACTACCTTCGGTTAGTCCCGCTTTCTAAAGAGTACATGATAAGATAATTAAAGTTTGATTATTTGCAACAAAATCCATTACACTCCAACAAACATAGGATAAGATAAAAGTGAGTCAGTATTAGATAGTGGAGTAATAACCATGACTTTAAAAACTCCAAGTTCATCAATGTTTAGAGATCCCGACGCGAGGCTGGCACTTGGCCTCGACCTGGCGGGGGGTGTGCGTACAGATACCAGCGCGAATGCTCGCACTTGAACAAACCGCTACTAACCTGACTAAAAACATCAGTACCCCGTACAGCAGTACTCTGTTTAACACGTTCACTGCTAAGGACACACATGTGAGCTTGACACTGAACACTATGAGAAGCGGCCGATGCACAGTGCATTGCACGCCAACCCCCATGTTGAGAGTATTTTCAATACACAGTGCATTGCGTGCTTCGCACGCCAACCTCCGTATTAGGGGTATTTTCAATACACATTGGATTGCGTGCTTCGCACGCCAACCTCCGTGTTGGGCTAATTTTCAATACGCAGTGCATGCGTGCTTCGCACGCCAATTTTGAAACCTACAATTTTTATGGACGCACATGTGCGTCCGCTTTAAAATATTAGTGATTATTACGTAGAAAGGCTCAAAAATAAAGTCATTTCTACTCATTTAGGCTATAAATATAAAAAATAAAAGGTCAGCTCCTAGTACAGGACAAACGACATTTGCGTAGCAGTGAACGTGTTAAGGATGAGATATACCTCCACTAGTTCCTTTAAAGGATGAGTCACATTAGAAAGCGGTGTAGGAAAATGTTTTTTTTCTCCACTTAGCCTTTTTCCCCACACCCCCGGCTCATCGCGCCAGGTAGAGGTCAAGTGCCAGGATTCACGCCGATATCTGTAAATGGAGACATTTTCCCACAACGCTTTCTATTGCGACTCATCCTTTTAACGAACTGGTGGATGTTCACCTCACTCTTGAAACAAAAGTAATTTTAAATTTAATTACTGTACATTGTTTATGTTCGTTTTTCTAGACACAATCGCACATTTTGAAGTGAATTTAGCCTTCTAAAACCCATGTCTTCTACTTAAATTTCAAATGAGATCGATTTTAAGCTTTATTACCATGTCAAGGTATTTAAAATGTGTTAAAAAAAGGCCTCGGATATAAAAGCATAAAATTGGAACTGGTTTATCTATACGCCGGGAGTACTGATGTTTTAGTCAGGTTAGTAGCGGTTTGCTACTGATAGCCCAAGTGCTAGCATCTGTACAAGACTTCATCAACACTTGTTAGAAACTGGTCACAATGTATAAAGCAAATGACTTGAATAATCCAAGTTGTTTGTGTATTTGATCCTACTATATTCTATCCTACAGTATTTAGTTCAGCAATCCATGTTTTAGTCAGGTTAGTAGCGGTTTGCTACTGATAGCCCAAGTGCCAGCATCTGTACAAGACTTCATCAACACTTGTTTGAAACTGGTCACAATGTATAAAGCAAATGACTTGAATAATCCAAGTTGTTTGTCTATTTGATCCTACTATATTCTATCCTACAGTATTTAGTTCAGCAAGCCATGTTTTTCGTTCTCAGGCGGTCAGTACTCTTAAAAAACGGGACTAAAGAGCTCCCCCCCCCCACCGCTTATTAGCTAATTTCCATAGGAAAAATGAGCTATTGCAGTGGCCCTTATGGTGAGACCCAAGGTCGGGAGTAGCAAATGAGCACCGATCATGGTCCCCAGAACACGTTTTGGGGTGTCATTAAAATTCAAATATATATACATATAAGTGTTCGCACTCTAGCGGCCGCATTTTAAGTCCGATTTGGTCCAAATTTGGTACACGTGTTGGTTGTCTATGTGGCTCGGACTAGTTCGTTAGCCAACAAAATCCAACAACCGGAAGTACGTTTTTTTGACCGGAAGTAACTATTTTTTGAAATTTTACTACGGGAATGAAAGTTTTTAGAGTTTTTTCTAAAAAATATAAATGTAGGATGTTATTCTGCACATTTTGTTTTTTTACACGACCTTATAGCTCGCTTGGTTCCCTCAAAATCGACCAAAACGTAAAATACCATAAAAGTACCCGGTTCGAAGCCAATTGGTGCAAACTCGTGAGGCCTCTAGGCGCAAACAAATTCTATTAATATATTGCGTACACACAGACAGCTGATCAACGCCTTCGTGAGTAGACCTATTTCCCAAATTGTTGGTTGAAACCCTAAAACATAGGCATATGAACTTAATTTTGGAAATTTGCTCAACTCACGTCAGCGGTCCAGCTGCGTGGTCGAATTATTTTTGTTGTTTCTGTATTGTTATAGACAATAGGTCTACCAAGAAATCATGTTTTTAATGTTAAGTCGATAACTCGCTAACGAAATAGTTGGTCAACTTGATCTGTCTGAAACAATCAAGCAATTTGTATAGACCAAAGCTCGTAAAGTGAAAGTGAATTTTGTGTAATAATGTTTTAATATGTCAGAAAAACTCTTTGATTACAAAAGTTGAATGTCACAAGTTCGCAAGAAAAATTTGTAAAAAAAATAAAGTAGCCCATTTCATTGCATGCAAAAATATTGATTATTTCCAGCTACTGTTATCATATATCTCTTAAATCTCGTAAACAAAATTTTGAAACATTTTCTAAAATAATAGTAAAGGGTGCATTATTTCATGTACGCCTCGGGCGCCATTTCCTCTAAAACCGGTCCTGGTCATAATTTAACCACGTATATGCACAGCTCAAATTTAGTTTTTAACTACAGAGAGGTATTGAAAAATGTGTCTAATTTGTAAAATGTAGTTTACTATTAAATAAATGTCCAGTAAAAACGGAAAACAATAAAATTAAGTTTCCACTACATTTTCAAATTGGCCGCCATATTGTAAAATGACAGATATTATTCAAAATTTAAAACATATGCAATTTTCATTGTCTCGACAAATCAAGAAAGGTTCCCATTTAAAAAAAAAGTTTTCTCCCAGAATAACAGTTTAAGAGAAATTTCATTGGTGGACTATTTAAAAGTATGTATTATGCCTGAATTACCGTTGTGTTTGTTACAGGTAACAGGTGGTAATAAAGGAATAGGCTACGCCATAGTGAAAGGCCTATGCGAGAAGTTTGACGGAATCGTATACCTCACAGCAAGGGACGCTGGAAGAGGCAAAGCTGCGGTGGACGAATTGAAAAAGGTAAACTTTGTTAAACACTTTGAAAAGTGAAATATAACTTTCCTTTATGTCAGTCTGTTTGTGTAATAGCTAAGTACATTATTGATTACTAGTTCAAATACATTTGAAATTCTTAGTTTGTAGTTATGCACTAGTAAGGCTCCGTGAAAAATCACAGGCAGATTAATTAGTTACACATCATTTATAAAAAATTAAATTGTAAAACTGTAAGCCAATTTGTAAAATTTTTGTATTTACATACATTATTATATTATAAAAAAGATACAAAATTATCTTTTCATTTCATACTGATGTATCAAATGATTTAGAAGTTATTAATATTATTTAATCAAAGTTTGCGTATTTTTCTTATTCAATAATGCAAATATCAAAAAATTTAAAAAGCTCACCACATTCGAAGTTCACTGAATTTGTGTTCCTACTCGATACAGTGACTACAGTCGGGAGCACGAAATAAGGCGGGTGACAATTTTTGCGCTGTTGCCAGACATGGCAAAGCGAGGAAAGGTCGAGAATTGCTTGCTCTGCGCCACAATCTGGCAACACTGATATAATGTCATCTGCTCAGAAGTATAATGTAAAGAATAGCGTTTGTATCTTTTTGTAATTATAAAAGAAATGATCTCTTTGTTTTTTTTACATATATAAAGAGGAACATGCGATTTAATTGTTACAGTTTGATATTTATATTGAAATAAAATAAAAAAATTGTGTTTATTTAAAAAAAAGTGTATTCTGTTATTTCGTGCAAAAATATATAACAAATAAAATATAATCAAATAAGAATTTAAGATAAACATGGCTGCCGGCCAATAGGAAACAAGACCTCACTTGGCCGCACTGTATCTATCTAGTCACTGTACTACTCGGGTGTTAAGGCTGCACTCTGGTGGTTATCACATCAACTTGTTGCCCGCGGAGGAATACTAGAAAAATAATATATCCGTTAATTTTGAATGTATGAGAGAAAGCTATTAAATAACACGCTCACATACACTGTCACGCATGCGTATTTCAGTACGTTTACAGACAGGGTTACTTCTGTAACCTTTGCTAGCGGAAGAACGAAACGCACACAAACTCAATGCTAGTAGTGCACAGCTCTGCCACTTGGATATAGGAGGGTCAACTCGGATATATTTTTTCACTCCTGCCAAGTCTTAAACACCCAATGAGGACCTACCCAAGTCATAACAAATTGGGGTCCCATAATTATTTGGTTGGTTTATCTGTATAGATAAGAGAAATAATATATTCTACTTTTGCTGATAAGTACAGCCTATTGTTACAAAAATAATTGCCCCAGATCACGTTTAGCTGTGATTTAAAGGAACATTTTCAAAGGCAGTAAAAATCAGGACATTTTGATATCATGACAGCGAACAAACCATCAATGCACACAAAATATGCTGTCACGACAACTGACTTTTACAGTTCTCATACACAAAAAATTTGTAAATATTTTATGCGATCTTAAAACTGAATGTTTTGTTACAGCTTTCATTGAACCCCGTGTTCCGCCAGCTAGATATCACAGACGCTGACAGTATTGAGGAATTTGCTGCATTTATCAAGGAGAAACACGGAGGCCTGGATGTCTTAGTAAATAACGCAGCCATGGCATTCCCGGTAAGTTGTTAGTTTCAGTATATCCAGAACAGTAGTGTGATTGTTCATTACACCTCCACAGTCATGACTTCGTATGTCATGAAATTTACACAGTATTTACTTGAGTGTGATTGTCAACCAGACTTGATGTGCCAGAGGCTTTGCTCAGTAGATGGAACTATTTACCCAGTTTATTACTTGTTTCATCTCAGAACAGCGTATTGAAGAAAAAGATTTTTTTAAATGACACTACACCGAAAACAGCTGTTTTCTATACCTGTTCATAGACAAGTAAGTTATTATTTTCCGTGCACTACACCGTGTAAATTTTCTGTGCACCAGCTGATTTTACAAATAAGAATAAACATATCTGTTTTATGCAAACAGCTGATTTTAACAATAACACATTTATGAGAGGTTAGTTCCAAAGTCCAAAATAATAGTAAACAGTAATTTATGTATCTTTTGTGCTATACAAATTTCCATAATGGATTTCAGTGATGAATATAATGAGCCCGATATTCCAGGTAATATTTTAAAACAATCACAAGAAATAACTACGAGTTTGCTGCCAAGAAAATCAAAAGACAGGTATTAAATTGCATACAACCAATTTTGTTGAATCATCAAACAAGTAAGTGATGGCATGTTACTTGTTTATTTATCAAAAAAGCCAAGCTCATGAAATCTTCTTTATGGAGTAAATTTTCACTGTTGAAGAATTGTATTTCACTCAAAGAAAATGTACATGTTAACAACTTTCCTAAAACAAACGCTTTCCTGAACCGTTAGAGTATTCCTACTGGTTACACGCCAAATACATCAGAGCAAGTTACACAATTCTTAAACGAAGCTCGTGATGAGAACCGGTTATTAGATAAAACATGCCGTAGAGATGATCCACTATATCTTAATATAAACGATATTGAGGACAATGGCCGTTTTCTGGTGGTGTTTCTACATGATGGGAAAACTCACATCCCACGCTCATTCACAATAACAAATGATGGATGCAGTTATACAAACCATGTGATTTATACCGTAAGTACATAGGTCTATGGAAAGCACAATCGTAATGGGAAATGTTTTGCTCAACACATGGGAAACCTCGTGCTACCATCTCTGCTATTCCTAGTAAGATTGCTAAATATCAAAACCTTAAAAACCCAGAAGAACTGGACATTGTTTTAGAAGAACAATGTTGGTTAAAGGAGGAGATGCGAAAGGTATGGAGGTTGGCGATCATCTAACAACACCAGATTATATAGAAGACTCTGTGAACCGCGAGGTATAAGTTTCTCGAAAACTGTTAAAAAATAATACAAATATATTTGGGAACCTTTGTTATACAAAATTACAACAACATAGGGGAGGGAGTAATTTAAAAATGAAAGTTTCGTTTAAAGACTTGTAAATTTCAACTTCCATTTTGTGTTTTAGGGAAAGTCGACTGTTCCATTTGCACAGCAAGCCAAAGAAACTATAAATGTCAACTATACAGCGCTGGTAAATGTGTGCAATGCTCTGTTCCCTCTGTTACGTCCTCATGCGAGGGTCGTCAATGTATCAAGTGTTGCAGGACATCTGCTAGTGATTCCATCCAAGGAAATACGAGATCAACTGTCGAGTCCAAGTTTGACGGAAAAGAAACTAACTGCCTTGATGGAAGAGTTTGTAGAGTAAGTATACCCAATAAACATCATAGGCTATACAGGGTGATTCAGGAAGAAATGGACAAACTTCCAGGACGTGTTCTACTAGTGAAAATAAAGAAAAAAGTTCATATAAACATAGGTTTGAAAATCCTTTGTTTTCCAGTTATCCACCATTATTTGCAAATTTCCATTGGAAAGATGAACAATATTTCAGAGACCCAAAGGTCGGGAGTAGTAAATGAGCACCGATCATGGTCCCTAGAACATGTTTTTGGGTAGTAGAACAATTTCCCAGTGGGTTCAGCTGCGTGGACGAATTATTAATTTTGAAAAGTATTTAATTTGTTGATTGCTAAACTAACTTTCAGGGTTTGATCTTGCACAACATGAGTACTTTTATATCTTTGCTGTTTGGGCAAAAGGGGGTTATGTCAGACATTGAGAGGCATTGTACAATTTTCAGAAGAGACAAATGAAAAAAGCGGAAGTTTGACAAATTTTTGTTTGCTACTTAATCACCAAATAATTTTCCAATCTATGTTTTATATAGATCTCAGAACATTATTTTATACTATTCATAAATTTTCTTTCTCAAAAATAATTTTTTTTAAGCATATTAATGTAATTAAATCCAATTGATCAATGACTTAACTCCTTTTACTGTGACTTAAACCCTTTTGATTTTACACTTTATGACTTAAACCTATATTGTTTACGCTTACACAGTTTGTATAAAAAGTATCGGGAACAATTTTTTTTTCTGACGTGACTGTACGTCGCAGCGCGCATGCGCTGAGTGGATTTGTTCGGGCTAGATCGAATTTTCAGTGGACCCCTGTCAAGTGACTCGGTGTAAGCTCAAAATGCAGTGAACTATTGAAAAGCGGTTCGCCATCAAATTTTGTGGAAATCGGGTACGGCGACATTGTTCATGATTCGCCAAGTGTTTAAGGATGAAAGCGTGTCACAAACTGCTGTTTGCAGTTTTCAAGTAGCACAAGCTCTTCAAAGATTGCCGAGAGAGTGTGGAGGACGAGCCCCGCGCTGGACGGCCGTCAACGTCAAAAACAGACGACAACGGGTGCGTGAAGTGCTGAATTCAGACCGTCGGTTAAGTGTGCGCATGATCACAAATCGAATTGGCAAGGGTCAACCGGGTGAGGCCACTCATTGCAAATTGCATCACGAAAATGCATCCAGCTACACCCGCTCCAAGGTGACCGACTACCTAACGGAAAATGGTGTCGCGACGATTCCCCAACCCCCTTACAGTCCTGACTTGGCCCCAGCAGACTTTTTTCTATTCTCAAAAGTTAAATCCTTCTTCAAAGGACACCTCCATGGGACCCTAAGTGCCGCCAAAGAAGCTTGCACGCGTACCCTTCAGGACCTTCCGGAATCCGCCTACCAGGGAGCCTTCGAATCGTGGAAAAGTAGCTGGAAAAATGTATCGACGCTCAAGGAATGTATTTTGAAGAATTTTAAGATTGTGTAGCAATATCTATATAATAAAAATGAATTGCTGTTCCTTTGTAAGCGCATCGCTTGAGAACGGCTGGACCAATTTGGCTATTTTTTGTTTTAAAATGTTCGTAATAGTCAAAACTAGGTTTTTAAAGAAAAATTTGAAAAGTTTCCCGAAAAAGTTTTAAATTTAGAAAAAACTAAACAGCCTCTTTTGTATGGACTCAAGACCATAGCGCACAAAAACAGCTGTTCATATAAAAAGCTTAGCAATACCTCAAGTTTGTTTATATTGATTACCATAGCGACTTGACAGAATTTATAATTAGTTTATTATTCTTCAAAACCAACAGCTTTTTTTAGGTTAGATTGACCAACATAAAGCAAACAAACAAATACAAAAATCAACTAAAAATGCTTACTATGTTTTAATTCAATTCAAACATTGATTGTTACATAATATATATAAAACAGCTAAGTTGGATCAAAAACTGAACATAATTTTAGGTTAGGCCTACAATGAACCAAAACACGTTTATTTGCAACCAATTGGGCTAATTTAGAATCAGGTTTTTACAATTCTTCACAACTATCAGTTTTTTTTTATAATAGGCGAAAGCAAACAAAAGGTTTACTATATTATCTATAAAGGCTTACAAACTATAAATCTAAATTTGTGTAGTATATTCTTAAGTGGCTTAAAAACCATTTGGCAATTTGATTACTTAAGTCAATGTAATGAAATGGATAACTACCCTTTAAAATAAATCAGCAGTAGCGAAGCACTAGTCCAAAATAAATCTGTTTTTCAGAAACTTTTCCCGATACTTTTTATACAGGCCCTGTATATACGTTGGACTTAACTCGGTTGTAGCTAATAGTTCTGAGGGATCAGAATTAAGTCTGACCTAAGCCTGTTGTATCATACTCAATGTAGGGTTTAGGCCCTATGTAAGGTATTAAGTAATTTTACGTCTTTTTTACCAATTTTTTTCAGTTTGTTCAAATGGATATAACATGAGTTATTATAACCTTTAGATAAACAAACATGATTTAGCTCCTTTGTATCTAAAGAGATAACCTATTAAGTTTATTTTACTAACTTGAATCGTTGCACCATTGGAAAGAGCAATTTGTTTTGATCCAGAAAACATCAAAACATGTACATATGGCAAAAAATGTGACTTAACTCCTTTTGCCAAAGCAGCAAAGATTGGTAAATTATGGTTTCCAAAATTAATAATCAACCATATGTAACAGTTGGAAATTTAAATTTAATGACCCACTAAACACTTAGAAAGTTATTTAGAACTAACATGTAAATGATGGATGAATGAGATTATTTAGATTGTTCATACAAGATCTCAACATGTAAAAATTACCAGTTTCTTTACATCCTTTCAACGTCCACTTTAATTCATTTACTATAAAATACACCTCAAAGTTTAGGCGTTTGCAAAATATTGTGTTACTGATTAATAATTTTATTTTTCAGTTTGGCAAGTCGAGGCGAACATGCTGCGCTCTGGGGTAACTCTGCGTACTGTGCGTCTAAAGTTGGAGTGTCAGCACTGACTTTTATACAGCAAAGAGAGTTTGACAAAGACCCGAGGAAAGAC
>JAGFPH010000585.1:358344-378520 GCA_018207615.1 Philaenus spumarius
GTTTTTTGCTCATAAATTCACCATTTTTGTGATTTTTAAATCAAACTTTTGGTACAAGCAGCACAAAGATAGCACAACTTTAGGGATATGAATAGTTTCCCGGACCCCCTCCCCCCCTTTAGCTGGAAGATATCCCCTAGAGCCTCCTTGGGTGTGTCCCGTTTTTTCCAGTTCATGATTTGGTCACCATAGTCTAGTGTGATAGTGTAGTGTTGTTAGTTAGTTACCCATTATGTAGGCACTAAAGAATATTAAACTGTAAAAATTCCCCAATGGTAAGATTGTTTTAATTTAATAATAGCCTAATTTATTTTCTAATTTTTATTAATAGTTAAATGTTATTAATATTATATCTTGTTTTCTCTTGTTGTCTACATTTCATACTGCGTTTACGAGATATATAGTTCTAATTATAGTGGGTGGGAGGGGAGTGAAAGATGGGTGCCAAATTGAGGGCCCCGCAGTAAAAGTTTGCACAAGCTCTGTTGGTTAACAATTAGTTAGCTAACGTTTATATACTTATTGTTCACGCACAGCCATTGTCTAATTTGTTTATGGAAAAGTGTTTTTTTTTTAATTTTGTATATTTCATCACCGAAATTGAATTTCTTTCTTTACCGGTTGCTTTGAACAAAATCCATCAGGAATCCGGTATTAGATATTAGTAAGAAATGTTATCAAACCTAATACATTTTATTGTTTACACATCGTGTGAGCTGAGTGTATTATATTTATGAGGAATCTGACCACTATCGAAGCACAAGCACGCTCTTTGCGAATACAATAAACATTCCCCGAAGTGTGGGAGGCTTCGCGAGAACATTCAGTGTTGGAAAGATTTTGGAAGGTAAAGAGTCGACGCATTTACACATATCTACACACGATAAACATATACACAGAATCCAAATTAATACACATATACACATACAACACAAGTAATAAAAATAAGACATATATAACTATATTAACAATTTCAAATTAAGCATACAGTAAAACAACTACATATACAATTCATTCAAAGCCCCAGGTACTCCTCCACCGAATAAAATGCCCGCTTTACTAGGAAGGCTTTAAGTTTATTTTTAAAGGCTTTAATGCCAGGCACTTCCTTTATATTTTCTGGCAACCTGTTGTACAATTTGAGACCAGAATAGTGCACCCTGTCCTCGAACAACTTTAATCTATGTACTGGGTATTGAAGCATTTGCCGTCTCATGGAATATCCATGTTTGTACTGATCGACACCCATATAATTACTTCTAAAAAAGAGCAGGACATTCAGAATGTACATTCAGGGAAGAGTTAAAAATTTTAATTTTGTAAATGAATTTCTGCAAGATTGCCTACCTTTTAAATTACAAATTATTCTTATAATTCTCTTTTGGATAGAAAAAATGTTTCCAGACTCTACCGAGTATCCGGATTGGAAATACGTGAAATAGTACGTAGTGCAAAACAAGCTGAGTTAAGTTTATTTGAAATGAAGGTAATAAGTGATTTCCAGTTTATGTTTTCATCAATTACCATTCCCAGAAATTTTGACGAGCCTGTACTTGGTTCTAAATGATTAATTGAAATTTTGTCTTTTAATTGTTTACAACTGAACTGCATTAACCGAGTTTTATTTTTATTAAGTTTTAGACCATTTGATAAAAACCAATTTTCTGCCATAATCAGTGATGAAGTAACCGATTTTTCTAGATTAATACTATTCTTCCCAAAAACCGTTAAAGTGGTGTCATCAGCAAACAGGTAAGCTTTTGCTCCCCCAATATTATAAGGCAGGTCATTTATGTAGACCAAAAACAGTAAAGGACCCAATATTGATCCCTGGGGCAATGTTTACCTTGATTTGTTCAGATCTGCTGATTCAGTCCAAAGTTCCTTCGTTTGCAATATCTAAAGACAAAGAAATACACTTTTAAATTTAACGAATGCAAACAAACACAATTGACAGAGCAAATCTTGAACAGTTATAGCGCATTAGAGGGGAGGCTTATGAGAATTGTTAAACTGGTCCGAAGGTACAGTAATAAAACAAAATTTCAATATAAGATAGTTCTACCCATAATTAAAGCAATATGACCTTTAAAATAATTAAATAAATAATTGAATAGGTTAGGTTAGGTCTCTGCAGCACATTTCAGAAGAGGAGGAAAAGATTTCTTCTTCTACTTTGCTCGAGTTTTTTCTACGAGTACTAAAAACTTCTACGAGTACTACGCTGCGCTGCGACTGTAAGAGGACAAGAGAACCGATATTGTTTACATTCCGCTTTTTAGATGTATATTACGTTAGATTTAGCTTATAGTTACATTAACTAATTTAGTGACTGCAATAATAACCTTTATATTTATTCATTGCCGAGGCGGGGGTTCTAGGTGTTGTGCGCATTTTTCGCCTGACAAATTTTGTTTCCTTAATTGTTAATCCTTGCCTCACCCTCGTCAAACATCAACCTGGTTTGCTGTGCGGTATTTCCGCTAAATTCCATTTGTGCGCATTTTTTACTGTGCGCAATTTTCACGTGTTCCCTCTATCTGCCCGTCGGACCAGTTTAACCCAGACCCTTCTCTATGGAACAAAAATACCTTTGACCATCGAACCAGTTAGTACAACCCGGACTTACATAGGATTAATAACAAACATGGCGGGAGGGATGAGAGGAGATACCATTTCTGACAACTCTAGGTTTGGTTAGGTTAGGTTAGGCTGAATAACCTTTCAAATTAAAGATGCAATTCTAAAAATTTGTTCTTATATATTTCCTGAAGACATATTTTATATTGTGTTGGAAGGCTAATACTTCGAGAAGGAATTGTTACTTTAAAAATACCACATCACATGTTGCATAACTCAGTATCCAACAATACCAAACACACTTTCAATACAAGGACAGGCAACCTAAAAATGTGTATTTTTGAATCTCTTCAGTTCTAAGTGACATTGTACTCGAGCAAAAAGTGGTAATATGAAGCAATTACGATGCTCTGTGTGAAACAGAAACGGCAAAACTATTTACTTAACAAATTATGATACAAATAGCAAACCCAAATTAGTAAGAATTGATATTACGGTAAAGAACTTAATAATAGAACTGAAAAGGACTCTTCAAAGCGAGCAGAAAATGTAAAAGGGTTCTGCTTTTTTAACCCCATCAGAAGAGAGAGTCACAGAAAATTGTGAACTCTTGGCGAAAGTTTACTACGCCATATTGCGGCAGAGGTGCCAACGAATATGCAAAAAAAAATGCTCTAATACGTAATTGTAATGTTCAATTCTATTTCTTAAATAAATTAAAACAGAATATATAATTTAAAACATTTAATGTAATTCATTATAAACAGAAATTAAAACACTTAAACTCAATTCACAACTTAAGTCAGTAAATATAAGACGTATCTTTTCAATGACATCAGACTGCGAATGCGAGCGTAAATAAACACGATTCCCGGACTCCGCTATTCCTACAACCACAGAATATTGAATAGAATAGAAGTTGCGTAGGGTAAGAGGATGTGAGTCGACTCGCGCTCTCTAACCCCCACTTCTGGGCCCTCACTAAACACATCCTTCCTCAGTTTAACACACTTAACCCTACACCTTCCACGTTACATCAGAGCTCTCCATGTGTGTTTATGTTACTCCTTGTTTAGTCTTTGTTAATATTGAAGTTTCTTTTTTGTTTTGTTATTTTTGTATTTTATAATGCCTTGTTGTGTGGCCTTTGGTTGCAGCGTGTGAGAAGCTGATAAAACAGTTAGCTCTCCGATAATTTTTCATCAGTATGTATTTTAAATAATGTTATTACATTCACTAGTACTCTTTAATCTCCTAAATACACTCACTTCCCCTGTTTTACTTATGTTAGATTACTGATAGGGAGTTACGTAAAAAGAAAATTGGGAACCTGGTAACCATAGCCGGCTGTGTTCTAAGCATTTTAGAGAAGAATACTTTGATAGATCTCCTTTTTGCAATAAACTAAAAACAGGTGAAGGTTTCCCTAAACACCTCCAAAAAACCGAAATTCAGGTACATTATTATTATTTGTGAAATTATAATTCATTTTGGTTTATTATTTAAATTGTAAAATAATTTTCAACTTTTTAATGTTTTTGGTTATTTGTTTATCTTACTTTTTTTATTTATTTTTTTAGGAACGTAGGCCAATAAAACGATTTGGTCCTCACTTGAAAAAATACACTGTCTCCTTCCAAAATAAGATTTAAATCAATGCAACAAAATCAAAACAATGTAATCAATGATTTGAACGACCAACTACAGTAGCTCCAACATCCCAGCGATTGCTAAATACTGATAAATCATTAAGTTGTACCCGCGATTTGTTGGCTAAAAAAATAAGCGAATTAAAAATTTACGTCAAAATGCAATAGATATAAACAAATAAATTGTGTCCTAATCACAATCATTTCAGAGCAACAAAAAAACTTGATTTCAGAAGAATATGCAAACAGTTTATCAAAATTATCTAAGACGAGTTATTCATAGTTCAGAAGGCAATTATTAAAATCGGCAAAATAGGAAAAGACCTAACTTCTATTTGCATATTGAGCGAGAAAATTTTACGAAAAGAAAACAAATAACAAAACAAAATTTAAATTTTTTTATAAGTTTGCTTTTGAAGGAGTGCGTGGGGAAAAGGGTTTTCTCTTCAAGGGATTACTTTTTAGAACAAGGAGCTAAAATCTATTATTCTAAAAAAACATAGGGGTATGTTATTTTAAAATAAGGATATTTCATAACATAAATAAGATCAACGATCAAATCCACAAAAATAAAATAAGGTCGAGAAACAACAAATTAGTATTGTTCCAAGGACAATAATTGTTTTGTCCTATACTTAGATACCTAAATAAAATATGTAAACATAAATACAATTTCAAAAAGTTCCTTTTTTCATGAAACATACCTTCCTACCGATTATGTAGGCCTAATGTTAACTACTTATAAACATTCGGACAATGAAGTAAAACAAAATTAATAAAACAAAATTATTAGGTTTCTAATATTTATTTCACTTAAACTTTCACAAGGTAGACCATGGTTTAAATAAGTTATTTTCAACACTGTTATCGTTGAAACCTTGGTACACTATAAAATAAAGATAGGCCTAATATCAAAATCTTAATAAATGTGTTTTATTTATTTTGTTCACTGTCCGAATATTAATACGTTTCACAACATCGGTGCAGAATTCATTAAAACAATTATTAATGTAATTGCATTAAGTAGGTCTAACTGGCAACTATTTGGACTTAAGTCCTTGTAAGCTTCATTTGCACAAAAAAAAAAAAAAAAAAACACATTCCAGAAAAATCTTTATGGGAGCAAAACAGTTACAATTCATAGAAAAAAATAATTGAGAAAGCACTTGTGAAGGAACTGAGAGGGCGGAAGAGTGGGGGAACAGCTAGGAGGCAGGGCCGGATTTAGCATTTTGGCGCCCCTAGGCCCAATAATTTTTTCCACCCCCTAGTCTGGTTAAAGTTACTTCCCCAAAAACCTTTATTAAAAAATTATATCAGGCCTATATGTTAATTGCTTAAACACCACTCCACGATGTAATTTTATCATTGCAAGTTTTTTGAGTAATTTACTTGGTTCTGGGCTTAACAAAATGCCGTCTTTTTAAAACACTTTTAGTAATTTTATGTATTAAATAGTGAGCTCACGTTTGTGGGACTGAAACAAGTTGATGCGAAATGTTGAAAAATAGTTTAACTTTACCAACAATTATTTGTTCCAATAAACTTCAAAACCAGAATGATTTTTTTGTAATCAATTGAAAAAATATGTTAAGTTATGGCTATTTATTTGTATTTCTAGATATTTTTTTTCTCTCGGCCGTGCGCCCCCTGGGAGCTTGCGCCCATAGGCCCGGGCCTACCGGGCCTATTGGGAAATCCGGCCCTGCTAGGAGGTTTGACTCACATCACTCCACCCCACTCGGCCATTGGTGCCGCTTCTACTGTATTGCATGTTCTGTGAGTACAATCCAGATTAGTTGTTACACCTTGTTGGATCATTTGTTCTATTAGGTAATGGCTTAAATTTGCCCCGTCATGCAGGCAGGAGTTTGAGTGTATTGCTTAACGGTTGAAATCTTATCTTGGTCGATAAAATCAAAGTCATTCTTTATAGTGTAAGATAAAGTAAGATAAAAGACTGCGGTGTGCTCGGTTAAGCCAGTTCAGCTTTAGCTTCAGGAGTGTTTGATTATTATTTGAAGATGGCGAATCCCAGAGTAGCAGTTGTAAGTAAGCCTACAAACATTATTTATTATAGAAATCACTGCCTCGCTCGAGTGTCCGACGACAAACTGAACACCTCAAAAGGAAAATTATGTTTTCTATTTGGAAAATGTTAAATTCATATTTTTTTTACGTCAGTCGCTTTATTTTGATTTTTTAAACATATTAAAAACAGAGGTTGGAAATCACCATTAAAAAATATTTAGGTAAAAGTAAAACATCGGGGGTTTCTGAAAATCTAATTTTGTAAGGCTCGGAGGCTATCATTATCAAAACGAAAGTCAAAGAAATTTCCGACAACACATTATTTAGATCTGTAAGCGTGCTGCGAGGTTTCAAAGCTAGACTTGTGCTCTGTACTGTCCATTATATCTTTGACTGTAGACGTTTGTTACAAGAATGCCTCAAATCAACATACATTGTGGTGGGTAACATGTGTTACATACTGCATTATAAACTGACATTCTTACGTCCATGAAGTGACTCATTATTGTAGCCATTCACTACTTGCTCTATAAGTCAGCTGATTCGACAACCAGCTGACTTCTTCTTGTTACTAGGACCAACGAATATTGTACGCAGACAATGCACTGCTGTCATTTAAAACTGCAACAGCTGTAACTTCAAAAGGTTGAGCTGTTTTACAACTGATAGCAGCACTGTCGCGCATCAGTTAAATCGCGTTTAAAATATGTAGGACAATTTTTATAATTGACTAAGTGTTCGTGTAATCCTAGTGCAGTATGATAAAAAGTATCGTTCAAAACTTGTACCTAAAGTGATTGTTGGTGCTTGTTATGTGCGAGGCGTTGCCTGACCATGACCTCGCACCACAAACATCCACTTTAAATACTGTAGGCCTACTAGTGATGAAATATACTATTTAGTGGTAAACTACTTGGCACTTGCGACAACATAGTCATATTTAAATTTGTTTACTACTATGTTCTTCGATTAATATTTTAAGATTTGTTTAAAAAATCAGTACTTGGGCAAGAAAAACTGAAGTTTTTTGACTATGCATGTTTTGTTAAGTTAAACACTATTTGCAAAGTCTAAATAAAATTTTCAACAAGAACGACTAAAATAATCGATGTACTAATTTGAAATAGGCTACTAAAAGTTATCGCGGAAAATAAAAATTTGTAATAATATTGTAAACTAAATTAAGAAGATTAAAAGATTTAAAACTCTCTTCTGGTATAGTTTAGAAGGTGTAAAAAAGTGTCATTAAAAACTTTCCTGGTAAATAAGCTTTCAAATAATTTGATACAACCTTCTGTGTTAGTCCCGCTTTTTAAACAGTACTTAAAGTCTGAATACGAAATAACATGATGATTGATTGATATTGACTTTATTTTTTTGGGGCAAGGTTAAGACTATTTAGTCCTCTCTTCCACCTAACGCCAATACAAAATTACAAACATATACAAAATTAAATTCTTAAAAATAAATAGTACTTTAACAGGCAACAAATAATAATAAATGTAGGTTATACAATTTATAACATTAACAGCAATTAATATAAACAGGTTAAATACGTATTACAAACATAATTAAACATTCATACAACTGAACAATAAACAATTCCAATGTACGCCTCAAAACTGGGATGCATCATCCACTTTGTACAATAAATGTGACATCAATAGCTTTGAAAACTGGTCATGGCCATCAGCAGACTTAAATGCATCAGGCAGCGAATTCCTCAGACGGCAAGCGGACACAGTAAATGATTTATTATATTTCATAGTCCGGTTCAAAGGTATGGCAAGAGTAGTGCCACCTCTTCTAGTGTTCTTTGCACTTATGTTAGAGATATAGACAAACTTTTCTGCCAGGTAAGTCGGCATTCCAGTTTATAGAATAGAATGTAACATCATCAGAGTATGATATGTTCGTAGTTCTTTAAGTTTTAAGATGTTAAGAGTTTTATAATAAAGAGAAACATGAGCATCGCATTTTAAATAAAAAATAAAACGTATACAGTAATTCTGTGCCCGCTGCAATCTGTTAGTCAACAGGACATGTCACCGACTACGATGTTACAGTAAGTAAAATATAACAGATTTTACAAGGAGCACTCTGACGTGGAACGGCAAAAGATCTTGCATTTTCTTTAAGGTATGCATCCCAGCAAAAACTCTTTTACACGTCTCAGTCACATAATCTCCCCCAAGCCAGCTTACTATCAATGAGCAGTCCAAGGTCCTTAACTTTGTTACAGTAGTCTAAGATATGTCATTATCAAACTAAAGTCTGGGAAAGTTGTCTAAGTCTATTTTGATGTGCTGAAATAAACACTGCACGGTATTGTAGCATCAAATACCAAAGTGATAAGATAATTAAGGTTTGATTATTCCTATTTACAACAAAATACAATATACTTCAACAAAGATAAGATAGGATAAAAGTGAGTCAGTAATATGTAGTGAAGTAATAACCATGACTTTTCCAAATCGGAAATATTCTATTGATTTCGAACAAATTTGCACCAAGCATGTCAATTAGACCTGTATAGATGCACGAAGAAAATTTTGAAAGTTTTGGAAAAAACCCCTCTTTTGGCCTAAAAATCCCCAAAAATCAGTTATTATTATTATTAGTAGCTAAACTAGAATTTTTAGAAAGATGCAGTTTTTTTGCATATGGTAGGGTAAAATTTGGCTTATTTGTAGCCTTTAGTGTACCCTACTGCATCTTTCTGAAAATTCTCGTTTAACTAATAATAATAACTGATTTTGGGGGTTTTTGGTCATAAAGGGGGTTGTTTTTCAAAACCTTTTTTCGTGCATCTATACAGGCTTAATTGACGTGTTTGGTACAAATTTGTTCGAAATCGATCGAATAGTTTTCCCTCTAGAAAATAATAACAATATTTATTAGTTTATCTTCTACTTTAATAAAAATCACCTCTCCTACTCCTCCTAGAATTATGAAGTCACAGTGAATCTGTTTGATCATTTAAATATGTTTGTGAGAAAGTATGCGCCAGTTCCTGGTACCGTTTATTATATTTTAGTCTAAATGAGTAGAAATCACCTTATCTTTTAATTTTGAACCTTTCTACGTAAAATCACTACTATTTTAAAGTGGACGCACATGTGCGTTTATAGCATATAGGCGTAAAATTAGCATGCAAAGCACGCAATGCATTGTGTATTGAAAATTCTCCCAATACGGGGGTTGACGTGCGAAGCACAATATGCGTTGTATATTGCAAATACTCCCAATACGGGGGTTGGCGTACAATGCACTGTGCGTCGGCCGCTTCTCATAGTGTTCGGTGTCAAGGTCACATATGCGTCCTTAGCAGTGAACGTGTTAAGCCCCCATACCCAAGGGGGCTAGCCCCCCCCCCCCCAGAAAATATCATATGGGCGCCCATGTGCATAGCTCAAATTTATTTTCCCTACAGCTGTTTAATAAAGTGCGTTTTTACACACTCTCACCAGTGTCCACTCGATAAACTTTGTCAGCTGTTCTCGTGCGACAAACTCAACTTTGCACCCGCCATATTGGAAAATGACTGATATTAAAAAAAATTTTAATATATACAATTTGAACTGAATCGACAAATCAAGAAGGGTTCAAAAAAAAGGTTTTCTCCCAGATTAACAATTTAAGAGATTTCATTGGTGGCCTGTATTTAAAAGTATGTATTATGCCTGAATTAGCGTTGTGTTTGTTACAGGTAACAGGTGGAAATAAAGGAATAGGCTACGCCATAGTGCAAGGCCTATGCGAGAAGTTTGACGGAATCGTATACCTCACAGCAAGGGACGCTGGAAGAGGCAAAGCTGCGGTGGATGAATTGAAAAAGGTAAACATGCAACATTCAAACTTTGTTAAACACTTTGAAAAGTGAAATATAACTCTCCTTTATGTCAGTCTGTTTGTGTCGAAGAACATGTAATAACTAAGTACTACATTACTAGTTCAAATATACATTTCAATTTGGTAGCACTGGATTCTTCTTTATTCATTCTCTCACGTTAGGCTCGATTATTTTCTAAAACTGTCTACATCCAATATTCTTTTAATGTTAAAAAGTAACAGAAACTGGCTATGTCGGAGAATATTCTTACACCCAAGTGCATCTAAGTGCAATTAGATATTTCAGTCAATGTATCCACTAAATGCTAATATACAATTACAGTAGAACCGGTCAGACCCTGGCCGGTTACCTGTTTGGCCGGTCGTTTCTAGGTTGCCGTAAAAAATAGGTTGTTAAAAATAACCTACATCTATATATATAAAAACCAAATCCCACTGACTCACTCATCACGATTTCTCAAAAACTACAGAATGGATTTAAATTAAATTTGGTATGTAGCTTCCTCTAGGGCCATAGGTGCTCACTAAGAAAGGGTTTGACAAAATTCGAAATTTTAGGGGGGGTTTGGGGGGATCAAAGTTATTAAAAAATGACTTCTTCAAAACTACCGAACGGATTGGAATGAAATTTGGTATGTAGCTTCCTATAGGGCCATAGGTGCTCACTAAGAAAGGGTTTGAAAAAATTCGAAATTTTAGGGTGGGTTTGGGGAGGATCAATGTTATTAAAAATGACTTCTTCAAAACTACCGAACGGATTGGAATGAAATTTGGTATGTAGCTTCCTCTAGGGCCATATGCCCTCACTAAGAAAGGGTTTGAAAAAATTCGAAATTTTAGGGGGGGTTTGGGGGTATCAAAGTTGTTAAAAACGATTTCTTCAAAACTACCGAATGGATTGGAATGCAATTTGGTATGTAGCTTCCTCTAGGGCCATAGACGCTCACTAAGAAAGGGTATGAAAAATTTCGAAATTTTAGGAGGGGTTTGGGGGGATCAAAGTTACTAAAATCATAATTTCAGATCTTTTATTATTATGACAATAGTGCTTTTATTATTTAAGATCTATATATATAAAAGCCAAATACCACTCACTGACTGAACACTGAAAAAGAATACAATTATGTTAAAAAGACTGAAAATACCAACCACCACGGGTCAGCTAGTATTTCATAAATAAACAAGCAAATAAGACGTTATTGCAACTCATTTTATTGTATGTAGGTACATAAACAAACACAAACAAATTAAACATTTTAAACTTACATAAACTTTGAAAACTGAATTAACTTAAACTGTATCATTGTTTGAAATCATCAGTTACCGTATTTTTGTCTGTTCTATAACTTTCAAAGCCAAGTCTCTCCATTTTCGTACGTTCATCACGTCTAATGCTGTTGAATCTTTTTGCTGCTCAACATATTACTCAATATACAAATATTACATATTTTGCTCCCACGAAATTCAATAAAGGTTCCGACAAAGCAACAGACGAAGAAAAAGAAACAAAAGATGCCACTTTGTCAATCGATTCTAAGAAAAAATACAGTTTGTTGTCGCGGAAGCAAGAGGGGAATCAAGCTCACGCTCCCCCTCCCCTGTTTTGCCTGCCGCAACATTAACACAATTCACATTGCACATCTAAAGTTGGGTCACCCCGCTTTATTAGCGAATTTCCATAGGAAAAATGAGCTATTGCAGTGGCACTTATGGTGAGACCCAAGGTCGGGAGTAGCAAATGAGCACCGATCATGGTCCCCAGAACACGTTTTGGGGTGTCATTAAAATTCATATATATATATATGTATATATGTGTTCGCACTCTAGCGATTTGGTTCAAATTTGGTGCACATGTTGGTTGTCTACGTCGCTCGGACGAGTTCGTTAGCCAAAAAAGTCCAACAACCGGAAATACGTTTTTTGACCGGAAGTAACTATTTTTTTGAAATTTTTACTACGAGAATGAAATTTTTTAGAGTTTTTCCCAAAAATATAAATGTAGGATGTTATTCTGCACATTTTGTTTTTTTACGCGACCAAAACGTAAAATACCATAAAAGTACCCGGTTCGAAGTCAAGTGGTGCAAACTTGCGAGGCCACTAGGAGGAAACAAATTCTACTAATATATTGCGTACACACAGACAGCTGTTCAACGCCTTGTTGGTTGAAACCCTAAAACATAGGCATATAAACTTAATTTTGGAAATTTTCTCAACTCACGTTATCGGTCCAGCTGCGTGGTCGAATTATTTTCCAATGCTTAAAACTTCGGCCATTTACAGTAATATAATCTGTAAGAGAATAAAAACTCAGTTGTTCCATGGAATAGGCCGGTTAATCCGAGGCCGGTTAAGAGGGGTTCTACAATTAATTGAAATTTCAAGATAAGCGAAAATGCTAATTTAAAAAATTTTGAGTAGGTATGCAGAGACCTATCCCTTGATCATTTGTCCCATTTGATAATTTAATGTTTACACCCTGTCTTACAGATCCATGAAGCCGCATTTGTTGATTTAAAAAAGTTATTTGTTTGTCCAAACAATGCTTTATTAGTAGAGCGTCTTCATTCGTGCAAAAAGTTTCCATACAAAAATATCTTCCATTCCGTTAGAGTGTTTTCAAAACTTTATACCCCTCTAACTTCCTAACTAACTAACGGTTAGTAGTACAAAAAAACAACACCGAGAACAAAAAAGAATTAAAATAGCTTGTAAAACCCAAAATATTCATAAAATACTGTGTGTTTTATAAGAATTTCAAAAGTCAACCGCCATATTGGGAAATGGTAACCATTTACAAAAATCGTAACTACATATTTTTTAATTTCTCAAAAAACAAGGAATGGTTCTTTATTTAAAGTTTGCTGTCAGATTTATAGTTTACAATGGTGGTCCATTTAAAAAAGATACATTGTACGCTAAATTTCGAGTTAGTGTTTTGATATGTGCGTGGGAGAAATAATGTTTCTTAAATTTTGCTGTTTTCCACGGTCAGTGCTTTCTTAGCGAGCACCAAACACCCAATGGGAACCTACCTACCGAATCTCAGGCATTATGGGCAGCATTGTGGTCCCACGATTATTTGTTTCGTTTAACTTTCCACCCGCGAACCACTTTCCTGAAGTCCAAAATAAAAATCCACGCTTATAAATACAGCCTCTAGTTACAAAAATAATTGCCCCGGATCACGTTTGTGATCAAAGGTAAGTTTTCAAACGGCAGTAAAAATTACGGCATTTTGATATCGTGACATTGAACACACAATCAATGCACACAAAATATGTTGTCACGACAACTGACTTTTACAGTTCTCATACACGACAAATATTGTAAATATTTTTTTTATTTAAAAACAATGTTTTGTTACAGCTTTCATTGAACCCCGTGTTCCGCCAGCTAGATATCACAGATGCTGACAGTATTACGGAATTCGCTGCATTTATCAAGGAGAAACACGGAGGCCTGGATGTCTTAGTAAATAACGCAGCCATTGCATTCCCGGTAAGTTGTTAGTTTCAGTATATCCAGAACAATAGTGTGATTGTTCATTACACCTCCACAGTCACGACTTCTTATGTCATGACATTTACACAGTACTTACCCAAGTGTGACTGTTAACTATTTTTATACCAGACTAGAAGTGTCAGCGGCTTTACTCAGTGGATGGAACTATTTACACGGTTTATTGCTGGTTTCACTCCACAGAACAGCGTGTTATAGAACACATTTTTACTTTATTGAAACACAAAAATGGTTACATTTCAAAAACTTCAAAAGATTTAGTACCATATCCAAAAAGAACTTCTATTATTGTTTGTTAATGGACAATTTAAGAAATGACTTAAAAATCTGGGTTTTTACTTCAAATTATCTGATATTGGAGTTATGACTCCGAAACATGTCATCTTGATAACTTTGACAAGCAGTCACAAGACGGACCAAACTAATGTAATTTATAACAAAAACAGTGAGTTACCACAAATATACAAATCAATAAAAATTAATATTTTGCATCTCTGGCATTATCTCTCCAAATGTCATACTACATGACACCCCTGCGTGCTCCGCACGCCAACCCCGTTGGAACCTTCTGTACACATAATCATGTTGTTTTTTTTATAATAAAGGTGTACGATTAGTAATAACCTCAAAGCTAAGATGATAAATAATGTTAAATGTTCAAATCAAATTATTTCGTATATTTTATAACAGCAGTTATAATTAATGTTAAAAGAACCAGCAAGGCTCAGGTCTACAATTTAGTAAAAACCTAACCTAAAAGTTAGAAATACAAATAATTGCTTCAAAGTTTGAAATAAGCTGTTAATGGAATTATAAGAGCAATCAGCTTTTTTTATTTGTTAATTTATTCAATTGGTTGCTATGGTAACAAATTTAAATACATGTGTTGGTTCATCTGTCTAGGCCTAACCTAAGAATTTTTTCCAACTAAATTTACAAATACTCAGGGATAGTGTAGCTTTTTATTAGTAAAACTATTTTTTTAATCGGTTCAGTAGTTTCAGAGATTACCCCCTACATACAAACAAATTTTACCTTTTTATAATAAGTATAGATATTAGAATAGACAACATCTGATGGGTGACAGTGTCGTTAATTCTAAAACAAACTTATTATTTTTGACAATTCTGACAAAAAAGGGCAACTTTTTTGTAATCTTCTCTTCTTAGGTTCCCAAGTCCACGCTAATAAATCGTTCAAGACAATAATTTACATTATAAGAAAGCCAACTTCTTGCGAAGTTCATAATGAATTGTGAAAAACGTAAATGTTCATACTGTATGATGAAGTTAATAAAATTACAGCTACTTTAATGTAATCTTGTCAATATTTAACTTAAATGATGTATAATAAGATAAATATAAAATGTGTATCATAGCTCCTAAACAGTACACACAGTGAAAATACAGACATGACTATCAAAACAACTGGTTCTAATCCCTTGTATGTGAGGTTTGAACGAACAAGTTCAGTGGCGTCTCACGTTCCTCAATGATTCTAACTCTTTCGTTTCCATTTTCCTCGGTCATTGTGCTTTTTTTTTTAGGTCCCCTATCATCTCCTGAAGTTGTGCCAACCTCTCGCGACGAAACATCCTGCATATAAAGTTTTTAACGACACCTGAAAAGTGTTTTGAGAACCAGGGCCGGCCTAAGGCCCGGGCGAACCGAGTGGTTGCCAGGGACGCCGAACACCCGAAAGACAATGATCTGCTGGACAAACTTGAGGTGAATTTTTTCTTTACTCATCTTAAAAATTTTGATTGGAAGTTCGTCAGAATAGATGTAAGAACAAGAACATTGATGTTAATTTACCGCAGTGTGTAAGAAGGCAGAAAAATAATGCAAAAAATAGTAAACGTCACAATGCCTTGTTTATTTCTGCCAACATTCGTGAGGCTTCGTTTTGAGTGGAGAGTGGCGTTCGGAACCACTCGTTTACTTCCGCCGACCTTCGTGAGCTGAGCGGTGCTGTAGACATAAGTCACCTATAATAAACTTATCTCTTGTCGGTGCGTGCAACACCTTTCCTTTTCTTAATCAACTCTCCCAAGCACCGTTGTATCTTTTTGCGCTTGCGCTGTAGAGTTAGGGGCAGCCCAGTTGGCGGAACGCTCTATTACTCATTCCGCCTGCCAACTGCGTACTGTCCTGCAAGAAGACATTGTTTCACAACCACTGTCTCTGACTATTCTTATAAAATTGTCTGTTATGATATCTATTTATACCTAATTTATATTTACCCATAAATAGTTTATTCAACAACAATTATATTTACATAGTAGGATTTTAAAACTAGAAACCGAAAGATAAGAAATTAGAATTGTTTTTAGTAACGCCGAGTCTAAGTCCGCAAAAGGGTAGTAGTTTCCTTCCGACTGGGCTGCCTCTTACTCTACCTGTGTTCAACTCGTCTGTATTGCTGCATTGTGAAAAGTATTATTATTCTACAGGGTGGTTAAGTGTATGAGTCTGTTTAAAACGCCACGGCAGATGGTAAAAATAAACCGAAACCGTTTGGAGCTTTTTAACGAAAAATAAAAATAACACAGTTAAAGGAAGATGAAAAACAGTCTTTGAACTTAAAAAAGTGTTTCTGACTCTCGTAGTTGACCACAGTTCAACAGTTGGACAACAAATTAGTGACAGTGGACTTCACAGGGGAAGAGCTTTCTTCATCTTCGAGCCATCAAACAGTTGAACCTGTAATTATTTTGCCAGATGAGATACGACCCATATGGGGCTAGACTATGTCAACGGTGGTAATTTAAAAATTTAATCATCAACCTAAAAGCCCCAATTTATATATATATTATTTCAGACCCCTAAAGGGGGCTACTCAAAGGATCCTTGCCCGGGAAGATTTTTCCTCGAGCCGGGCCTGCTGAGGACCATGATTGGTGCTCATTTACTTTTCCCGACATTAGGTCTCAACATTCGGGTCAATGCAAAAGCTCATCTTTCCTAAGGAAATTTGCTAATAAGTTGTTAAATGTTTAGTTTGTGAAATATTTGGCAATATCTTGTTGCACAAAACAACAACAACAAAGGGGATGGAGTAATACGAAAAACTAAGTTTTGTTTAAATAATCAACTTCCATTTTGTGTTTCAGGGAAAGTCGACTGTTCCGTTTCCACAGCAAGCCAAAGAAACTATAAATGTCAACTATACAGCGCTGGTAAATGTGTGCAATGCTCTGTTCCCTCTATTACGTCCTCATGCGAGGGTCGTCAATGTATCGAGTTCTGCAGGACATCTGCTAAAGATTCCATCCAAGGAAATACGAGATCAACTGACGAGTCCAAGTTTGACGGAAAAGAAACTAACTGTCATGATAAATGAGTTTGTAGAGTAAGTATACCCAACACACATTGTACACAGGTTGTGTAAGGTTCTTTTGTTTTCACCGTGTAATGTTCCAGTGAGGGTTGGCCGTGATACTATGTAAGGCTTTTAAAAAACTTTTGGACTTTGATTTTAATTTTGAATTAAATATCTAAACTATAAACATTTACCTTTCCTAATGGCTCCACCAAAATCACTCAACTAGGGTACGCTTCTCTTGCCTCGTGAGGGTACTCATATTAATAATTACAAAGACATATGAGTTTAAAATCCAATTATATTCATTAAATTCCTCAGAAATCTCAGTTACAACTGAATGTACAATTTACTAAATAATTAATACTTAGCCTCACCTTAGGCTTCTTTTACCACAATTGAAATTCAACAACAAATATCAACGTTACTCAAAACATAAAATAGGCCCTCCAGGCTATCTCAACAAATCAATCCATAATAATTAAAGAGTGAATTTGTCCAATGCATTAATTTCCCATTTACAGTGTAATTACGTATTAATAAAACTTGGTGTAAATCTTTACTGTTGAATTGTGAACCCTCCCCGATTGCTTAACAACTCTAGGTCTAGCAGCTAATCGTAATGGCTCAATCCCAATAAAACTACATTAAAACATCTTAAGCTAATTTAGGTCTAAAATTAAATTGCTGATATATGATTCGTCTTTCAATTTAAATATTCTTACTCCCCGAGATCTGTCTTACAATTAGAAAAATATTAAAACTACTTACATTGGTTTGAACACATTTTTAACTCTCTCCTTTCTCTTTCACTTAATTGATTCTATTTGAATAATTTATCCAAATTATGTCGCCCGCATTTTTCTCACACGACCTGACAATCACCTTTTCTTAATATCGCCCAGGAATGGTTTGTTGAAGACCTTTGTGTTGATTCTCAGCTCATGGAATTATTAGGTGTTTTCTCCTTCTTTGAAAAATTGGTACAGACCTCGTCTTCCACGCCTTGCTCCCCCCACCTTCTTTTTTTTTGCGTGAACTTGACTATTTCTGGTTGGTTCGTTTAAATATTGTTTCCTTACCATTGGCTAACGATTTCGGTACATTTGACATATTTTCTGCTCTTGTAGATTTGGCCTACGTGCGTGGAAATGCTGCCGTATGCTGTCTTGAGTTTGTAACCTAATACTGGACATCCGTTTCGGGCTTCTGCTGTACGATGGATTACCTTCTAATTTAATTTGTCTTCTTTTGTAAATTTATTTCTTAATATTTATTATTTTTTTATAAGTTCATATCGGTTGCTGGTATTTATCAACAACCCTGACAAGTGATTCAGGAAGAAGTGGAGACTTTCAGTACGTGTTCTACTAGTGAAAGTAAAGAAAAAAGTTCATATAAACATAGGTTCGGAAATGCTTCATTTTCTAATTATCCACTGTTTTTTTGTTAATCTTAATATCTTTGGATGTTAGAAATATATTGAACGCACATTTTGGATACATATTTGTTACTCTTTACACAAGTACAAAATACCAAAAAGTTTTTCATATATTTTCAGAATGGCGACCGTTTAAAATTTTTAATGGAAAATATATCGAAAACCGCTAACTTTATAAAAAAAATTCAAGAAAACAAAACATTTCCTTTTTTTAATGACAAACATAACGGTTTCACCGTTTCGTTCAACCGCCGGCACAGCGCTAGCGACAATGTTACGCGTATGCGCTTTAGTCGCCTTGGTTCATTGTTGAACAGCTGACGCAACTATGTCAAAATTTTGTTGTGTTTACATTAGTTAGTGTGCACTCAAAATGTTTAAAACAATTTCTGATCCCGTGAACTGTGAAGTGCGTTCTACAATACGATTTTTGAACGCAAGGAACATGAAACCTGCTGAAATTCATCGCCAACTTACAGAATTTTATGGAGAAAAAGTTATCAGTGATGGAATGGTAAGAAAATGGGTTCGGTGGCAATTCAATAATGAGCGAACTAATGTTCATGACGAGGCTCGCAGCGGGCGGCCATCGGTTGTGAGTGATGAATTGGTTGAAAAAGTAAATGAGAAAATTCGTGGAAACAGACGTTTCACCATGAGAATGTTCTGATGAATTCCCACAAATTTAAAAATCTCTTTTGCATGAGATTGTGGTTAATCGCTTGAATTATCGCAAGTTGTGTTCCCGTTGAATTCCAAAAATGCTTACGGATGAACACAAAAAGAAGCGACTTGGCAGTGCATTGACTTTTCTCACCCGTTACAGTATAAAGGAGATGAATTCTTAAACAAGATTGTTACAGGCGATGAAACTTGGGTTTGTCATGTCACTCCAGAGTCCAAACAACAGTCAATGGAGTGGAGACACTCACGATCCCCTAAAAAACTAAAGTTCGAAATAACTTTGTCGACAAGAAAAAACATGTGCACTGTGTTCTGGGACCGAAAGGGCATTCTGCTTCTTGATTTTCTACCCAGAGGGGAAACAATCAATGCGGAACGATATTGTGAAACACTGAGAAAACTTCGGTGTGCGATTCAGAACAAAAGACAAGAAATGCTTAGTGAAGGCATTGTGTTGATCCATGACAACGCACGTCCCCATTCTGCTGGTGCCACTCTAAACCTTATTCAAGAATTTGGTTGGGTGCAATTTGACCATCGGCGGTACAGACCTGATCTGGCACCTTCTGATTTCCATTTGTTTTTGCACTTGAAGCGGGATTTTGCTGAAGACGGTGTTCGGTAATGGCGGCATTTTTCTATGAAGAGGGTATAGAAAAGTTGGTTCCTTGCTACGACAAATATCTAAACTATTTTGGAAACTATGTAGAAAAATAGTTTAAGACATCCTCTTTCTTGTAGAAATAAATTTGTTGAAAAAAAAATTGTCTGTATGTTTTTCCCCAAAACGCTACTTACTTTCTGGACAAGCCTCGTACTTTGTTGATTTTTTAAATTAACTTTTAGGTTATTTAAATAAATAATTTGTAATAATTTTTTCACTTGTACATTTCCCCAGCAAGCGTTAATTTAACTACATTATAAGTGGAAGAACATGGATCAACACCAGGATTCGGATCACCATTCTAGTGTGATCAGGGTGGGTCAGTTGGCAGAGCGTTACCACGGAATGGTAAAGGTCCTGGGTTCGAATCCCATTCTTGGTCCATGTTTTTCCACTTGTAATTTAGTTAACTTTTAGGGTTTCATTTTGCAC